>OX393579.1:43037424-43493159 GCA_947652605.1 Elmis aenea | reverse complement strand
GCAGACGTTTTATGGTAACCGTTTAAAATAGGAAAACGGAAGGATCGTTACATTTCCGACGGACACACAAACAATAAAACTTTATAAGGCGTTGGTCATTTGCATGTAACTACAACTTTCATTTAACGGCACAGTTCCCAATTATTACACTTTAGTAGATCATCGTTTTCATTAAAGCTAATCGCTGCTTGCTTCTCGTCCGTTAATAAACAATCAAAATCTCTAATTGACTGCATTTTTATCAAAAACTTTCATGACACAGACCCTAAAAGTTGTGGGACAGTTATCCAAACAGCGCTGTCTGATCAGTACGGTCAGTCAGTCGAAGTAAAGATTGAGAAAGTTCATCACAAGGACAACATCCCTAAAAATATAACCACAAGGATCTTCTCTAACAATAAACTAGAAGAATTTAGAGCAAACCTTACAAACAGTAATTGGGATGAAGTATATCTATCATCTGACATAAACTCGGCTAACGATATTTTTTAAAAAATATATAAAGAATTCTTTGAAACCATTTTCAAACCGAAAACCATTAAAAAATTGTCAAACCACAGAAACTGGATCACTATCGGCATCAAAACATCCTGTTCTAACAAACGACAACTATATTTAGATTACAGAGAAGGTCGAATATCCGAGGAATACTTCAAAACATATTCAAAAATATTAAAAAGCACCATTCGTCTTGCAAAACCACTCACGGACGAAAAATACATTAAAACGGCAAAAAACAAAAGCAAAGCGACATGGGAAGTAATAGGCAACTACATGGGAAAAAAGCAACAAGAAGACAATTTCATCAAAAATGTCAAAAATACAGGTGAAAACCCATTAGATATACTAAACAACGTCAACGAACTATTTATAAATATGTGCCCCGACAATACGGATGGGACCATTTCTGAAACCAGCCACTTCAAACATAATAATATGTCTATTTATCTACGTCCCACTTCTTACGAGGAAGTCTATAAAACCATAATGTCACTTAAAAACACAAAATCAACAGGAAAAGATGAAATCCCAACAAACCTCTTAAAATATACTGCCGACTTAATATCTGGACCTCTAAGTCACATTATAAATCTCTCATTAAAAAATGGCATATTTCCTAACAAACTTAAATGTGCAAAAATCAAACCAATTCACAAAAAAGGGGATTTAAGTGAAATAGGAAACTATAGACCCATAGCCATCCTCACAAACATTAGTAAGATATTTGAAAAAATAATCTACAACCAAATTGAAAATTACGTAGAACACTTTGGCTTAATAAACAACTCTCAAAATGGATTCAGAAAAGGCAAAACAACTACCCGCGCTATTTATATGGCAATCCGAAATGTACTTCAATCCCTCAATAAAGACAAACACACCATGGTCATGTGTGTTGATCTCTCAAAAGCTTTCGATAGTGTTGAGCACGAGATACTGCTAACAAAATTAGAACACTATGGTATACGAGGGACCGCCCATAACCTTATAAAATCTTATCTTTCGGAAAGAAACCAATATGTTGCCGGAAAAGACTCGTCAGGTAAAATTCTAAAATCTAACAAAAAGACAATCAAAAAAGGAGTCCCGCAAGGATCAATCTTAGGCCCCCTGTTATACATACTGTACACATATGATCTTCCAGTTTTTGCCAAAACTTCCCTTATACAATTTGCCGATGACACATCTGCTATTATTAGTGACTCGAATTCAAAAAATTCTGAACAAAAACTCTTTGACTGCTTAGGCCAACTCCAACTTTGGTTCACATTAAACAATCTAACCTTAAATGTCAATAAAACTCAAGTAATAAAATTTTCACAAAGTAAATTAACCTCCGACCTAAAACTTAAAAACAATTCCACAACTATAAATGTTGTTAATAAAATATCATTTCTTGGTTTAGGTATTGACTCTAGACTGGACTGGTCATACCACATCGAACGCCTGTCACAAAGCCTGTCACGGTATCCTTTCGCACTAAAAAACCTAAAAAAATTAGTCAGTACAAACGCGGCCAAAACTGCATATCATGCGTATGTTGAATCTAGGTTACGCTATGCTATAATTTTTTGGGGAAACGCTAGTGACTCTGCACGCCTCTTTATTATACAAAAGCGATGTATAAGAACTATTTTTGGTCTAAACTACCGAGATCATTGTAAAGACACTTTTCGTGACAAAGAAATATTAATTTTTTACGGCCTATTCATTCTCGAAGCCATCCTTTTCGTAAGAAATAATTTTGATCTGTTTGAAGTGAATATAAGAAACCATGCAGCCAATACACGACATAAAAAAAATCTTAAGCCCGATTGCTTCAAATATACTTATCTTCAAAAAAATGTTGCCTCTATAATTATTGCAATATATAACAAATTTAATACATCACCTGAGAGTATAAAAAATCTACGCACTCCCGACTTGAAGAAAAGATTAAGAAATGTCCTTATTTCTAAAGCTTACTATAGAGTTAGTGAATACCTTAATGACGATTACTTTAAAAACTCCTCTAAGTAATTATAATTGTGTTGTATATATTCGTATATATGTGTATTTTTATATCATTACTGTGACATGTTCTACGCCTTTTTGGATTTTTCAGAACAAATAAAGACTACTACTACTAAAGGCCTGTTCGTTTATTTGTTGATAAAACAATCATTTCACGGATTATTCTTGTCACATTCAAGTGACTAATATGGATAATATATAACAGAAATGTTACAATTCGACAATGATATTGCGGACGTTAATTGGAGAGCTGTAATCTGCCAATTATAGTTATGATGTCCCGCAAACCAAATCTGTTCCAGGAATGCACGTTAAATAAAATGTTGTCTGGGACATTGACTGTTGATCGGATAATATTTTTTAGCAACATTTTAAAAACACTACCTATACCGGATATCAACCTAAAGTGTCTTTCCTTCATATCTCGTGTATTAATTATTATAGAAAAAAAATTAACAAAAATTAATTTGATATCAAGGCAAGGGTAGTTAATAGGAGAATGGGTAGACCGAGAAGAACCTGAACGGAAGAGGTAAAAACAGCAGCAGAGAAACGAGGAGTCAAGTGGCAGGAAATAAAACAAAAAAAAAACGCAAGAAAGAGGAGAATGGAGACAGATACGGAAAAAAACACGCAATAACTCAACTACAACAAGACGTACACCAGGAAAGGTAGAACGGCCTTAGGATTAAGTGTGTAAGTACAGGGTGTTCCACAAGGTATGCCTTCGCTAGATTTTGCATAAATGCATTAATGTTAGTACCTAAATAAAACGTTTCAACCAATTATTTTTTTAATGTGTCTTTTCATATACATGGTGCTCCAGTTGTGAACAGCATTGGAATCTTTTAAATTGTAAGAGTTACAGTGTTGGTTAAATAGATCAAAATGATCTATGATTTAAGAGCAACTGTTCTATGAAAAAAATCTTAAACAAAATCAACAGTTTTTGCGCTATTGTCAAAAAACAAAACACATCAGGTTTTTAATAATTTTTGCTTATACAGGGTGTGTATAAATTGGCGGAAGCGCTACACGTGACGATGTTCTTCGTAAAATTCTAAGTCGAAAATCTTAATACAAAAATGTTGTACCATGCTTCCTATGGCCTCATGAACCATTTAAAGAAAAAAAAATGGCAACATTGCATACATTGATTTGCGTTTGAACATTTTTTTTTTAGCAATTTTTACTTAGGTATTTACAATTTTTGTTCGAACTGAAAGCCTTCATTTCGTAAACTTAGCTGCAAACTTTTGGGTATCGTAAAACACAAACTAGAAATAATTACGAGAAAAACAGAGATGACAGCTAATGACAATGTTGCCATATGTATTATTTTCATTCAAATCAGTGATTTACATATTTTCAACACCAATTTTTGAAAGGAAGAACACAATATCTAGGAAAAAATACTATTCGAAATTTATTTTTATTCCAAATTGCAGCTTTTTCATTTGCAAGTATTAAATAATAACACTTATTAAAGGACTAAATGTCAAAACTTTGAGGACCTCTTGCAGACACAGCAAGCATGGTACAACATTTTCGTATTAAGATTTTCGACTTAGAATTTTACGAAGAACATCGCCACGTGTAGCGCTTCCGCCAATTTTTACACACCCTGTATATTACTTAATTAAATCACACTCACAATAATTTTGAACATTATTGCAGCAAATTTTTACGCAGGTTTGAAATTTGTCAACAAATTTTACCTATCTCTATTTGTTTTTGTTTTTTTAACATCAACCATATTTAAAATAAGAAAGTTGATGTTAATAAACAAAAACCAATGAAGATAGGTAAAATTTGTTGACAAATTTTAAATCTACGCAAAATGTGCCCCAATAATGTCGAATAATATTTTGAATGTGATTACAATTAAGCAAGATAAGCAAAAATTACAAACCAGATGTGTTTTGTTTTTTGTCAATAGCGCAAAAACTTGTGATTTTGTTTAAGCTTTTTTTAATGGAACACTAATTGAAAGCTAATAGTTTCTTTTCAGAGTATAGTTGCTGTTAAATCATAGAGCATTTTGACCCATTCAAACAACTCTCTATCGCCTACCGTTTACGAGATCCTCCTGCTGTTTTTTTTTTGTATATCTAAAACTAGTATATCTCAATTAATTGCTCTTTCAAGGATAATTTTTTGGTACACTTTCATTATGAAACAAATCAAGAAGTAAAGGTTGTAAAATTTCAATTTATCAAATACAACTACACTATAACTTTAAGCTGAATTCTTTTATCCTTGCCTAATTAATTACAAAAACAACGGTAAGTATTATTAGAATTGTAAAAAAATATAATATGCAATTTGACGTTCGCAAAGTAATTCCTATTTTACACTCAATATGAAATAATGAACAACTTTCTTGTAAATTATTTATCCTCCTAATCGTTTTTCGATATTTGTATATGTTTTTTTTTATACTGAACTGTATCATACTGTTTCTTATGATAACGACGAAGTTTTAAATTCTATTTATTTGTGTGACGAGTATAATATTAACAGTCTTCTTATGTAGCATTTCTGGTAATATGAGTGTCCTCGATGCATGTCAGCTTAACCTGTTGTCCGCAGGCAACATGTTGCCTGCGTATATATTTATGGTGTGGCAAAACAAATGTAAAGGCAGATAGAGTAGGTGGTGGTGACTTAAAATACAAAGCTTTATCTGAAATACTGTAGGCGGAGATTGTATAGAAAATGTGGTTTTGGACATGTTAAAAGAAAGCTGTGTGATAGCATGTGACTGCGATAATTTAACGTGCTGACGTTCCATGTCTGTCTAGTGTATATGCGGTAAATTGTTAATAACCCTCAAACGGGGACGCTGAAGAATAATCTTATAAAATTCAATGTGGTAACCCCGTGTCTCGATCTAATCGTAAAAGATTTTGTGTATTATTTTAGTGTGATTTTGACTTCCAATTGAGTACCTTGTCGTAACTCAAAGATATGTAGTAGGGTGATAATGATACTTTATTACTCTAATTCTGTAGGAACAAAATGTGGACACATTAATTAAATGTTTTTTTAATCAATACTGTTGCAAATCTCTTGTCTAAAGCACTTATATCTGTCAAACATGTAGTGATAAAAAATGAATAGGGTCTCAAAAGCTATGCCTTCACTAATTTCTGCATAAATCGAATGTTTAGAACTCACATAAAACTTTTTTAGGACACAATTTTTTTTATGTATCCCTTCTTATACATGGTCCCAGTTATAGTGAACAGCATGGAAATCTCGTAAACTGTAAGAGATACAAAGTTGGTTGAATGAGCTAAATGATCTATGGTTTAAGAGCAACTGTAGCATAAAAAAAAAACTGGAAAAAGATTAATAGTTAGTTGATAGTTGCTTATTTAAAATCACACTAAAAATTTTTTTCGACATTATTAAAGCTCCTTTTTACGTAGATTTGAAATCTATCAAAAAATATTACCTATCTTCATTTGGTTTTTTATTTTAACATTAAATTTCTTATATACGCCTGAAGGTTTAAAATATTTTCGGAAATGTAATTTATATAATATTGAAATATAAGTAATTCGTTTTATGCTTAAATATCATGTCAAGTTGTAATCGTAAAACATAAAAGGTCATATTTACAAACAAATAAACCAATAATAACACTAAACACAGCAGTTATTCGTTTAAAAAAATGGTATAGACAAAGTACGCCTTTATTGTCTTGTTTAAATAAGGCGCGCCCCCGCTTGTGGGTTAAAACTCGTTTATTGCAAAATAGATATCGAGAGGTTATATTTAACTTTCATTAGTCGGCACAAAAAATAGCGCTAGATTACTTGATGCTACTTAAAAATATGTATGTTTGTATATGACAATTAATAAACGACAGAAGTACGCAATTTAATTTTTTTTTTTAATTTACAATGACCTGGAGCATGTTTTTCGTAACGCGTAAAGTTGCATTTGCAATCTGCTTATTACCTACGTAACATTTATAAAATTTGCTTACGAATGACTTAAGAAGGTCGATCTACCGTTCACTAAAAGTGTCCTAATGGTGTACGTAATGAATAAAGTTTTGGACAAAATAGGACTTTGCAAAGAGGCCAGTAGATTTTTAAGACAAAAGACTTGGTTGGCTGACAAAATTTTCATTAAATATAAAAGAAATTTTAAAAGAAAATGATGTTAAAGGTATATCTACTTATGATTTACAAAAGCGCTAACACAAAATTGTAAAGTTAATTATTTTTAAAACACTTACCAAAAACTAACATACTTTTCGTCCTTCTATCTTCGCTATTAAAAGATGATACAAAGCAAGTGTAGTCCCCTGACAAATCTGGTCCGGGTTTTGTGATATGGAGAGCTCTGTGTTTGCTATTTTTATCTTGACTGACAGAATATTCCAAGTTTAGCCGTCCTTTGAGGATACCTAGATGGAAGAACAAAACTTAAACTTTTAAAAGCGTTACATCACATTGTCTGCAAATTATATACACAAGTTTGTACAATACACTTTGTGACCCAGTTTCCTACGAAATTTATTTTGCCCCAAACACACTTTCGTTCAACGAATAGGAACAATTTTTAATATGAAAAAGTGTAGATTTAACAAGAAAAATACCTAACTAAATCTATATAATATATAAAAAAGAGCTTGTTTGTTTGTTTGTTTTTGTGTTTGTTTGTTTGTTTGTTCGCTATAGAATCCTAGGTCCGTTGACCGATCGGGACCAAATTTGGCACAGTTACTATTTAGGACCTGACGGATCAAACGTCGTATAAAGAACGGCCGGAAATGCCCGGGAACGGCCGGAAACGTCCGCCGAGCGCGAGCGCGGAGCGCCAGTAGTCTGTAATTGAACGTTTGGGAACGTCCGCCGGGCGCGAGCGCGGAGCGCGAGTAGTCTGAGATTGATAAAAGATAATTGTAATCACCCGTGCAACGCCGGGTAAATCGCCTAGTTACATACAGGGATGCGCAAAAGTATGGAAACAAACAAATATCTAGAACACTAATAATTATATTTCAATGAAATTTGGTATTTGACCGTTATCGTATATTCCGGATTCGATAAAAATATTGAGGTTGCGATACGACTTCCGGTTCAACCGGAAACGGACTCAAACTTTGAAATTTTAAATGAAACACCCTATATATTTTTATATTTTTGGATTTCTCTTTAAATTTACTTCAAAAAATGTTTAAGGTTGCATGGGGCTTAAGTCGACCGTTTTCGTTAAAATCACATTTTTATGAAAATTTTGAGCTATACAGCATTGTTAAAAACTTTCAACATTTAAGAACTTTGAAATTGCAAGTAATTTTTTTTTTAAGTTTATGTTGACAATAAGCTTACTAACACTTTGCACAACGTACATTTAAAAAATATTATACAGGGCGTTTTTTACGCTTGTTCAAACTTGTACAACTTTAAACATCTATAACTCATTTTTCTTAAATACAACACCCTGTATATTTTTACACATTCTTATAAAAAATTGATTTCTCTTTCGAAAACATAAAGGCTGTTTTTCACCTAAAATTGATATTTTCCGAGATATCGCGATTTTATTGTTAATTATTAGGGCAACGTAATATTTTCAAGTAGGCTATGAAGAAAGACAGTGTTAATTTAAACAATTGAAAGAAAAAAAAACAAGAAAGTTATAAATTTATCTTTTCCGTACAAATTTTTGACATTTTTGTTAACAAATTTTACCATTATTACTTTTGAATTAAGATTTTTTAAAATTATTTATGCATTTTTTTGTTGGACCAGTGTGATGACAAATACTAAATCCTATAAACTATTTTTTGCGTGTTTGCAATACGACTTTTGGTTTAACCGACCCAACCCTAACCTTTTTTTAAATTTAAACATAAGGCAGGTCAGTTATTATTTTTTTTAATCAGCGTTTTTTTTTTCGCGTACCTAATACTTTATCTATTGGTTTTATTATGACTTTGTAAACGATCAAACTTAATTGTATGAACAATATTTTGGCCCTAATAAGGACCGATTAATTTTTGCCAAGTCGTGTGATACGAAGCGCTCAAGGTTTCTTCTCGGTCTTCTTGGGCAAGAGGACGCAGAACAGAAAATATTGCGGATTTATAAAAATTAACAAAATAGGGAATACAAAAATTTAATGGATACGATGCTCGAAATGACCACCATTTACTTCTTGGCAGTAGGCTAACCTATGCCGAAATTCCGTAAGAATGTTTAAAACCACATCTGGCGAGATTCTTCCAAGTTCTTTTGTTATTCGGTTTCTCAGTTCGCCTAAATCACCAAGTGGGTGTGCATAAACATTAGATTTTAAATGTCCCCCAAAAAAGAAAGCTAATGGAGTTAAATTCGTTAACAAAAATGTCAAAAATTTGTACGGAAATGATAAATTTATAAGTTTCTTCTTTTTTTTTTCTTTCAATTGTTTAAATTAACACTGTCTTCCTTCATAGCCTACTTGAAAATATTACGTTGCCCTAATAATTAACAATAAAATCGCGATATCTCGGAAAATATCAATTTTAGGTGAAAAACAGCCTTTATGTTTTCGAAAGAGAAATCAATTTTTTATAAGAATGTGTAAAAATATACAGGGTGTTGTATTTAAGAAAAATGAGTTATAGATGTTTAAAGTTGTACAAGTTTGAACAAGCGTAAAAAACGCCCTGTATAATATTTTTTAAATGTACGTTGTGCAAAGTGTTAGTAAGCTTATTGTCAATATAAACTTAAAAAAAAATTACTTGCAATTTCAAAGTTCTTAAATGTTGAAAATTTTTAACAATGCTGTATAGCTCAAAATTTTCATAAAAATGTGATTTTAACGAAAACGGTCGACTTAAGCCCCATACAACCTCAAACATTTTTTGAAGTAAATTTAAAGAGGAATCCAAAAATATAAAAATATACAGAGTGTTCCATTTAAAATTTCAAAGTTTGAGTCCGTTTCCGGTTGAATCGGAAGTCGTATCGCAACCTCAATATTTTTATCAAATCCGGAATATACGATAACGGTGAAATACCAAATTTCATTGAAATATAATTAATAGTGTTCTAGATATTTGTTTGTTTCCATACTTTTGCGCATCCCTGTATAAAATAGCTTTAATGTTAAAAGTAAACAAGGAAACAAAAAAAACGGCATTTAAAAATCGATATGTCAAAAGACTACTACGAGTGTTACAAGAGTTTTTTTTATAATTTTAAATTTATACTGGACTATCATTTCGCCTAAGTATATTTTCATTTTACCGGCAAATTTTTATTTTCTTTAACAAATGAATTTTAAAAGTATAGCAAGAAAGCATTTTCCATTAAGTAAGTTCCAGACTTAACGATATTAAGTAAAAATGAAGCAAAGTGGTAAAGAATCAACAATAATTATATCTTCACAAAAAATTCTGGAAAATCAGCTTTCTTTGATATTATCATACCGAATTACATCACAATTTTGGACAAACTAAATTATTTGTAATCCAGATTTATTAACTCTGACTCGGTAACCTAAAAATAATTATTTGCACCAATTCTGTTTACTGAATTTCTCGCAAATTTTACAATAAAGGAAACCTAAGATGTGTTTATTTAACGTTAATATTACTGTATTATGAAAAAATTGAATTTTTTACATAAAAATTGGTGCCATGTGTACTGAAATTAATAGTAGGTGGATTTAAATAGCAATCCAATACTTTGCTTACCAGGGAAGGTCACAATACATTGTCGCTAAAATTTAATTAAGGCTGTGTTTATTCCATCAAAAACATCAAAACTAAATGTTTTGCAGGGTCATACGTGCCACTAGCCATTTCATTCGGAAAAATATGGTAAACACTGAAAAGCTAAATAAAAAAGGTAATTTTTGCGATCGTTAGCCATGAAACCGTCAGAGACAAAATTTTTCTATTTAACAATGCGCGCATCCTTTGCAGGTAAAATGGTGCACATTTTTTGAAAAAAATCTTTAACGGCTCCGGAGAAAAACGCGAGAAACGAGACCTTTGTTAAAACGGTTTTTCCTATGTTAAACGCCTATGCGTCGCATAGTTTTAGTTAAACAGATACAACAGAACTAGGGATTCTGTGTCGAGACAATCCGAAAATTTATTCCCGGGAATTCCCGGACTTTTTGGTGTCTCGATTTCCGGGAATTGCAAAAAAATCCCGGGACTCGAGACTTTTCGATTCAAATTTTATATAATATAGCAAAATTTATTGTTTTAAAATAAAACCTGTACAGTCAAAAACAACCCATGCCCAGCTTGTATACGAGCAGGTAACAAGTGAGCACTTAAAGGGTCGGCAAAGTGATTACGTTAATTATCTCATTGATAATAATGTAGTTACAAATATGTTGCACATGTTATTCCTAGAAGAATTTGCAAGAAATTTTCTAGAGCAGGGTTGAATTTGGTCGTTTGAAAGATCAGTCTGTCTTTTGATTTTACCTAAATACGTTCGTTTTCTTGCGCTTTACGGTTTTCGTCGTGTACCCTTGTGAACTGCAGATCTCGGAATATTTCAAACCAAATTATTGAACTAGCAAAGAAGTTCAACCGTGAAAAACAAAAAATACAACTATCAAAAGGAGTGTCAGCTTTTAGAATAAACTGGGAACTGGACTCCGAATCTAAATCTTTATATTAATCATCACAATTAAGCCAACACTAACGGAAAGTGACGAACATTTTTCATTGGAGGAATATTTATCACAAAAATTAGAAATAGGCTATATGACTCCTCCTTAAATGCATTGGTATTTTTAAAATCCTATTTTGCCATGCAAAAATAAAATGTAGTAATTTTTTTATCATTAACTCGATGTAATAATTACATTTAAAGATATTTTTTTACGTTTCAAACGAAAAATAATCAAAGTCTTAAGTCCCGGGAACTTTTAAAAATTAGTGTCTTGAGTCCCGGGATTGAAAAAACCCGAGACTTCAGAATCCCTAAACGTTTTTGACATTTTTCTCCAAAACCGTTTAAGATTTTTTCAAAAACTTAGCACCATTTTACTTGCAAAAGATGCGCGCATTGGTAAATAGAAGAATTTCGATTTTATCTTTGACGATTTCATGGCCAACGCGATCGCAAAAATTACCTTTATTATTCAACTTTTTAGTTTTTCCCATATTTTTCCGAAGGAAATGGCCAGTGGCACGTATAACCCTGGAAAATATTTAGTTTTGATGTCCTTGATGCAATAAACACAGCCTTAATCAAATTCTAGTGACAACGTATCGTAACCCTTCCTTGTTAGTAATTTAAATAATAAAAATATACAGACAATTCAACTGCGATAACGATTATGTAGTTGCTAAATTTTAAGTAACATTAAAACAGATTTCAAATATATCCAAGCACTTTCATTTAAAGTGCAATCATCTGGAACATTAACTTTTCATTTATTGATTTAGTTGTTTTTTTTTATCATAAAAATAAACTTTGCATAAATATGTTCATAACAACTTTTTTCTGCGTCCGGTCAGAAAATCAGTTGTTACCGATTAACTTTTAGGCTGGAAAATACGTCCTTACTGGCCTAGGCCAGAAAGTAAGTGGTGGCGATGGTAATAACAACTCTTTACCGACCTAGGCCGTAAAGTAGGTTGTTGCCATGGTGATGATTTGTTTTCTTGATTTGCGCTGTCAAACGAGCGTCGTTATACCACCAAGCGAGTTTGCACCTGAAGCTTGTTAAGTTATTGTTTGATTATGGATGGTGACTATAGTGATTTTGGTATGAGTGGCGGGCGCAGACATTTTTTTGTACGTAACATACCCGTAAAGTGTCTTTACTGGACTCGTATCCTTTCAGGACTCGCCAAGGCTCGTCCAGTAAAGTACACTTGCCGGTCTTGTTACGTAAATAACTATTACTCTGCAATTTAATGACTAAAGTTTCTATATCAATTAGGTGCTTTCTAACATTACCTCTCTTACTTCTTATAGACACAATATTTGATTTTTACAGTAAACTAAAACTTTTTTGAATTAAATAAAAACTGTATAACAATGTGATGTATTTACATTAATTGGATTTAAATGAAAACCGCAAATGTGTTAATAAACATAGTAGGATTAGCAGATCGGTGTGGTTAAGTGGTATGGTGGTCTCTGAAGTGTGGCGGTGCTAGAGCAGCTAATATATCTAGCAAAGCTGTCCCGAATCCGTCCCGAAGAACAGTTAAGGAAGGCCGCCTGTTTGAAAGTGTGCACGAAAGAAGGATAGCTCATCATGGATGGCTCACCGCTGTATTTTTAACGTTTCTGTCACACATTTAATATTTGTTTTATCATATAAGTACATTATTCCTTTCAATTTTTTTTTTCCTTTAAATTAACTAATCTAGTCGTAACGACTAATCTATAGTTTTCGTTTGACCTTATCAACCTAAATGTTATTAGCTAAGAAGTCTCATTAGTCCTTACTTAAGACTCTATTTATACATCACTTTTTCACGTGTTTGTTATCAACGCACTTCACTTAGCTTTTACACGTTCACCCTACACAACTCAAAGGGTTTGGTTCTTTGCAACCTTCTCACTACATTCACGTCCAGAAGATGGTGTACCACTCTGCTGCTATGGGTAAGTACCCTTGTTTGGTGATTCCTTGCTAGCCTCTTGATTTCCTCCTTAACAGTGGGAATATTTAAGTCTCTATGATTTTCTTCCCAGCATCCAATACAATTTTTTATACCTAATGTTGAGTTCTTTCCTTTTCTTTTTTATATGTTCTTTCCACTTCAGTTTTGCGTCAAGGTTCATACCTAAGTACTTGGCAGTGTTGCTATAGGGAACAACCTTATTGTTTATTTTGATTGACACATACTTGTTAAGTCTTGTTTTGTTAGTGAAGTTAATACATATTGACTTGGTTTCATTTATTTGAATTCTCCACTTTTTAGTCCAGGAGCTAAGTGCATTGCTTGCTGTCTGCAGTTTATAGGCTGCTTCTTCATTGTTTGTGCCAGTTGCTAGTAGAGCTGTATCATCGGCGAAAGTCGCTAGTTACTCCCCTAGTCTTCGGTATGTCACAGGTATACAGCAAATAAAGGACTGGGCCTAACACGCTTCCCTGTGGCACACCGGCTCTGATTTCTTTAAATGAAGAGTAAGCCCCTTCATGCTTTATTCTGAATAATCTGCACGTTATATAAGACTGCAATATCTGTACATACTCGATTGAAAATACTTTTTTAATCTTGTGTATTACCCCTAACCTAACCTTGTCGAATGCTTTAGCGACATTTAAAAATATTGCGGAGCATTTTTTTTTCCCTCATATGCTTTTTCGATTACATCCGTGATTCGATGACATTCGTCTATGGTAGAGTGTGACTTCCTAAAGCCAAATTGATGGTTTGGAATTATTTCTTTTGCTTCAATGAAGGATTTGAGTCTTTTCAGCAACAGTTTTTCAAACAATTTGGATATTATCGGTAATCATGATATTGGGCGATAGGAAGTTATATCATGCTCTGGTTTCCCAGGTTTGGGTATCATAACCACTTCTGCCATTTTCCAGGTATCAGGAACGTATTTCAATCTAAAGGCTGCATTAATTAAGTTAGTAAGCTTCACAATACCTCTTCGGGGAAGCTGTTTTAGTATTGCACCAGTTATTAAGTCATAACCCGGACCTTTTTTTGGGTTAGTGTTATACTTAATTTCTTTAGAAATTTCTTTCGGGGTGGCTAAAATTATTTTCTCAAGATCTTTCACTTCTACTTCCATGTTCTCATTAATCTGTTCTTCTCTTGGTTTAAACGTTTCTTCTAAGTAATTGGCAAAAGCCTCCGCTTTCTGGGTGTTGCTTTTTTCCCATTCTCCATTAGTGTTTCTAATTGGTAATGTTATTCGTTTTCATTTTTTAACAGCTTTCCATAGCGAGTAGTCAGTTTCTTTGCAACCAGTTAGTTCTGTTAAATATTTATTAATGGAATTATTTTTTAATTCTATTATTTCTCTTTTAAATCTCTGGGAGAGATTATTTAAAATATTTTTGTCTTTAGGGGCTCGCGTTGCTTTCAATAAAAGAGCATTTTATAGCACAAAGTTAAAGAAATAACCAATTTTGTTTGTTATCAAAGGTATTTTGAAATGTGTCAAAATAATTTTCTCTGAGTGTAAATTATGTGGTAAATTTTTTTAAATAAAAAAAATCGCATCACCATAACTGCAAAAATCAAATATAAGAAATTTAATGGAAAAAATACAACACCAATTCGACTGGCAAAAAGATAATATCAAGATTAAATGCAGAATAAAAAAATTAATGACATTCTAATGGCTGCCTTTTCATTTGAATCAGCTTGTGTAATATGAATGCGTTAACAAGGTCCACGTGTAACTCAAGTATTTTAAAAGCAAATTAATTGATTTTTATTTTATGGCTCACATTTCCTCCTAAATGAATCGCAACACCTAATAATTTACCATCCATAGTTTAACCCTGTTTTCCTGTTGCGTGTCTCGATTTTTCATCCTGACCATACATAAACGCGGTTTTTAATTTATTATCAGAATAAATTCTTTTCGCGATCGTAAAGTAAGATTTATTCTATAATTGCAGTAATATAATCGATATACAGCATCGTAAATTTCATTGGATTTAATGGCGTCCGTTTTCAATCTATCTTTCGTGTTTTTGCAATATAACATGGCTCATTCGTTGTTATTAGATGATTTTGTCGGAACATTCAGGTGCGAGACGGTTTTGGAGATATGCCAACAGTGAATAAATTCTATTATTTGGCAAGATCAACAGAAAACAGACAATTCGTTACTTAAAATATCTTGTGCTAAATTTTGTTCCTAAGTCAATTTGCACGAAAATATATTCGCAAAGTAATTCTTTTATATCAAATGCAGTTTAAGTGAAGGTTTATCGAAATAATTTTAAGTAAACCTTTATTAACTCCTTCGCTAGGACGTGTCCGCCGAACGAGGCGCTCTTTTCGCTAGAACACGCAGCTGAAGGAAGGCCGTCTTCGCTAAAACACGCCTCTGAACGAAACGCCGTCTCCGCTAAAACATCCCCACAGAACGATACGACGCGCAGGAGCTCAGTGGTCCCGCGTCCATGCAAAAGTGCGTCAAAAATATAAATAAATGAAGGACCTAATTCAGATGGTTAAAATTAAAAGGTTTAGGGTCAAATGTATATTAAAAGTGGATTTTAAATAAATCTACTTTACGGCATATACAGGGTGATTCAAGTTCAAGGGTGACCAGGGGATTTCGCTTATTACTGAAGATAGAGGGTAGGTTTAAATTTGGCAAAGTTGTTAAATTTTATGCTTATCAATAATATCAAAACAAATTTGAAATATGTACCTATGTTCAGTCGTTTAAAAAAAAATTACTTCGTTTTTTTGCTATAACTTTTTTAATTAGATATAATTTTTTTTTAATCTTTAAAAACTTTTACATAACCACTTGTTATTTTACTTTTAATGGTGCGATCAATTTTTGCTTTGCCGATTCTGTTAATAGGTATTAACTTTTTAATTTCTTATGGGCGACAAACTTGATTTTCGTCAGTTATTAGATATTTTGCATAAATAAAAACCTTTTTTTCAAATAAATGCGTTGTTTATGTAAATAACATAAACACATAATACATTTTTTAAATCAGAAAAAAAGCTCTAGCTAAGTAGATGAAAATCAAGTTTGTCGCCTTTAACGAAACAGAAAGTAGAATCACTCGAGGTGGAGAAAGATGAGCAAGAAGGCAATGAAAACTAATAATTTAAAGTTTAAAGTATCTTTTTTTTTAAATAATCTAGGGCACGAGAGAGCAAACCAACAGAAACTTTAATCAAAAAATAATGTTGCAATACAAACTGACAAATAAATGCAATTTCTTAGCACACCAATAACTACTAAAAAACATACCACAATTATTAAGTAAATACATTAAATTCTATACACACCTCAACCACCATCACAAAAAAACTAGACAAAATCAACTGTTTCTTTGGAAATAATCCACAAACACTATTCTTTTTCGAGCGCTATTGATGAGGTGGTCACTGAGTTCGATGCATTAACATTCGACAATAAAAAAGTTAATGAATTGTACTTGTGACATAAATTTAATTATAAGTATGTTAATGTTTTGCGTTAGTTTTGTTCGGTAGGGAAGAAAAAAAAACAAAAATATGAGCATGGGTTTTTTTATTTTTGATATGTGTAGAGACCACTGTGCGGTGTACTGACTCTCCCATAGCGGCTGATATCTATTTTTAACTAGGTAATAGTCAAAAGCGCGCAGCAATCGTTTGGCATAAACTGGCTTGCAAATTAAATATCATAAGGGTTGTTGTTTACGATAAATAATAGAGATAGCAGTACAGTCTGAAAATGCCGCCATGTTCTGTTATATTTTACCGAATTTATTATCTGTCTCAAATACGTTTGTCGATGTACAATAGTTTTGAGTCCTGAAAACGTTAATTTTACGAAAGTAAAGTGTTATATTGAAGTGTACAACTCCTGTTTTCTTAACATTGTTTGAATTAGGGCAAGCATAGTAACACACAATAGCAAAATTAAGTTGTGTTCCTGGATGCGAACCGCTGCAATTACATACGCCCAGATGGTCAAACATAATATGTCCTTCTTTGGAATTTTGATAATTCGTGTAAACCATTGAATAAAAAGATATAGGAAGGAGCTTTTAATAATATACTGCAGCGTTTGAGCGGCGACGGAAATGACGACATAAATGGCCTCTGATGGCGGCCGGTTTCGACAGGTCAAACAATCAAGAAATTTGTTTTTTGTGCTACAATGGTTAGCTGCAGATCTTGTAGTCTTACTAGGTCCAAAAGTATTAAAGATAAAGCGATTACGTTTCATAGGTACGTAGACATTAATATTTTGTGGTGTAATCATGTATTGAAAATTTGATGTGGTCTGTCAAAATGATATGTCATATCAGTGGCGTGCATTTGTGTACAGCATATTTTTTAACTCTCATAATAAACAATCCAAATATAGAAATATGCTGTCGTTTTTTTAAATTCCTCAACCACGAACAAGAAATAAATAAGTAAATAACAGGCTCAAGTCAAAACAAAGCAAATATTTACACTATTCAATACATATTAAAAAATGTGAGATACGCCACTGAGAAGCGGAAACATGCATCCGCCATATTGAGAGGCCATTTAGGACGCCTTAGGATAACTAAAATGCTCTTTCCTTTATCTTTTAATTCAATCCATGATCATCAATATTTCAGTGACTGATACTAATTAATAAATTTTTGCTATATGTATTTGCTATAATTGCTTCAAAAACCACTAATTTATTTAAATTTATGGTTTGCAGTTTATCCTTAGATGTGGGAATGTTAGTTTTGTAGCACTATTTAATAAATTTTAAAAATTTATACCTGATGAAATGTGCAATATGTGACAATATATCGAAACTGCAAGTTAAGAATAAATATACTGAGTTTCGCGGATGGCGACTATAGTCGCCTGTCGTAGCGAAAGGGTTAAACTAAGAAAACATCGCGACTCTCTTGATGACAGAGTAAGTAAACGACCGTTAAGAACAGTTAGCCGAATCTTAGCGTATCTAAAATTATTGGTCTGAAATCCTTTTACAGTAGTTACATAATGTCGTAGTTTGGTTGCAACAACCGTTTGCATATTTTAAAATTGACTCCAATTACATACTTTTTTTTTACTGTCAAAAAATAAAAAGGCAGTTATGATACGAAAATGAACAAGAATTCACTTGTTACGAAAATCTGATTATAATAAAATGTACACATGTTTCAGTTCGTTGTTGGAGTGAGGTTTGTCATGTTAGCAACCGATTAACAACATACAATTTATATTTCAGCGCTCGGTGTCGGAGAAATAAGTCATAAATCGCATTTCGCTCCAAAACAATACCAGACAATAAAAATAACTTTAAAACATCACGCTTGGCTGACATTTTGCCAAGAAAAAGGAAACAAGTTGGAGCAAATTACGATAAATAAAATATTACCCGATTAAGGATTCAATATGAAGAAAGCACGTACAGGGTGTATCAAAATGATGGACCCAATTTGAAATCGCTACATCTCTGCAACCACGAAACGCTCCGAATAAACTCTTACCACGTGAAAGGGTAGGGCATGGAGTTTCAAATGATTACCGCTAAATGCCTCTCCCAGAGCACAATAGCCTCAGTTATTTGCAAGATGACTATACCGTATCACAAGGCGTTTTGCATTCTGCAGTGCAGCAAGACTGAATCCATGATTGCGAAGCAGCATCCGCTTCGACGGCATTTTGGATCAATGGATCCGCCAATGTCAAAGGGCATTCGTCATTGGTACCAACAATGTGTAAACAGGCTATGTAAGAGGAAAAGCACAGGGCGACTTCGCACTTCAAAAGAAAACGTGAGAAGAATTCCAGAGAGTTTGCAGCGAAGCCCCCGTAAGTCCACTCGTCATTGCTTGTGGGAATACGTCAAAGTACGTGTTTTTGCGCAAAAATTAGCAACTAATCCGAGTTGCTTTAAAAACAGAATCACGGCAGCAAGTGACTTTAGTGAAAAAGGAACATTGAGAGGCGTTTGAGAAGCATTTAACTGGTGTAGAGCACAGAGCATTTATAACAATTGATAATATTAACCTTTTACGGCCTATTTATCCTCGAAGCCATCCTTTTCGTAAAAAATAATGCAGATCTGTTCGAAGAGAATATAAGAAACCATGCAGCCAATACCCGACATAAAAAAACCTAAAACCCGATTGTTTCAAATATACCTATCTTCAAAAAAATGTTGCCTCCACAATTATTGCTATATACAGGGTGTCCCAGCCTAGACGAATTATTCGATAGCTCTGTTATTAGTAATGATATTAAAAAAAGTTAAATATAAAAGTCATTTATCTCATAACCTAAAATTATTTTCAACTATACACAGTGTTTTGTTTTTGCGCTCTGATACCAAACATAGTTTTTTTATATAGAACACCCTGTATGTTTTGTAATTTTTGGATGTAAAATTAAATTCTCTTTCAAAAATATTATGGGTTGTTAATGTCTAAAATGAACAGTTTTTGAGTTAATAACGTTTTTTTGAAAATTTTGACAGAAGCAGACCTTTATAAAAATATTTATATTTATCAACATAACAACGCCAGAGCAATTTACTCTCGTAATTCATTAGACAATAGTATCATAATGATTGTTGATTGGTTAAACTTTTAAAATAATATACAGGGTGTTCGTTTTACTCGGTCCATTTCGCTAAACTTTAAACGCATGTAAGTCTTTTTTTTTTAATGGAACACCCTATATATTTTTACATTTTCTTGTAGAAAATTTAATTATCTTCCAAAGTTATTAAGCATGTTTTATGTCTAAATATAATATTTTTGGAGTTATTTCGTTTCTTGTTTATTTGCGAGTATTTTACCTAAAATATCGGTAGTAGCCTTTGAAAATTCAAAACAATTTGTATGAACTGTCAACTAAAATACTTAATCGGGACAATTTTCACTAATATACCACTAAAAATCCATATTTTTTAAGAGTTGTAGATACACAGCATAAATGGCAGCAAATAACACCAGAACTACAACTCTTAAAAAATATGGATTTTTAGTGGCATAATAGAGGAAATTGTGCCGATTAAGTATTTTGGTTGACAGTTCATACAAATTGTTTTGAATTTTCAAAGGCTACTACCGATATTTTAAGTAAAATACTCGCAAATAATCATAAGAAACGAAATAACTTCAAAAATATTATATTTAGACATAAAACATGCTTAATAACTTTGGAAGATAATTAAATTTTCTACAAGAAAATGTAAGAATATATAGGGTGTTCCATTAAAAAAAAAAAGACTTACATGCGTTTAAAGTTTAGCGAAATGGACTGAGTAAAACGAACACCCTGTATATTATTTTAAAAGTTTAACCAATCAACAATCATTATGATACTATTGTCTAATGAATTACGAGAGTAAATTGCTCTGGCGTTGTTATGTTGATAAATATAAATATTTTTATAAAGGTCTGCTTCTGTCAAAATTTTCAAAAAAACGATATTAACTCAAAAACTGTTCATTTTAGACATTAACAACCCATAATATTTTTGAAAGAGAATTTAATTTTACATCCAAAAATTACAAAATATACAGGGTGTTCTATATAAAAAAACTATGTTTGGTATCAGAGCGCAAAAACAAAACACTGTGTATAGTTGAAAATAATTTTAGGTTATGTAGTAAATGATTACAAACAACTTTTACATTTAACTTTTTTTAATATTATTACTAATAACAAAGCTATCGAATAACTCGTCTTGGCTGGGACACCCTGTATAATAAATTTAACACATCACCTGAGAGTATAATAAATCTTCCCACCCGCGAATTGATGAAGAAATTAAGAAAAGTTCTCATTTTTAAAGCTTACTATGGAGTAAGCGAATATTTAAATGATGCTGACTTTATAAAATGTTATATTTAAATTTAAATATCATTTTTCTGTGTTTTTTCTTTTTATTAACCATGTATATTATTGTAATGTACGTACATTATTATTGTGACAAGTTTTACACCTTTTTTGGGATATTCAGAACAAATAATAGTTATTTATGTACCAAGGCAGTAAAGTTCGACTTTTTATCACGAGTGTGGATATTATTTGCCGAGACGAAGTCGAGGCAAATAACCACACGAGTGATGAAAAGGAACTTTCCTGACGAGGTGCATATTAAATTTTTTCTTCAAGCGTCAAAGAAATAGCGAAAATCAAGCAAATACATAAAGTTTTACCTACTTCATCTGTCAGATTCTCATTCTCCTGTCAAACATGATGTTTTGGACAAATCACGCCCACTTTTACTAAATTCAACCAATGAGCTTTACTTTTTTAATGGTTGCTTAGCGACCTTTATTGTACTAGTACAGTAATGTGATATTATTGTACTAGTATAATAATTACGTATTTCTACATGAGGTGTCTAGTACAATATAATAGACATTTTCTGACGCTTGAAGAAAAATATTATTATTATTAATATGATAAAATATTTGAAACTTTTGGTGCAATTGTAATATATTGTCATCGTAAAATATACCGCCATGAAATTGGGACCATTATTTTGATACACGATGGGTATGGGGTATGGTACAGATTACAAGGAAGTTGTAGTAAAAATAATTGGGAATACAACAGCCACACTGTTAAACAACAGTTTTATAAAATAAATGCTACCTGGTAATTTAGTGAAATACAATACGTTTAAGTAATATTGCATACCCTACTATTTATTGAGTGTGTATATCGCAAAATAAGCTTCCTAAATATCACTCAAGATTATTTTCATTTTAGAGAAGTGCGTGTCTTTACCATGAGCATGTTGACCAATATCAATTCACAAAAAGCAACGACGACGTACTGTGCCGTAAAGTTGTTAAAAGTTTCTAGAGAAAAACGACAGATAATTCTAAAAACGGATATTACGTTTTGCGGTTCAGCGCTGCATGTAACATGTAACTATAGCAAAAGCAAAAAGTTTTGTGTGCTTTATGTACTTCACACAAGTCAGAGAAGCGTATTTTGCCCATACATCTTTATGAAATCTTGTTGCAGCTTTTGAAGAATATTAGCACAATTTCTTTAGTTTATGCTTTTGGCCCAGTCAATGTTGGACTGTAATACCTATAAGAACTGTAATTAGCTCTTTTAGATAAACAGAAACAGTTCTTTATATCAAACTCTGGCGTTTTACTGACAAGTATAATTTTTTTTTAAATTTGAAAATATTTGGGAATTCATCGAACTGCTTATGAAATTTGTGTTATTTATAAATTCATTCTCTGAAATATTTTGTATTTTACTGGATCTGTGCATTGTTTTTCTGCAATTGGATGAAGTGTTTGCACTCTTCTTACAACACTTTCAAGTCGATCGATGTTGCTTCCCGTGTGTTAAAAACGTTTAATATCCCTCTTGGCCGTCGACGTTAACACACTGAGCAGGTGAGTGGTATTAGCTTTAGTTTTCAAGTCTTGAACAAGGTAATCGTTTTATTAAAAATTGTATGTTCTTTAATAGCAATGTAATGAATAACAAATACATTGCTAAAAATTGCAATTAATTTATTAGTTTAAGTTGATAATTATAATTTTATGTAGATGGGAAGGAAAATTACCAGGTTTACTTTAGCCTAGTATTGGTTGATAACGATTATTTATGTACCAAGGCAGTAAAGTTCGACTTTTTATTACGAGTGTGGCTAACCACGCGAGTGATAAAGAGGAACTTTACGGCCGAGGTGCATATTAAATTTTTTCTGCAATCGTCAAAGAAATAGCGAAAAATCAAGCAAATACATAAAGTTTTACTTCATCTGTCAGATTCTCATTCTCCTGTCAAATATGTATCTTTTAACAAAAGCACGCTCAATTTTACTAAATTCAACCAATGAGCGTGGCACATTTTACTTTTTTACTGCCTGGGTAGTAAGTAAAAATGATTATTACAGCCGCTTTTGGGTACTTATTGAGCTAGTTTTGTGACGATTGCAGAAAAATATAGTTTTTCTACGATCACTAATGTAAATGACTCTTACCGTACAGCCTGTATGCATAATAAGTGAGTTCTAATGCACGGTAAGCACACTTGTCTAGAAAGATCGAAGTAGCCTTACGTCAAACACAGCCTGCATGCATAGTAAGTGAGTTATAACGCACGTTAAGCAAAACACACTTGTCTAGAACCGTCAAAGTAGGCTTACGTCAAAATTGACAAAAAGTCATTAAAATCGGAGGTGTTATGTGTTCGTAGAAAAAGTAAGCTACATAACACGAGTTGTAAAGCAATTACGCACTCGTAGGAATACGCACTCGCCGCTACGGGGCTCCGTGCGTAATTTGCTTCTTACAACTCTTGTTATGTAATATACTATTACTAATGAGTAAAGATATTACTCAAGATACGTATTATGAGTATACGTATAAAATATTATTGGTAAAAGTAGGATGAAAGAGTATAATGAGTTTTTGATGATTTTGTAAAGTCAATATATTTCCGATTCTACAGAGCCCTGGTGTATACCTTGAAGTTGTTTTTAAGATCGTCAGTAGACGCGATATTTTTGACAACATACAATAAAGTAGCCCAAACTTCTACAATTTCGTTTCCAGTTATACAAGAACAGTCAAATAGAACTTATGATGTATTGTTTATTAAATATGCTGCATATTAATTACTTTATTTGTTAAAAAATTATTTTGAATTGATTGTAAAATAGATATAGAGTTGGACACAATTACAATATTTTAAGCATTAAGCGTATTTTTGATCAATTTATAGCTCATTCAGTTGTGCATGCCTCGGCAGTGTTTGCTGAGCAAATCTTAGGAATGCTTCATTTTTTAAAATAACTCAAGTTTATAATAAAAATAGCGCTACCAACAGCGTTGTTTGTTTGGGAACTGTATATAAACTCAATGATGGGGTTTTCGTAACAATTTATGAGACATGTGATTTTATTAGTATAAAGGAAAGGCGATATATGACTTATAAAACGATAACTCATAATCAATTTCAATCCTGAGAGAACATCTAGACATCGCAATGCAAGAGTCAGAAGATGTCGCACCCTAAGGAAAGTAGCCAAGGAGATCAAGGAAAATATCAACCTAAAATAAGCCCCGGGCTTTGACCTGATAACTGGTGAAGTCTTAAAAAGACTTCCTAAGAAACTAATAGTGAACATTGCTTACATAATAATTGCAACAGTAGGGCTTACTTATGTTTCAGAAGTATAGAAAGTGATTATGGTCCTTAATTATGGTCCTTAAACCAAGCAAACCAGATAACGACTCAACCTTCTGTAGACCTATCTCACTACTACTCAACCCATAATCTCAATAGTATTCGAAAACTTTTCCCAGGATGAAAAATAATACAGTACAAGAGGCAACCCCGGATCACCAATTCGGATTCAAAGACACACATTTTACAATCAATCAGGTGCACAGAATCACTGGCATCATAGAGAAAGCCCTTGAAGATTCTACAGTATTCCTCGATATTTCTAAGGTCTTCGACAAAGTATGGCA
Source organism: Elmis aenea (assembly GCA_947652605.1). Lineage (NCBI taxonomy): Eukaryota > Metazoa > Arthropoda > Insecta > Coleoptera > Elmidae > Elmis > Elmis aenea. The sequence goes on along the minus strand of OX393579.1, from coordinate 43,468,530 downwards.
TGATGGCTTACTATGTAAAATAAAAAGAACTTTTCTAAGCAAAAGATATAAATAATTAAATCATATCTAACAGACAAAATGTGCAGAATCAAAAAAGATGCAGAATATTTTACAATAGGAAAAATAAATCCAGGCATACCACAAAGGAGTGTGCTAGCATCAATACTCTATCTGTACAGCAAATTGATGGTGTTACCATAGCCACCTTCGCTCATGATACTGCTGTATTGGCGGTTGATATCACTTTCGAAGAAACGACTAAAAACCTCCAAAGAGCAGGCGATGAAATAATATCGTGGACCAGAAAATAGCGAATAAAAATTAATAAAAATAAATTTATCTATGTTGATATCACTAACAAAACAGTACGACACATTTCAACACTAACCAATAATCAAGTAATCCCGTACAAAAAAATGGCGAAGTATCTGTTAATGAACCTGTATTTCCGACTTAGTGTAGATGGAAAGATCATATAAAAAAGAAAATGAAACAACCAGACATAAAATATACAAACTATACCGGCTAATAGAAAGAAAATCCCAGTTGTCCATGCAAAATAAAATGCTCCAGTACAGTCAAATACTAAAGCCAGTTTGGACATTATGGCGTGCAAATCTGGGGTTGTGCAAAAAAAGACAGATGGAAATAACCCGAATTTTTAAAAAACAAAACTTAGAAACATCGTGGATGCCGCATGGTTTGTAAGGATCGACAATCTTCACAAGGTTTTGAATGTAGTTACCATAAGAGAAGAAATAAAAAAATCGCGGGCAAACATTAATAAAAGGCTGCAAAGTCATGTCAACTCCAAAGTACTGCAACTGTGTGTAATCACATGAAAATTGTGCATCTTTTAAAGTAATCCAATTATAGGCCACAACAACTAGATAGCAGTTAAGTAATTAGGATTTTTTTTTTTTTAATTTTAAATTTTGAAATGCAACTAGTCAAGCTACTACTGACTAACGAGCACCTTAAAGCTATCTTAATCTACTAGTTACTACAAATAATAAAACTCCTCCCCTCGGTGTGTCCTATTTCCTGGTTTCCACTTGGGCACGTCCCTGGCCTGCCCACTTCACTACACTACACTACCAAGCGAGCTTATACAAGTTCGAACGGCTTAGTTCGTTTTAGCCTTCGCACTATTGAAGCGTTGTCAAGAAGCTGCACTACCTCCACGTTGACGTGCCGGTGTAGTCGGTCCTCGTGCTTCTTGGCTGATTTCTTAATCTCCTCGGAAACATGATTGGCTCCAAGGTCTTTATGGATATCATTGTTTCGACAGTACCATGGGGCATTTACAATTCCCCTTACCACTTTGTTCTGAAATTTTTGGATGATTTCAATATTGCTTTTACTCGCACAGCCCCAGAGCTGTGCTCCATAAGTCCAGACCGGTTTCAGTATCTGGTTATATACTAAGGTTTTGTTTCGCATTGATAGTTGGGATTTGCTTCCCAAAAGCCAGTTCATTTTTTTATACTTTATGTTTAGTTCTTCTCTCTTCTTCTTCACGTGTTCGCTCCATCGAAGCTTAGCATCCAGTGTCATTCCTAGGTATTTTGCAGAGTTTGAGTGCGGTAATCGGTTGCCACCAATTTTTATTGGGATGTGATGTGTTTTACGATTGGTAAAATTGACGTGGACCGACTTCGTTTCGTTTAGCTTAATGCGCCATTTTTCTGTCCATGTGTTTATTTTGTTTATGGCCTGCTGCAGCTTGTTAGTTGCTTCTACGATGTTTTCTTCTACCGCTAACACTGTGGTATCGTCTGCGAACGTTGCTATTGTGGTGCCGTTAGTTTGTGGAATATCGTGGGTATATAAGAGGTATAAAACTGGCCCTAGCAAGCTTCCTTGAGGAACGCCTGCTTTTATGTCTTTGAGCCCGGAATAATGGTTTCCCTGCTTTATTCTGAATAGTCTTCCTGAGATATAGGATTTTAGTATTTGGCAATACTGCTCTGGTAATAACGTTTGCAGTTTAATCATTAGCCCTTTATGCCAGACCTTATCAAAAGCTTGTTTGACGTCTAGGAAAATTGCAGCACATATTTTCTTTTCTTCTAGAGCTTTTTCTATCAGATCTGTGACTCTGTGTACTTGGTACATTGTAGAGTGTTCCTCTCGGAATCCAAATTGATGAGTTGTTATGATATTTTTTCTTTCGATTATGATCTTCATTCGCTTTAAGAGCAATTTTTCAAAGAGTTTGGAGATAACGGGTAGCAACGAGATCGGTCTATACGAGGTAACTTCATGTGGTGGTTTTCCCTGCTTTTGGATCATTATTACTTCTGCTATTTTCCAGATTTTTGGTACGTGTTTCAGCCTAAATGTAGCGTTTATTAGGTTTGTTAGTTTTACTATCCCCTTTCTAGGAAGTTGTTTGAGAGTTAGACCTGTTATAAGGTCGAAACCTGGGGCTTTTCTCGAGTTAATATTGTTTTTGATGTCATTCTCAACCTCCTTTGGTGTTACCAGTGGGATCTCCTCCCCACCCTCCCGTGGTAGCAGCAGCTGATCTGTATTATTTACACTCTCACGAGTATATTGTTCATTAGGTTTAAATGTTTGTTCCAGGTGATCTGCGATTAGTTCAGCTTTATGTTCATCGCTTTTCGCCCATCTACCTTCTTCACTCCTTATAGGTGGTACTTGTAAAGCTGGTCTCTTCAGTTTTTTCGTAGCTCTCCATAGTGAGTACTCCGTCTTTTTTTCAGCCGATAGCCCTTTCATATAAGTACTAAAACTTTCATTTTTGCACTTCTGTATCTCCCTTTTCAGTTGTTGACTAAGATTATTTAAACTTGTCTTACCGGTAGGTGCTCTTGTGCGTTGCCAACGTTTACGCGCTTTTCTTTTTTCAGCAATTAGCTCACGAATTTTCTTTGGGTAGTTGTTTTCCCTTGTTTTCCCTGTGATGAACGGAGTGTTTTTCCATGCTGCTTTCTGTATGGTTTTTCATAAAGTTTTCTGTTTCTTCGTCCAACTGTTCAGTTGTTCTTAAGGGTACTGATAATTCAATATTGTTATTGATTTCTTCTTTAAACCCTTCCCAATCAGTATATTTGTTTACTAATGTTGGGTTGGATTCTTTTTTAATAACTGTTTCACTCAGTGTAAGAATTATTCCTGAATGATTCGAGTTTAAGCCGTATTCTTCCTCGACATCTATATAATTTGCCGATATTTTTAGTAATATATATAGTAATTAGGATGATAGGATTAAAGAGAAACTACAGGTTGGTCGATCCAATATATTTAAAAAAAAATTGATCCTAATAACTACTTTGTATGTGAATTGGTATCGTAATGAGCAACGACTTATTGCAAACTGTTTTTGTTTTTCCAAAATTGTTAAATTTTGAATTCCTAGAAAATAAAAGTTATTTGAGTGAAAATAGTACATTTTAATTAACATTCCAAACTCCAGAAACTTTGTAATGGTCGAGGGGTTGTTTTGGTAATTCAACTAATATTAAAATTACTATTAATTATTAAAAAGTTTAGTAACATTCCCATATTTAAGTCTATGATCTAGCTTTAATAAAAAATTTGGAATTCTAATTTCAATCAGCCTTTATGAACACACCAAAAGGAACAAGTTATTAAGTTAGTAAAACCTGTAGCTTCAAAAGCAGATAATGTTTCTATTGATTACTCCGTTATAAGACAAAGCTTTCATGAAAATATCTCGAATAGCTCTTTTAATCAAGTTTAACCTTTACATATTTTGGCTATAACCTCCTTGATGCATTAGTTTTTCGCACAAAAATAACCTTATAATAATAATACCAGCATTTCAATATATTTTAAGATTAAATTAATGTCTATTTGTATATCGTTAATAAAGTTCGAAATTTCCAGCGACTAAATTATGAAGTAAACAGACTCCCAAATGAAAGAAAAATATTCATTGTTTTTGTTACCTATGTCACCACTTCTTGTAGGAAAGTTCTTATTTAGTGAGCCAAAATTAGGTAACAGTCATTAAGTTAGCGGTGAACTAAGGGTCTGGGTGAATAAATAACTTGTGCAAATATATGGCCGCTTCGTTACCGGTCTTACATTATCCGGGACAAGATAACGTCAAATAAGGTTCACGGAAACAAGTTCCTGGCCCTAGTGCGTATCACTAGTTTTCTACGTAAACGTAACACGACAAGGAGAGATGCAAGATAGTTTCGATAAGTTTATCATCAAGGAGATTTGTAGACCTTGTAAATCCCTTAATTCACTGTGCAATTTTTATTACCTCGTTTATTATCTGCTACTAAAAAAAAGTTTAATTGATAAAGATGTTTAGTGGGTCACAATATGACATCCGTTTCAAAGTAATTTTTAGGAGATTAATCTAAAAACGAGCATATAGCGCCCAGTTTCTGAAATATCCTGCCATTAAAATTTGAATGGAAATTTATTTTATTTTAAAATTAGTTTTAGACCAAACGTCAACTTTTATTACTTCTTTAAAAAAAAATTAAATTATGAAAAACTATTCCATTAATAAATTAAATGGCGGAAAGATCTTCATGCATTGGCCAAAAATCTATTTGAAATTATGATGTTTACAACACTTGCGCGCTATTCAACTTTTATTTTAGTGGCACTACCATGGTTTAAAAAAAAGTACATTTTTTAAGGTAACAGTTATATGAACATGTGTCGCTAGGCCATAAAAACAGCCTTTGCAAAAATGGGAATTTAAAAAAAAATGGATTTGGTTATTGATCATGATTAACTTCTCCATTAAGCTTCAAAAACCAAAAAATTGTCGTCACAAATTATAATTTAACCACGGGCCGCATGCGGTCCAGTTGAGGCTATTTGCGGTCGTTCTGATGTTTTAAATAAATAAAAGTTTAAATTGAAGTAAATTTAATGAGTTGTATACAGGGTGACAATAATCTACATGTCTTGTATGGGTAACTTTGTTATTATAAGAGTTACATAGTCGGTTAATTAATAAGGTTGCGCAGAATTTCAGCACGAATTTAATGCCATTTAGCCATTTGACCTACAAATTCAATTTTTTTAATTATTTAAAAAACTAAAAGCAGATGATCTTTCTCGCGCCCGGAACATTCTTCGCCCACAATTCTTCGCCCACAGTTCTTCGCCCACAATTCTTCGCCGCCACAATTCTTCGCCGCCACAATTTTTCGCCGCATATCACAAATTTTGTTTGTAAATGTGATTGTTTTTATTTATAACGTAATTTTTACAGATTATTTTACATTAGGTTACGTTAGGTAAGGTTAGGTTAGGTTAATTTAATTTTTATTCACACTATAACAATATAAACAAGAATAAAAATAACAACATACGCTATTTATGTAGCAATTTTTAAACATAATATTTAAAAAAAAAACTTTTAATATACAAGAAACAACTTTAGGCTAATGTAAAATAATTCGTAAAAATCACGTTATAAATAAAAACAATCACATTTACATATAAAAATTGTGATATGCTTGAATGCGGCGAAAAATTGTGGCGGCGAAGAATTGTGGCAGCGAAGAAATGTGGCGGCAATGAATTGTGTAGGCGAAGAATTGTGGAGGCGAAGAATTGTGGGCGAAGATTGTTCCTAGACCCGATCTTTCTAATGGTAAGTAATTCCATAGCCACCTATATTACAACCAAAATGTGATATGACTCCTAAGATAGTTTTATGTAGAATTTGAAGAAATTATCTAAAAATTCATGGCACACTCAATTTTTGATATGTTATCCAAACTTGATTTTTTTTTAAGTAGCCATGGATTTAATATTAAAAACCTTATTTTTTGCTGTTCTGTTTGATTTATCTACACAAAAACTTATACTTATGTTATTTTAAAACAATTGCATTCATATTTATGACATTGTATATAAGCTTTTTCTCCATTAAATCATATCAAAATAATCGACAGGCCAATAACATCTGGGACACCCTATTTATTCGATTTGTCACAATCTCGCGTTGTAAAATTTTGTTGATGAACAAAAGTAACTGAAATAAATTTTTGGTAATTTAATTAACTTTTTAGTTTAAACTCAGTGGTATTTAATTTTGAATTCATTATATGGGCGCAATTGATAACAAATATGTATAATTATTAGTTTAAACCTTAAACGAGAAGTTTCATTTTATTTACATATTTATTATCGTTTTTCTCCCTTAACCCTAGGTTTACCGTTAAAGTTTTCACCCTTCGTTTACCGTTAAGGTACCCGGGTACTTTCATTTATTTTGTGATGAAAATATAGTATTTAACAAATGATACTATAATTGTCTCGATTTTCATTTGGCAAAATATTTATTATTATATAAAATTTATTAATCTACAACATTTATTATTCAAAAACATTTGTTATTCAACAATTGTTATTCATAAACATTTATTATTCAACTTATTATTTAAAAAAAATTTTATTCAAAAAAATTTATCATTCTAAAATATTACAATTAAAATTATTAAAAAACAACTAAAAGCAACTATAAAATACCACACTGACGTTTAAATGACATTTGTTGATTAAGATTTTTTTTTTCCACGGCACGCTTGAAAAGTTTGTGAAAACTAACCTATTTTAGTTAAACTTTTATAATAATAATAAGAAATCTTTATTTAGCTTTTAGCTAATTTTACATTATCTTAATGCTGCTTATATTTATTTGTACATATTTTCTTAACTATTAAATCAACACTATTTTTCACATATTCGAAACATAGTTTTTTAAAATTTGAAATGGAAGTTGTTTGTTTAATTTCCACAGGTAATTCATTAAAAATCTTGAGCCCTTTGTAGTACAAGGCGTTCTGTGTATTTGTTTTCGTTAGTTTTGGTAGTCTAAAGTCGTCTTTGTTCCTGGTCTGGTATTCGTGAATGTTACAGTTTTGTATTAAATTTTTAGTCATGTAACGTGGTAAAAAATTATTTATTGCCTTGTATATTAAAAAAAGGCAATTAAAAGTAATTTGTTGACGTATACTTAACCACTTTAAGGTATTAAGCATTTCGCTTATTTTAGTGTATCTCGAGGATTTTAAAATAACACGCATTCCTCTGTTTTGTTGTTTCTGCAATTTATTTAAGTCGCATTCGTTGCATAAGAACAAAATACTCGCACAGTAATCGAAGTGTGGAGCAATTAGTGACCTATATACTGTAATTTTTGCTGAGAGGCTTAGCTTGTTTGTCAACCTACCTAGAAAACTAATTTTTTTCGCAACTTTTTTCACAATGTAATCCACATTGCTGTTAAACTTAAGTTTATTGTCTATCATAACGCCAAGATATTTAATTTGCGAAACACATTCAAGTTCTTCATTATCTATTTTAACTTTAATGCTTATATCATTTGGTATTGGCCTGTTTCCTATTATCATAAATTTGGTTTTGTCTGTATTTAATTTTAATTTGTTAACTTTCAACCATTCTGATACAACGTGTAGGTTATTATTTATCCTATTAATAGCCGACTCTAGGTTGCTATCAGAAGCTGTGATTAATGTGTCATCTGCACATTTTTTATTTCTTATTAGTTTTGCACTAAAATTAACTTATGATTACATCATTGTATTCAGAAGAAAGTGTCTACCAGATGTAAAAAAAATAGATAGTGCTATTTGAAAAAAAAATTGACTATTGTTTGACATTTAAGTTCAACTAGAAAGAAAAAAAAAATGAAATCCAATTCAGTTTATAGTATTTGAGGAGCCATTTCATTTACTTTTTTGTTCACCAAAATCGGACCACAAACAACGGAGTTACAGCTTGCGGCGTTTTTTGTGTGACACCCTGTGTGCATACCGTTCCCGTAATGCCATACGTTTCGAGTTCCTGGGAACGCTTCTATTGTCACCATCGCCATGCCATGTCTTCTTTTACTAAGGATGGAATATAAATACATGAAATCTATTTCAAAAAAACAAACAACATACCATGGCAACTGACCTGTTGCGTTTGATGGTCCAGCTACTTCGTTATGCATAATTACAAAACTAATTATTGTTGACTTTACTAATCCAACTTTATTGAAACTGAATTTTTACTCGCGACAGAGTCAAAACTAACGAAAAAAGCGTCCGACAGCTCAAATACCAAGCCGCGCGACGCGGCGCCTTGTACATAACGTTTAGTACCCGGGTACCCTAACGGTAAACGGCGTATAAAAATAATTCAAAATTATTTTACTAAAAATCTAAAAACGCAATTCATTTTAATTTTTTACATTATGTGTACAACATGTAGATTTAAGATGTCAGAGACGTTCAGGCTCCCAAATCGCCCCGAACAGAAAAAATCAAATCAGTTAAAACGAAAAAGTTACCCGGGTACCTACCTCAATGGTAAACCTAGGGTTAAGACACTTACTTGCTGTTCAGTTAGAAAACAAATTGTAAATAACATAAAAGTTTAAAAAAAAGTTTTAACATAAAATTGTGTCCATATGAAATTATTTTAGTGGTGTGAATTTATTAAATTGGTAATTTTAAGACCAAGTCTTCATTAAAAGACTTCTTGCAGTAGTTCGAGAAATTTGCACATAGCTGTCGTAATTCCAATTAGCAGCTGCCATCCAGGGTAATTGATTCCAAGGGATTTCGTGTCTACAAGTATTTTATATCTCAGTTTGCTAGTAATTTGAAAACGTACCCTATCAGAAGTTGTTCTCTTGAGAATTACATCGGCCGTTGACATCGAAGTAATTTATAGGGGCAATAAAAGATTGTGATATTTAAAACAAAAAGTTTCCAACTATAAAGTTTTCAACTAAAATCGAGCACATAATATTTTGTAACAAAGGACAAAATTCAGATGGTAATTATTTTTGGGACACCTAGCACAATATTCTTATATTTTGGAATATTTACTGAACCAGCACATGTTTAAAATTATTATCGATTGGTTTTAATCGACTGTGCACTTTTTGAAAATGTTCACAACCAATTAATGAAACTCCGGTCAATTATAATTTCTCTTCAATGTAGTTATCGCTTAGCAGAGTATAAAGCACATCACAATTTATGATAAAACCAATGTTTTCCAACCACAACACATCAAGCTCCTTCTGAACCAATGAACTTCGTTATTGTTTACCTCTTTATGCGGTACTACCACAGTCACACAACAAAGTTTATGCGTTTGGCTACAAACACAAGTTGATACATCCATTCGAAATTGTAAAGTTAACCTTTGATACATCCTGTTCAAACTATACAACCTGCTCAAAATAGCTTCTAGATCACGGGGATTTCAGAAACTTCAAGTTATTGAACCATTTCAATGGCTAAAGGTATACAGAATAATTTCAAATTTCATATTTATCTTGAAAAAGAAAGACAATCTGATATATTTTGTTGTCAGGGATAAACTAAAGAAAATGAGTATTTCTATGCTATGAAACGTAACAAAATGGTGGTATTTAATTAACATTATAACCTATATACAAATCTTCGCAAATGTTTTCTAAGCGATAACTATTTTTTTAATTTTTTATGGAAGTAATATACGATTTTTACCCTCCAATTTACCAAATTGAATCGGTCATTGTTAAAAGGTGATATACAACAAATATAACATCATATTATATGTCAGGGGTGGCCAACCTGCGGCTCGCGAGCCACATGCGGCTCTTTGAAGGATTATTTGTGGCTCTCGATAAATGTACCCGAGTTCCCTTTTCATTTTTGTGCTATTATATTTTAAAAAATTATTATCGTTCCGTATGTGTTTCAAAATGTCTTTTAAATTACTGACAACAAATATGAAAGACTAAGTGCAACGTTGTAACAAATTTCATTTCCGTCCAAGTTAAGAATGATATGACTCATCGAAAACTGCGCGAACGAACATAAACAGTGGCGTAATCGTCCGTAATCGACCGACTCCAGACCGATTTTGACCGATCAGTATTAACTAACCAGCATCTCAAAGAATTACTGAGAAGTGCTGTCACCAATTATTCACCAAATTTTAAAGAATTATCAAGAGAAGTAAAATAAATGTGTTTAATTTTTAATATTTAAATTCAATACACATATTTTGTACTTTTATTTATGTTTTCAATAAATATAATTTCTGTAAAAAAAAATTTTTAATACCTTTTTTGCATACCTTTTAAATACGTATTTAATTGCGGCTCGCGAAAAATTTCAAATTTTGAAAAATGGCTCGGACTATCAAGGAGCTTGGCCACCCCTGTTATATGTGTTACATATCCCCTTTTAACAACAAACAAAAATTTTAAAGCCCAATAACTTCATATACGTGTATAGGACATATCCTGTTTTAACATTGACTATTCATTTCCGTACCTAAATATGAAAAATACTGAAAACTCCATTTTGACCAAAATGTAACATATCCCCTTTTAACAATGCCCGATTCAATTACGTTCTGAACACAGCTATAACCGTGTAAACGAAATTAAGCTCACCCAGTTTTTCGTTAGTTTATATTTAAAAAAAAAAAAAAATATTTTATAAAAGCAATTTGTGCATAAAACTCAATTATTCGAACATATGCCCACTTTAAGAACATTTCCTGTTTTACCGGAAATTGCTGTAATTCTGTTATCTTATATGGAATACAATACATGTTTTTTATTTTTGAAAATGAGAAATAATTTTAAATGCAACTGTGTTAAAGTTTCAATAGGTCAAACAAATTTGTACATAATTTATTGTTTGGCCTTTGAATTTGAATTTTATTATATCAACAAGTGTATGAATAAGATTTTTGTACATTTAAATTAACGATTTGCTAACTTTAGTAGTAATAAATTTTAAAAGTTGCAAGATCGGTTTTTTGACAAAAAAAATTTAAACGAGACCTTAGTGACTCATGCAATTATTTAAATAACGAATTTTCTTACGAATTCAACAATAACAATAAATTGCATTTTTGATAAAAAGCTGCTACAAATATCTAAAATAATTATGAAAACCTATCAAGATATCCTGTTCATCCTAATACACTGTACCTAAGTGCAGAAAAAACAAATTATTGTTCTCTTGTATACAGTCATTTCTTTTAATTAAAATCTCAAATGGGTTCCTAAGTTTAAAGTTTCCTTTGTATTTTTTTTTAATTTTAATAATCGCATCTATTTGTATGCTCTTCCTGATAGTTTGAAAAATTTTGGTTTTTGTGCGTGTAAAAAGCGTTAATGGTTTAAAAAATGCTTTTGCAGTAACATTCTTTCTTTATTAAGCATAAATAATTATCAATCTAACCTTTCCCTATTTTTAAAAAACGTCCGTACTTGTAGTGTTTAATAATTGCAATATTTGCAGTGACATTAACAACTTCAGCAAAATTGATTAATAGGGATTATGTTGGCAACTAACGCAATTGTTTTTTTTTGCAATGGGGGTAATATTCTTATCAAATAATTTAATTTTAATGTAGCATTTTATAGAAAAGCCTAAGAATGCCTAAAGCCTAAGAATGGCAAAAAAAAATTATATATATTTCGTTTGCAGCTTATAATTTTATTTATGTCAATGTTAGTGTGGAGGTGTCGCTATGGAAATGAAATGATTAATTAAGACTTTATACACAATAATAATTAATTGTGATTTATGGGTCGATTCTGTGTCGCTGTCGTAAAATCGTAAAATTTTAAGATACGAGTGAATCGTTAATTGTGGAGTTATAGATTTACGATAATGTCAATTCTAGCAAACCTCTATAACCTTGATCGTAGGAAAATATGGTTACGATAAGCAACTATGATGGAACTTCACACATATTGTAATATACCATTTGACAACAGTGCAAAAGCGGTAAAAATTCCCAAACTTAAATCGTAGAGCCTCGGTATTTAGCGCGAAAAGAACGCCCGAACTCAGTTCGTATAGACCAGTCAAGGGGTTAATTTTTGTGATTATTAATTTTCAAAAGAAAATTTTTTGGTTTTTTTAAATCTGTGTAAGTGGTTGCCATATAAAGCTTTTAGTGGGTCATAAGAGTTGATGCGACAGTTCGATGGCATGTCCATCCGGAGCTTACTATGATCGATGTTTGAAGGTAACGAAGAAGTCTTTCAAGGTCGTCGACAATGACCAGAGGGTGGTTGCTGAAGGAGTCTTTGAAATGTTTGAGGGTGTGGTTTTAGGTGTTGCCGAAGAAGTCTTTCAAGGTCGTCGACAATGACCAGAGGGTGGTTGCTGAAGGAGTCTTTGAAATGTTTGAGGGTGTGGTTTTAGGTGTTGCCGAAGAAGTCTTTCAAGGTCGTCGACAATGACCAGAGGGTGGTTGCTGAAGGAGTCTTTGAAATGTTTGAGGGTGTGGTTTTAGGTGTTGCCGAAGAAGTCTTTTAAGGTCGTCGACAATGACCAGAGGGTGGTTGCTGAAGGAGTCTTTGAAATGTTTGAGGGTGTGGTTTTAGGTGTTGCCGAAGAAGTCTTTCAAGGTCGTCGACAATGACCAGAGGGTGGTTGCTGAAAGAGTCTTTGAAATGTCTGAGAGTGTGGTGTTTGGGGTTGCCAAAGAAGTCGTCCGGGGGTGGTGGACATTTCAAAGACTTCTTCAGCAACCACTACGGCCACCGACTTCTTCGGCAACCCCTCTGTTGATAAACTATTCCACCCCCAGCAAACATTTCAAAGACTCCTTCGGCAAGCACCCCCTTTCGATGTCGTAGGGGTGAGCAGTCTTTGAAATGTCCGAGACTTTGAAGGGTGGGGGTTTGCCGAAGAGGTTTATCAAATTTATGACTATAGGCGGTCTGTTATGTGTGTCACCAGTAACTAGTTCTTGGAAATGTCAACCAGAAAAACATGAATTAATCTTCCTTTAATAATAGTCCAATTATTAAATTCAGCTCCATATTATCACTTAAAACCGCTTAAAATCATCTTACGAGGTTATGTTCGATAACGTCAAGGGCACTCGTAAAATATTTTCAATTATTTCCGATATCGCAAATACTTACGATGTCGTAGAAGCGCACGGAATAGCAAATATCGTAAATAATCAAGGTTACGATTTTACGATCGTTACGATATTACACAGAATCGACCCATTAGTTCGTTTAGGTTAACTTTCGTTCTATAATATAATTTTAAATTCGTAGAAAAAAAATAGCATGTACGACTCGAGATGAAATCAATTTTTTTCGTTCGTGAGATTTTGTCACCTAACGAAAAAACAAACTGGACTCTCATCTCTTGTTGTAAAATATACTATTTTGCAGGTCACGGCACACTTAAAAAAATGAGTATAGCTCAAAAACTGGTTTAAGGTCTCAAAAACTTTTCCAACTAATGTGGTTGCATTAAAGGTTTTTTTTTAAGCGTTTAAAAGATTTTTGTTGCTCTTATATTTTGTGTTATATACATGACAGTCACATTATTTGATACACGTTGTATAGTAAATGCGAATAAACAAAGCCCTGTAAGTTGAATCAATTTATTTATCCAAGATAGAAATTAAGGGATCCTCTGCTATTCTACAAATTTAATTAGTTGTAAAAACAACGGGGGCTTTATCTACCGCCCGCGGTTACTTTTATTGGAATAAACTGCCGATACGTTATTACAGGCAAACTTCCTGAAACAGCAAAAATACAATTAAAATGTATATAAATTTTTTAAATCTTAAATAATAATTTACGTCCTCAAGTGTAAAGCAGACTTCGCTTGGTAATTAATACCGCAAAACTTATTAAAATTTGTGTGTTTGGGACTAATAATTGTTTTTCTAGTTAATCCGCAAATGCAAAACTTGTAAAGAATCAATTTCTTCAAAAATGTTCTTAATCTGATCGATTTTCCGCATAAATTGGTAATCTTTCGCTGGCACGTGCTGGATAAAATATAGAATGTCTAAATATTTACCTAAAACTTGAGGCTTCTTGCTTGTTATCCATTGATAAATTGGGATACGTTCCTCATTGAAATACCACTTGACTACAAGACCGTCGTCTTTTGTTTCCTCCCAGCTGTAGTCACAGTCTAAAACCACAGGATTTCCAAGTTGCGTAACTCCAGGTACTTGGAGTTTGTTGATTCTCACCCCCTCGATTTTGTGCAGGAAGACTACGACAAAAATTATATTTCAAATAATTTCCTTGCCACTATATTTTATATTATAAATCAGTATACTAATTTAAATTAAAAGAAAAAATATTGGGAAATTTAATTTTAATTGCGACACAAAAAAAAACTTTTATATTAAAATATCGTATAAAAAACTATAATGATGTTAGAATTTCACCGATTTTAAAGACGAAAATTAATGCTTCCGCGGTTTTGGAAATTAAAACTTTCTTCTAAATTTTTAAAACTGGACGAAATATTTAAATTTTTTTAACAGTTCATTCAAGTTGTATTTGGTGAAAGATGCCGATTATTTATGAAGATCTTAATGTTAATGATGTGATGTAAACAAACACCTCCAGCGGAGTGTAACGTCCGCTGATGTTAAGAAGAAAAAGAAGTCATAAGGAATAAAATTCGAAAAAATGTACTGGCTGTAAAAAATAAAAATCTGCCCTCTCTGTACACAATAAGCAAATGCTTTACAGACAAATATTTGTGGACTTTTATATCTGCTGCACGAAACCAAGCAATATTAATATTATACAACGCTTTTAAAATAAAGTTCTAAGTTAATTATTGATGCGTTATGGTACATCCGAAACACTGATCTACACAGAGATCTTAAAATGGAGTCAGTGGCAAATGAAATCACAAAATTCGCTAGAGAGCACGAAGACAGGCTCCACAAACACAACAACATCGAAGCAATACAGCCGCTCGGCAATAGAACAGAAGAACAAATCCTTTTGAGTTCGTAAGTTGAGTTACGTAAAAGCAAGAAGTTAAATAAAATTTGGTTGATCCAATGGGTGAAACTTAAAATACTTTAAATTATAATATAATAATGTAATTGATTTTAGCGATTTGCTAATTATGTTTAAATTTTATAACATGTAGGTACATACAGGGTGCACCACGACCCTGAGATTCTTCGATAGCTCCTTTATTAATGAAAATATCAAAAAATGTTTAATACAAATATTGTGCGAACCTATTTTCTACATAACCTA
This sequence comes from Elmis aenea, assembly GCA_947652605.1. NCBI lineage: Eukaryota > Metazoa > Arthropoda > Insecta > Coleoptera > Elmidae > Elmis > Elmis aenea. The sequence continues at coordinate 43,453,472 of OX393579.1, read as the reverse complement.
AAATTATTTTCAAATATACAGGATGTTTCGTTTGACCGGCACATAAAAAAATTTAATTTTTTTAAATAGTACCCTGTATATTATTACATTTTTGGATTCCTCTTAAAATTTACTTTAAAAAATGTATTAGGTTATATGGGTCTTAAGTCAACCGTTTTCGTAAAATTTACATTTTTATGAAATTATTGAGCAATACAGCACTTTCAATTTTTTTAAACATTAAAGTTATTTAAAAAAGCGGTAAAATTTCCTTCAAAATTGAGATTGACAATAGATTAATTAACACTTTGCGCTAGCTACATTTTAAAAATATTATACAGGGTGTTTTTTACGCTTGGTCAAACTTGTGAAACTTTAAACGTCGATAAGTCATTTTTCTTAAATACAACACCCTGTATATTTTTACATTTTCTTGTAGACAATTTAATTGTCTTTCGAAATTATTAAGCATGTCCTATACCTAAAGTTAATATTTTTCGAGCTATTTCGATTTTTGCCCTAGTGTTATAAACTGCATTTGTTTTTGTTTTTGCCTATGCTGTATAGTTAATACAGGAAAAGTTATTATGGTACATTACGGGAAAATCTTCAATTAAAAATTACTGCTAAGTCATTACAACAAACAAAATAACACTACGGTATGAATGTTATTCGAAAAATCACTGCATTATGAAAGAATCAAATGCAAATAATGCGTTTTGTAATTTTATCGGAGTTTTAGTAAAAATTTCTTAACACAGTACTTTCTTCATACTAGGTATGGCGAAGGCAAAAACAAACAAAAATGACATTCTCAAAAAAATCTTCGAAAAACAAACAAAAATGTCATTCTCAGAAAAAACATTCGATTTTGAAATATTTAGGTAGTCAAAACATTTGCACAAAACTAAGCAAAAAAAAATCACAACCGCAATCTGTGATCGTCTTCTCCACAATCGCAATTTTCATCTTTCTGCTGCTCTTCCCCATCATTTTCTTCGTTATCACTGTCGTGTCTATTAATGTTGTCAATAAGGTCCTTATACCAGCTTAATTTTTCGATTTCACCTTCACCCATTTCATTAATCTTTACCACACAAAAACTAGGTACTAAAACTTTATCGAAGCTTAGTGGAGTAGTAAAGAAAAGCACAGCAAAAACTGCGCTCTGAAAGTAACAAAAGAAATCAAAAACTGAAGGTTGAAAGAAACTTTTTTTTTTAATTTTACGCGGCTATTACTGCAATTTCAAATACTTTCAGATACTTTCAGTGCATATGATACCAAGTTTTGCTCAATTTCAGTACTCGAGTCAAATATTGCGTTTTGAAAGATTGCTCCTCAAATACTTTAATGAAATAATTTGATCATTAGCATAAGATAAAAACGCACAACTATATTATTAAATTCTTAATTAGCAATTAACGACTAATAATTGAGTTAAGTAGTTTCATTGTGCTCTAAAATAGAGATAATTAACTTAAGTAAATGTTGCATTAGCGTCCTATTACTGATTTAATTCCATTTTCTGGAAACTATTATCCCTCTGTTGTATGTTTCACATAATACATTATAGGAACACCGTTATCTTGAACTTATTAAGATTTTTGCTAACTTATTGTTGAGTTTTTAAAATCAATTGAATTAAAACTCTTGCAAAAAAAAAAACCTTATCGTCCACAATTTAAAAAAAAACAGGAATTAGGAGTAATATCTCAAAAAAAAATAAGTGATAAAAAAATCTAAAATAATAGTTTTTTTCTAGATAAAAAGTAGATACTCTATGAAAGTACAGTTAAAATTGATCGAATGATTAAGACAAAAAAAATATTTAAAAAAAAATAAACTCAAACTTTCTATATTTTCTGCTATTTCATACTTCTGAAGTACAAGGAATAATTTTGTACTTTAAAACTTGTAGCTCCTCTCACACTTAAGGATAATTCATCTTATTTAACCAAACCTGTATCTATTATATATAATACACGAGATCGTCATGCTGAAAATTTTATCTGGGACACCCTTTATACTTGCAAAACCGTTGAAAATGCAAAAATGTTGGGAACGTCTAGTTTAGATACAGAATTATATTTAAAAAAATCAAATTTTAATTCGTTCAGCAGTGTTTTACTAACACAAACCGTTTTAAAATTTCAATTAAACAATAAAAAACTAAATCTGTCACAAGTATAAACAAACAAGAACAAATAATGTGATGATAAAACAAAACACAAACATTAATTTCAAAGTAACAAACATAAATTTCAGTATTGAAGTTTTTAACCCTTTGCAGCTTACAACTACAGCGGTAACCATTAAAACCAAGTAATAAAATAATATTAGGTTTATCCAGTTCCAGATTTATAAGTGCATGTAAGATTCATTACATACCAGCAATACCAACCGCTTCGTTAACTTAATATAACCGTTACGGTTCAAGTGATTAATCCTGTTAGTATTAATAATAACCGGTAAATGTGATTAATATGAGAGTTTTCTTTAAAAAAAAAAAATTAAAACGATCTTTAAACCTGATATTCATTCGTTTGCTCAATAATAGAGGGTCAGGTTAAAGGTCGGTTAAGGTTTTTTTTTTAATGGAACAAACAGTAATTGTGATCGGAGCACTCATGCTAATCACATTGACTGGTTAGTGTTAATACTAACCGGATATATCACATGAACGTTACATAACTACGTAATATTAGAGTGACTTAATAAATTCTAAAATAAGTTTTCATGCGAAGGTCCATAAAGCTGGATCCACATCAATAAAAATGTATGTTGTATTTTGTATTTCAAATTCAACACAAACATTTGCGGCGCAAATTTAAATCTGGTTAAGTATTTTACCACGTAAATAGTTATCTTGTGCGTTGAACGGCCGAATCCATTTGTGCACGTTTGTTTGTGCAGAACAATGCACTCAAAATCAAGTCCGCATTGACACGACTGTGCGGCGCAAATCTCTTTGAAGTTGGCTAAAAACCGACAGCACGATGGATAGCGTGCGTTGTTCGTCACGAAATTATTTGCGTGCATTTCTATGCGGCGCACAGTCCACACCAACAAAAATTTCGACGCACACGAGCAAATTTGTGTCAAATACAACGCACAACGCAAATTTTTATTGGTGTGGATCCAGCTTAAGGTAGGATATAAATCCAAATAAATAATTGTTTTATAACAGTTGTGATATAAATCTGTGGTATAATAGAGAACTACCTCAGGGAAATATCACTTGAAGTTTACTTGAATCGTTTCGTTCTGATTAAAAATCTTCTACTCATACTCGCTGTATTTTTAAACATAACATAAAAAACCAATCTTCATTTCGAGATGACAAAAAAACAAAGTACTAAACAAAACATCTTTATTGTTGTTAATACGAAATTGATCGAATTTTGCGAATTTCATGTTGTTTTTATAGCCTTAAGCAACTTTATTGGTTATTGTAACATTTATTTTTGATTTATTCGTTCGAATAAGCTACTATCTTCAAGATTGGCTTACTCATGAATTTCGTATTAAGTAAGCTAGGCACAGATGGAATTATAACTTCCTTTCATGCCTGCGGCTTCATTTAATTGGATGGCTCGATTGCTTCGAATGCAAAATCGCAAATCTGTAGATACGTCAGCAAAAATTATTAAGTCGTCAACGTTGCTAAAAACTACAATCAATAATTGACATTATTACCCCTGTAGTCAATTGAGAAAGCTATGACTCTTGGTAAATTCTAAAGGTTTTTCTTTACATAAAAAGGTGCATTTTTGTTCTCGGTCTCCTATACAGGGTGCCCATTTTTCTAACCTGTTGTATGGGTAACTCCGTTAATATTAGAGATACAGAAACGTTTAAATTAGCAAATTTGTGCACAATTTAAAGGGAAATCTGATGCCATTTTCAAATTTGACCTACGTCATCAACTTTTTGAAATATTTTGAAAAAACAGAAAAATGTCGATTTTTTCAAACTTGAATAATTCCGTAACCATATGAGTTAAAACCAAAATAAAAATTGGCTCTTACAGATGTTTTTACGTAGATTTTAAATATGTTAACGGAATTTTCATAGCACTCTCGATTTCCGAGTTATAGCACAAACTTGCATTTTTTTAAATGGAAGTCATAGTTGGCTATGGTCTTATTAAAAAGGTTATTTTTTTCTCGTTTCAATGATATAAGGTTTGTTATGCTTTACTCTTGTAGTTTTTCTTTAAATAAGCAAAAATCATTTTACATGTTCACTGCTTAGTGCTTACTAATAGATGGGAGTTATCCCGTGTTGATGTTCTTTTTTTTCGAGGTGACATTTAAAAGTTGTCTCTTATCGTTAGTGTAGGCTGTAGAATTCGTAGCGTGACAGTAGTAGTGTCATTCGATAGGCGTGGTTCTAAAGTTTTGTTCCCTACGTCTGTCGTCGCCATCATGCGCTGGAACAGTGAGGAGCGTGCGTTTGCCGTCGAGATCTACTTTTCGAACGGATGTTCTGTGATCGCAACATGTTGGAGGAATTTTTTCTTCCACGACTTGGTGAATTGGACTTAGGGGACATATGGTTCCAACAGGACGGAGCAACGGCTCACACAAGGGCATCAATGAATGTTTTGAGGGAACACTTCACATCTCAATAAGGGGCGATTTGGAGTGGCCACTTGGCCAGCCCGCTTCACCGGTTTGCCCCCTTGTGATTTTTTTTGGTGGGGTTTTTTGAAATCCCGCGTTTATGTCAACCGTCCACGGACCCTACAAGACCTGAAGGCCAACATCCGGGCAGAAATTGCCAGCATACCCGCTGCTATGCTGGTAAGGGTCATTACAAACGCCAGAAATCGGCTTATTCAGTGTTTGGGCAATGGGGGGTGTCACCCACCTGATATGATTTTCAAAACTGTGTAAAACAAAACTTTAGTTATGTACCTACATTATTTTAAAAAAAAAACAAATTCTGATTCATAAAATGGGTTTTATAGCGTTTTGAAAAAAGGAAGTTATGTTGCCGCACCCTGTATAATAATAATGCAGTTTATGCTGCATGCGTATAATGTCCAAAATTTATTCAACACAATAATCTTTAAAAAATCTAGTGATACGTGTCCATTCTAACTTTAGCTTATATCACTTATAATTTAACAACGAAACTTACTTGGTTAATTAATCTGTCTTCAATTTTCACACTGAACAAAAAATAAAGAAACTTGTATTGGTAGTCTGTAGCCTCCCCAAATGCTGTCAACAGTCTCAGCAGACATCGACCGTACACCTTAGGGTTTTTTATTCATGCGCTGACGTAAACAGTCACTCAAAGTAACACTAACACCCGGTATTTTTTTATTAAGTTGGTAAAATAAAGCTGATTATATAGTAGTAGAAAAATTCATTTAGATTTGGAAATGATTTGGTGTTAACGCTACCGACATCGGCCCTTGAACCCATTGGCCCACCGGGCATTTGCCCGGTTGCCCGGCGGGCCAATCCGCCCCTGATAGTCAACTATACTTTATCTCAAATAAAACTTCCCATATCGGCTTAAGCAGTTGGAACAACCCAGGTACATACACAATCTTGGATTATAAACCTTAAAAGATTTGTATGGCACAACACCTAAAATCATAATCGTATACCACATCTTCCTGATTGCTTTTCTTTGAGCATAATGACCATAATGCTGCAGTTCTAAACAAGTTCTCGCTAAAAGTTTATTTTTACTAAATTAAGATAAATTCAAAAATATGTTATTTACGTATATACAAATTATTTTATATTAACTTCTTTTAATGGGAAAAAAGTTCATAGTAGTTTTTGTTTTTTAAATTGGTATATTTTGATCATAATTTATTAAAATTAAACAATTTTTTATAGAAATATTGAGATATTTATGGTCGAATAAAACAGTTTATTGAAGAATATCTTTTATTCATAAGTAAACGAAATATTTCATTTAAAATGGTTTAAAATACATACATTTTCAGTTTAAATACAGTGTGTACAAAATTAATAAGTCTTTTATTCACTAATATAATCATCCGAACTATCTTCCTCGTCAGTAACACTAATAATTAAAGGCCGCACACTATCCACTAAAATATCTTGTTCAAATGCTTCTGAGATTTTGTTTTCAACATGTGAGATACAATTTTTCCAAATTGAAGCATTGCTTTGATTAAGAGATTCTTTCCAAAGCCCTATAACTGCAGTCCTGTCATGTTGTGTCAAAGTTATATGATTATTAGGGTATTATTTGACCAGAATCTTACAATAAATTAAAATTTTATTGCCTACTTCTAATGATAATACCAATTTACTGGTCTTGTTGAATTGTTAAATATTCAATTTTTATAACCGCGTAAGCCTCTAATCGTTCCATTAAAAAAGAACTTTTTTGTCAAAAAACCAACCTCACAACCTTAAGAGTCTACAAAAATAAATTTACAAAAACGCTTTCGGGACACTTAATTACTGACATAATAAAATTCAGTTTATGCAGATCACAGCACACTTAATAAGAAAATAAATTTTGGTCCAAAAATTACTAGAGGTTATAACAGTTACACAAAATGGTGGGTTGTATTCAAAATTGCCAAAAAATGTGTAGAGTCTTCCATTTGAAATAACAAACTTATGGCCATTGCCGGCGAAATTACTAATCCAAATTTCACAGGATATTACTTAATTACTTATTCTCACCCTCATCTACCATAGATGTAGATGTGACTACCTATCTTTTTCCAATTACTTATTGTCTCGCGTCTCGCTTCAGTCCAGGTCAATTTTGGTTTCTCCAATGCATCTGACACTCCTGCAGAGCCGTAGCAATGTTTTTGGCGCCCTTGGCATAAACATAAAATGGCGCCCTTTTCAACTTATTTTATTTTAAGTAGCAGAATGATTCCTACCTTTTATGTGGCCGCCCGTGTGCATCGCACACTCTGCACAATAGGACGTGGCGGCCCAGGACCCGAGGCAGATGCCCTTTTTACCCCCCCCCCCGCGCTCTGATAGAGCCTGGTACTAGCCACTTTATTAATAAAAAATTCTTCATTTGGTATTTAAAACATTTAAATTCTGTAATAAATTAATTCTTATTTATTTTGGTTATTTTTTTCTTTTTAATTCTCTACAAGACAATGAAATAAAAGCTTTAACATTATAACATGACATCTTTACTAAATCCAAGCCTGGTGATTCATCTTCAGCAAGTTCATCTAACATGTTTTTTTTCCGTTTAGATTTACTTTTTTCGAGAATATTCAGGGCTATATTTAATTTATTGAAAAAGTCGATAGCTTTTATAAAAATTTGGATTTGTTAGTCCAGGGCGCATGACGCCCTTTGAGCCTCGCGCCCTTGGGACTTGCCCCGTTGCCAATGCCTTGCTACGGTACTGCACTCCTGTATTCCATTTTCTCCTAGGTCTACTTTTCGTTCTCTTGCCGGCTATTTCCACTTCCCATATCTCCTTTACCACTCTTTTCTCGTTCATTCTCACCAAATGTCCGAACCATCTTAATTATTGTTGTCGTTCTATTTTTTGCGCGACACTTGTTACTTTTAAGTCTTTCCTTATTACATACAATTTAACCAGTCTTGTCACTCCCGCAATTTTTCTAAGTACTTTCATCTCACATGCGTCGAGTTTTTGTTTGAGTTTTTTTTTGTTATGACCCAGGATTCGCTTTAATACATGAGTATAGTTACCAAGACTGATTCATATATTCAGATTTTTGTTTTTGTTGTTATTTCTTTTTTGTTGAAAAAAGGATTATACAAGGTGCTATAGAGCGCCATGATTTTTTTTATCCTGCTTAGTATCTCCTCTCAAGTCTTCGATCTGGTCGCGAATATGTTCCTAACAAGGGAAGGTCACGATACGTTGTCGCTAGAAATTGATTCCGGCTGTGTTTATTACATCAAGGGCATCCAAACTAAATGTTTTCTAGAGTTATACGTGCCACTGGCCATTACCTTCGGAAAAATAGGGGAAAAACTGAAAAATTGGTACAAAAAGGTCATTTTTGCGATTGTGTTGGCCATGAAACCGTCAGAGATAAAATCGAAATTGTTCTATTTACCAATAGGCGCATCCTTTGCTAGTAAAATAGTGCTACGGTTTTGAAAAAATCTTAAACGGTTCCGGAGAAAAACGTCAAAAACGAAACCCTTGCATAAACGCTATGAATAGATAAGTTGTCGTATATCTGTATTACTATATCTATGCGACTTGCATAGGCGTTTAACATAGGGAAAACCGTTTTTACAAAGAATACCGTTTGAATCCACTTTCTATCTCAAACCGTTTAGCCACAATCGATCGATCCGCCACTAATGACTCACTCGTATTTGTATTAAATCGGTAATTCAAAATTAATTTTAAAAGTTTATTATTTCTTGTAGCTACAAGTGCATTCAAGTAAAAATACGATTTTTTTTAAGTGTCTTGGAAAAAAAATTAAGCGTCTCGTTTAATCGAATTTATCTTTAATGCAATTCTCGACTATAATAAATATAACTTTAGATCATTATCAATTATTGTTAAAGATATCAAACTATAAAGATAAAAACTTCAAGAAATTTTAAAGCGACGACGTAGCTAGAGTGAGGATTAGGTAATAAAATGTGCTTCCCAATATGCAGTTACAAGCTACTAAAGAAGTTTTAATTTCGTATATTAACTCGGTAACTAGATATGAACTTTCATCATCCTCTTTTATTACTTTGGACTAACAAGTTGCATGCTGTGATGTTTTGCTAATGTGACGAATATAAATTGTTTTAATTGCACTAAGAGAAGTTTGTTCGTAGAGAAGTGTTGATCGTTTTGGCAAAATACATAAACCATCTTAATTTATGGCAAATTGTAAATCAATAAATTTAAATTGCTAACTTTTCTTTAATGTTCTCTTTGTCAAGCGCGATGTCTTATAAACGCCTTTCTTATGATATTTTCCGTAAACTAATAAACAATGTAAGCAATTAACACACGTATTATAATATAAATATCATAAAACTTTATTTTATCAGCAACAATATTGCATGAACTAATTATTATCCAAACAATTTTGATATAGCATTGAATACCTTGCTAAGAATAAAAATTTGTTGCATTTCCTAAAATGGTATCAGGATATTCTGTTGTTGTTTTTTTTTACAAAAGTTTCACAACGCCTCCTACCGGATGTTTGTTGAACTTTTGTGTTTCCTCATCTTGGACAGGTCTCAAAGGTAGTATTTTTTGGTGTAATGGAAGATAAAGTCTTGTTCTTCATCACTGTTCGCTCTTTTATTTTCTTCAGATATTCATTCTTCTTCTTTACTTATCTCCACATGGACTTCAAAATGTATCAACTAATCTAAGCACCAATATTTTTATTTTCATCTTTATCAATTTCTTTAAATAATTAACGAAATGATTTATATACCTTTCCTTAGTACAATTATATTTTTTAAATCCACTCATTCCCACAAATAAATTTAAACTACAAAAATATCAACTTAACTTTATTTAATTTATTGTTAATAACAAGTTTAGGTAAAAACATACTCTATAAAACAAATTAGTTTAAAATGTCAACAAAAATCTCGACTATAAATAGCTTAAACACAAAGTCCAGCACCTCAGCGCGTATATAAATAGCTCCTATGTATTAAGCTAATCTTAATTCTAGAAGGTAGCCTAATCCAATACTGTTTTTTTCGTATATAATCATGCTTGTCGTTTTATCAGAACACCCACGCCCGACGGAGGGCTAAAGAACATGAATGTAAAATTTGTAAATAGTTAATCACCTTTGTATTCCAAAAAGCATACCTCGATAAAAACAAGCCTTAAAGTTTTACCTCCTAAAAATAATTGTTGATGGGTAATATTTATTTGCTATTTGGATTAGTGGGGAATACAATTTGAAAAGTACGTTATTGCTACTCAAAAGTTTATCACAGTAAAAACTATTCTGTACATTTGTAATGACAAAAATGCATTACAGTAAAAGTGTTATAATGTAGCTGAAAACAATGTTTTGCAAATTTGTCAGTTATGATCAAAATTATATAAATTTTGCCAATTAATTGACAAATCCATCAGCATTGGTTGACCATGTGAATTTTTTTTTGCAGTGTCATCCTACATTAGTTTTACAGGGTGGTGCATTTTTCGATGCTCACCATTGCTATCTTGGACACGGTAAGAGATACAAGGTCGGTTAAATTATTTCCAAGGCTTACTATTTTAGTTTTAGTGGTCTGAAATTATCTTAGAAGAAAATTAAATTTTGGACACCCTGTAGGTAATGCAAAAATTCCAGGTTGAACTCCAAGGTTTCTTCTATGCATAATCTAAATTTAAACGTTTTTTCTTAAAAAATGGCGGCGTTAGAAAATATTAAGCATCAGGATAAAAATAGTTTATTTTTAAAGTCCAAAAAGCTAAAAAAAACAACTGCACTTAGCTATAGGGAATGCTCTCTAAAATAACGTGTTAAATCTAAGAATACAATAAAAAACAGATCATTGTATTTCAAATAAGAAAGTATACGTCAACTTCCGGTATTTCATGAAGTGTCGACGTCTTGGAAATATTTTCATTAAACAGATCAGGATCAGATGCCATTATGGTCATAACCAAAATTTCAGATCAATACCAGTTTTCATTCTTCATATATTTTTAATGCCCGGTCTCAATCAAAAACCGTGTATATTAATATACTTAATATCAGAAAAATATGCCGTTTGCACATACAAAAGTCGATTCTGTTTAAACCAGACATGCCATTTTTTCTTTAGATTTAAAATGTAAGACTCGCCTTCACTGACTAATTACTAGGCTTCGTTTAAAAAACAAAAGTAAATTTAATATAAACAATAACTTATTGTTTTTTAATAATTCAAATTCATTTGGCATTGTACAGCAAATTTTTGTAATTCGCTAATCAAAGGCCGATTATTTTGCGGCATTCAAAGGCCAGCAATCACCACCCACATGTCAATATTGATAATCAATGATAAATTGCGTAAGAACAATGGATTTTTAAAGTACATAATAAAAAGGATGTGGGTTTTTCATTTTAATTTTATTTCATCGAACGTTATTTACATGTCGATACTTAATAATTAGGACACGCCAATATAAGCAAACTGCCCAAAAAGAAACGATAGTTTTAGAACTACTTCACATATTCATTAACAAGCAATTCGTCTCATGAATAAAATAAGTGATATTTCACTAAAGGTATATTTATTATTTATAACTGTAAAATTATTAATCGTTTTAAAACACATTTCTTAAGTCGTTAATTAAATACGAATAATAAATCTATTAATACAAAGGTTTCTTCATCACAATACATTTCGGATTCTATTGGTATCATTTATTAAACTTAAACTGAAAAAATTATTTTAATGGAAAACGTTTTAAAATATTTGATATCCATAACTGATTCATTGTTACTTATACGTATACATAACCATCAAATCAATGATTTGTATGATTGTATGTAATTAGAACATCAGTCCCCTGTCATATTTTGCAAGCTCAGGACTAACGTCAATGTGATTTGTGCACATATCTATTAGAGTAACACATATGGATTCAATATGTCCAAATGGTATCACAACCTATAACCATGGTTTGTCTAAAACATTCTTGGGTAAATGTACTTTATTCCAGCGACTTAAAACGAAACGAAAACGATAAACAAAATCAACCGAAATTTTTATAAAACCCTAACCGAAAACTAAATTTTTATTTTGGGTTCAAGATAGAAAACTAAATATATAGGTAATTACTGTTTTAAGTGTTTTAAGTAATTTTATCAACATTAAAATTTTATTTATCGAACACAAATGGTAATTTACCGTGAAATTTGTTTTTATTTAAAGTTGATCCGCCTTATTTTACACATTATTACATATCAAGTATATACAGGATGTACCACATGGAAGGGCCACTATTGGGATCTCGTAGCTTTCTAAACTTATAGACAATATTAAAAATATATACCAAGACACCACATCCAAATTGCAAGTTAATGGAGAAGTAACTGAAGAAATAGCTATACAAAAATCGGTCCGACAAGGGTGCCCGCTATCAATGATTTTATTTATTATTTGCATGGAACCCCTTATACAAACACTAAACGACAAAGGGATACAAAGTTGCGCATACGCTGATGATGTTTCGCTCCTACTTAATAATGAAAAAGAATTATCACCCGCATATGCAGACGTTCAAAGATTTTGCAAAGCATCAGGAGCAATACTAAACAACAAGAAGACTCTGGCCCTGAAACTAGGACCAAATGTAAATAACCTTATAATATATTTTTTTGCAATTTTAATTGCATCAATAGCAAAATTAAAAATTATTGAAAAACATTTTCATTTAAAATAACTGGGGAGAGGTGTCAATTTAGTTTTATCAAGCCACATTCTTACATTCATTAATATTTTACTACAGTTTACATCGACTCAAGGGTATTAATTTTTAAAATTATCTTTTATTACATTAAATTAATGAATTTTAAAATTAAAGTCTTACAAATTTGTTCAACTCACACATCAAATAAAATAAAGTTTCATTTCAAAATGAAATTTTTCGAACTTGTTTCTAAAGGAAGCATTCAATTATGCATTGCTTTATTAAAATTCATAACAGAATTCGGAATTCATTTTTAAAGAATATTGTACTTCGATTCTATTTTTGCTCAACAATGCGGAGTTACACAAAACTAAAAAAGTTGAAATTATTTAATTGAATCATTCCGTTTTACTGTTTTTACTATATTACGATCTTAAACTTAAATTGTGCATTTAAAATTAAGAAAATAATAAAAATGAGAACTACTGCCTTTCGAATAATTCTACTTGAATTTTTAACACTGCTATTTAGGAACTAGTTATTTAATACAGCAACATTAAGGTATAATGTGGACCACTAAAATCGGCGGTTTTAAATCTTTTTTATTTAATACTTATTAATTTCTGAGAGGATTTTCTTGAAATTTAATACGTAACAAATGCCAAAGCATAAAAGTTTTCCCAAGTTTTAAACATAACAATGTCAGCGTGACGTCCATTTCGCTATAAGTATACATTCTTTATATTTTGGCCGTAGGTCGCCCATCACACAGAATTTGAGACACTTCGAGACAAATTGTCTTTGCTTGAGTCTCTTGATGCCTCTTGGGGGAGTATCTCTGAAGACTTTGACTTTCAATTTTCCCCACGAGAAGTAATCGCTTGCTGTCTAGCGATTTTGCAAGCCTTGGAATATCGTACATGAAGATGATGGGATTTGGAAACAAACGTCATAGAGTTTACATTGCTTGTCGAGCGGTATGGCTGATCGCCCCATCTTGTTTGGAACCATATGTCGTTCTTGAGCTTTGGGTGTTTGGCAATCTAAGACGTCAAAGAGCGCTTGATCATTTGAACACACCGCCAGCTGTTATTGTAATGCAAATTCGTTTGTCGTCCTCATGAAAGAATGAACCAATAATTAAGGAAGATAAACAAAAACATTGGTTTTCTATTACCGTGCACTTACTGCACCCTGCGATAGGCGACCTACAACCAAGATTTGAAGAATGTGTGCAACCTAATGGAGGTCACTTAAGAAATGTAGTGTTTAACATTTAAGAATAATACAGATTGATGCTGAATTTAATTTTGCATTACAATATTTTTTTTTAAATTGGGCATTGTATTTGAAATAAACGAGTTTTACTGGTCTGAAGTTGTATTAAAAGGAAATTAAATTTTGGACACCCTGTAAAATTCCAGCATGAACTCCAAGGTTATTTCTATGCATAGTCTAAGTATGAGGGGTTTCTCTTTAAAAATAACAGAGGTAGATAATATTAAGCATCTTAATGAAAATCAAAATATTTTCAAAAAAGTCCAAAAATCTAAAAAACGACTGCACTTAGGTATAGGAAATGCTATCAAAAGTTCCTCTAATATAATGTGTTAAATCCAAAAATGCAATTAAAAATATACCATTATGTTTGAAATAAGAAAGTAGACGTCAACTTCCGGTATATCCGGAAGTGTCGCCCTCTTAAAAATATTTTTATTACAGATCAGATACCATTATAGTCATAACCAAAATTTCAGATCAATACCCTTTTTCATTCTTCATATCTTTTTAAGTCCCGGTCTTAATCAATCACCCTGTACAAAAGTAAGGAAGATTTAAAATTTAAAATCGCCTATTTTAATGGTTCACCTAATATCTTATTGCAGCTTTATCTAAGCGTAAAAATTTAACTAGCTATTATTCAATATGTAGTTATTTTTCATGAAAATCAATTACTAGCACGCTATGAAATATTAATTCGGCGCTAAAATGGAAATAACATAAATTATAGTGTTCTGTATATTGTCTAATTGGGCTAATTTTGCTAGCGTGTATTGTCAATATGGATTACAGTATTAAATAAATCTTAAGAATCTCCATACTCTTAAATCATTGTCTAATTAGTGCAGAAAATAACTGAACAGAGCGTTTATTTGGTAAACGCATCTTAGTTGAACATTCGTGGCAAAGTGTGTGAAATTTTATTGAACAGTTTACTGTTAACATTAAAAAACGTTTAACTTTTAGTTTTATTCAACTGGGAATTATTTCAAAACTGACAGACTAATTGATTGTAACTCTATAAAGTAAAACTTTTCTCCTTACGCTACAACTTTAAAAAGATTATTTCGTTGATTTTCGTATTGCATGGGGAATTTAATTGAAAATTAGCACGCTTTTACTCCTTAGCTTACACCGTCTTTCAGTAGACTACAGGAAATTGACTTGAACAATTTTTATTATAAATGATTACGCAATGTGATTTCCTAACGAATTTTGTTTTGGTCAAAGCATGTAATTATTTTAGTACATCAACTTTAAATTGTCTACAAATAAAAAGTTCACACCAGTGGCGCGTTATTATATGGACAAAAAGGTCAATTGCCCGGTGCACCCACTAACAGGTGGCCCCAAACCCAGGAATATCAGGATAGGTCATCTATACCGGGTGATTCAGTTTGACTGTCGCACCCCTATAACTTTGTAAGTATTGAAACTAACCCCAACAAACCTTATATATTTGAAATCGGCGAAAAATTCTCTATTAAATGATGTGCATTTGTTATCTCTACGATGACGTATGTCAAATCCGCGATAGGCAACTGTTTTTTTTTTAAAATTACATAGTATACATTTTTTGGTTGATTCGGATAGAGAATTTAATTCTGAATCCGACCATGTACTCAAAAAGTATGCATACATAAGAAAATTTTCGAGAAAAATCAGTTCAAAGTTTGTTCAAATCATAGCAAACTTGCCTATCGCGGATTTGATATACGTCATCGTAGAGGTAACAAAAACACATCACTTAATAGAGAATTTCTCAATACTTACAAAGTTATAGGGGTGCGACAGTCAAACTGAATCACCAGGTATATCGGAGCACGGATGCTACAAGTTATTGGAACCTCCTATAAAAAGATTAGTAAAATTAATGTAAGGATACTTTGAACGTGTCACAAAATTTTAAAAATAATTGACATGTCATTTTGCGGCCCCCTAAATCGGGGGTCTGGGTGTATTGCACTCATTGACACCCCACTTGACCGGCTCTGCCCAAATCTTTTTTTTATAAACTTAAATTTAAAGAAAATATCACCAAACTGCATTATGAATTTAATAAATACCTTTGCAGATAACGTGGAAGTTACTATTTTTAAGGAAGAATTGACATAGTTTATACAATTATTCTAAAAAAAACATAAGCTACATTCTCCTATATTGATGTACAACGAAATTTACGGAGGACAAATTTCTATCTTTTCTAATGTGGACATAATTTTAAAAACATATTTGTCAATTCCCGTTTCCAACGCTCTGTTTTTAAAAGAATTAAAAATTTATATTAGAATTCAATGGACTATAAAAATGATGCAATTTATTAAGAATGTGCATCGAGAATGACATTTAGAACAGAGTTGATTACTATGAACTGTCTTGTGATATTTCTTTAAATTTACGTTGTAATTGCGATTTTTTTGAATCGGTTTTTTCAAGAATTCTGTTTTTATAAACTTATTGATAGTTGTTTTTATTTTTCTAATTTAATGATGATTTATATTTGCTTATTATTCTAATTCTTGCAATATCAATCTTATTTGTTATTCAGTGCAATAAAAGTATATCTATATATTGTGACATCCCGCCTGAGATCTATTATTTTATTTTACCTCAGTTTTGATTCGTTTACTTTTAAATGAACAACATTGGAACAAATGCTGACGCATCAGTTACTAAAACATGTAAAACAAGTTATGAGGATTTCAACTTAAGTAAATCACATTAACGTTAAAATATTACGGTCATAACTTGAGTTCTCCAACGTCAGTATTTGGGTTTCGTCAACAAAAGATTTGTTGACATAACATAAGTAGAACAAACCTCGCACAAATATGTGTTTATAGGAAAGAATGACAAAGAGGCAACGACAATGAAAAAGGGCTAGACACAGGAAACATAAAATCTTGTGACGGTCGCGCTAAAGTTATTCTTTTTTTATGGGTTTTTTATGTAATCTGTTCTTTTTTTTTTAAGAAAAACAATAAACATATGATCTGATTATGGAAACTGACTCGAAGAGGTGTGTTCCAGTGAACACCCTCTATAAAAAACTAAAAGAAAATTTAGAGTTTATACACTATGCACCAGGTCTAGCGGAGTTTTGCGTTTTAGTCTTCTGTAATGTTGACTGTTATCTAGTAAGTTTAATGCTAACGCATTTGGATGTACCTCAAGGCGTTGAACGTACCTTGTACTGCACTGCACAACACGTCACTTATAGTTTGCACAAAGGTCTTTGTAGATGTTCTTGTTAGTTACAAACCAGAGAGCATCTACCATGGCTCGTAGCACTTTTGCCTGAAACCTCTCGATAATGGCTATGTTGGAGTTAGATGCGGTTCCCTAGAGCTGGAGCCCGTAGGTCCATACCGGTTAATATATGACATTGTAAGCCAGCAGTTTATTGCGAAGGGATAGTTTCGACTGCCTCCCAAGAAGCCAGTAGTACTTACGGAATTTAGCATCAAGCTGTTTTCGCTTCTTCCAAATGTGCGTTCTTCATATCAGACCTTTATCCAGATGCATACCTAGGTATTTCACATCATTTACAGTGGGTACGATTTGATTGTTTGTCATTACTGGTGGCGATTGGCCGTGACATTTTGTAAAGACAATGTGCGCCGACTTCGTTTCATTAATTTTAATGCGCCATTTTTGTGTCCACTGTTCTATTTGATTTATATTGTTTTGGAGTAATCTATGTGCTTCCACAGGATCTTGACTCGTTGCTAAAATTGCAGTGTCGTCTGCGAATGTCGAGGTAGTTACGCTTTCATCTGTTGGAAGATCTGAAGTAAATAACAGGTAAAGGGTAGGTCCAAGAACGCTGCCTTGTGGTACGCCTGCTATTATTGGGTAAAGCGTTGTTAGTTCAGTTTCATATCTCACCCGAAAGAGTAATTAAGAACCAACCACCAAGAAATGTACAGCCGGTTGAAAAATAAAGGAGTTTGTTGTTAAAATTGTTGTTTTTTAATTGTTTCTTACTGTGTAATAATTGCTCTAGACCTGTGTTTTACGTAAGACAACGTTTGAGGGTCCAACCATTATACAAAGACGATCACGAGCCATAATTAACAACGATAAATATAAGAGTAATAAGTACTCTTCCACAACACTGCGACCTATGTACATTACGGTCCGTAACAATGTATATATTCTTTAATAAAGTGTATAAGGCTCGATGCACACGTACGTTTTTCTGCCGTCCGGTCCCCCTGCTGTAATATGTCTGGTTTCAACTTTAAACATGGAACATGGGGCCCCTAAATTTATAGTTGCCCAAGGCCCCATGAACGTATAACGCACCACTGGTTCATACTTAATGAACAATCAATTAATTGTCTTCTCAAGTTTTTCAAAAATGATTGAATTTCAACATAAAGTGTCCATATGTTCCAAGTATCCAAGTAATTCCGTTTTGCAAAACGACTTCCAACATTATTACTTTTCACACTTTAAATACTTCCGATTGACCAATCTTCTTTCGGAAATCGTGAACGGCAGTTTGAATTCCCTTCTTAGACAAAAACTTCCTACCCCACAAATTTCGTTCAAGTCAGAAAAAAACAAAATTCGCCCATTGCTAAGGTAGGTGATAACGGTGGCTATCACCACTTCAACTATTTCAATAAATTAATAAACTAGATTTTAATCAACTGGACTTTAAGTCAAACCTTACCGACAGTGAATTGAAAAGTATTTAGTGGCTTACGGCCTACTATTTTTTATTTTCTCAAAAAGTTTAGTTAGGCCCTCGTATTTGTTTCTAGTTTGCGAAATAATTTAATGACCAATTTTTTTCAGGTTAAACGCTTTTTAATTGTTTTTTTTTTCTTCTCTTGAATCTCCATTTTCAAGCAAGGCCGTAACTCCACACTCAATAGTTTTTAAATTAATAAACATTAATCTACGGACCACGACCCTTTTAAACTTTCATTAGATATTTAATAACTTCATTATGCTTACAAATTTCTAGCAGATTTACTTTTTGTTTACATCGTACAGCTGTATTATCAGCGAATTTAATTAACGTTCACTTAATCTTCTTTACGGGGTTATGCGAAAATGTACAAACCCGTTAACAATATTGTTCCGGCAGTAAAAGTACATATGCTGTAATTTTAAACCGTAAAATGTAATCTTCAATATTAAATTAACGGGCCACATTGAATTATAATATTCATTTCACCCTCGCGCACCTGACAAACATAACAAATTAACTTGTTCGACATCAACTTGTTTCGCACAAATATAATAATTCACTGCTCCCGTTCGTGTGAGGTATGTTGTCGTGTCTCGACGAACTTATGGAATTATAGTAAAAGCACTTAAGGACATTACTTTTCAAAGTTTTGACACGTGCGAATTATTTCAGTGTTTAATACATTTCCTTTCAAAACTTTCGAAAATATATCATATGTCATGTTGAAACGTCTATAACTTAAAGTAAATTTAGTGGGTATTATCATATACAAACCATTCGTTTCAAAACTTATCGAATATTAGTTTCAATGAGATGATACGAGCCGTTTATTTTGAAACTGGCACGAATTACTTTATGTTATTTTGAGATATAAAATGTTTTGCATTTTAATAATATAGAGAAAAAGCACTTATATTTGTTATATCGTTTACTTATTTTTACCTCAGAATTAATAATTTTGCACAGACCTTAACGAATTGTCAATCATTATTACTGTAAAGTGACTTAAGCCACTCAAAATTAAGTTGAACCCTTGTCAATAACCGGGTACCAGGGTACCTATCTAAGAACTTTTATGAACATTTTTGTTGTTTTAGTGAATTTTTTTAATCAACCTCTCAGATCGTCGCGATTTAAAGTTTTTGAAAGCAAAATATTCCTTTATATATTTTTCCCGTACTGGGAACAAACTTTTTTTTTGTCATTTAGTCATTCTCAATAACCGTAGAAAAATTATATTATGAGCAATTATCGATTAAATAAAAGAAAATATTCTGATATACAGGGTGTTTCTTAAGTATTGCAAAAAAAATCAGGAGGTGATTCCTTATCGAAAATTAAGGGGGATCTTTCATAAAAAAAAAATTCCTTAGACGTCTCCTTTCGAAGTTACACCCCCCTAAAGGGGGGCGGTAAAATTAGGTTTTTATTTTATTTCTCAAATTTGGATATGTGTAGGAGAATGATACTTGGTAGATGTTTTATATTTATTAAAAGGTTTCCCATGGTAATATTTTTAATCATCTCTCACCTCCACAGGGGGCTGAAAAGTGCGACCCATGTTGGTTTTCTTATCAGAATTTTTTTGCAATACTTAAGAAACACCCTGTATAATCACAGGGATGATTAAATAAATAAAAATTAATGTCTGTATAAAACAAAAACAATGAAATGTATTTATTTAGGCACATTCTTTACATTTTGTAATTGTTATAGCATGCTCGTCGCAGACGTTTTTCGCATGCTATGCAAGGTTTTCTTTCAGTAATATTCAATTTTGGTGCAGTTTCAGGCGGGATGTCCAAAGGATTTTTGTCTAAATACTATACACTAAAACTGTTGTAGTCGGGAGTCGGAGTCGGTTTAAAAACATACCGACTTAGGAGTCGGGAGTCGGTTATTTTTCGGCCGACTCCCCATCCCTGCTACCTAGGGATTGTAAATTTACCGACTTTTTGAATTACCGGTAATTCGGTAAAACTGTCAATCAAAACCGGTTTACCGGTAATTTACCGGTAAATCATATTATTATATATATTCATATTATATTGTTTCTTTTTAGATTTTTTGCGGTTACTAACATTTTTAATGTAGTTTTCGGAGTTTATCCGCGTCTCCCCTATAGTGAGAACTTGCCGAAACGTCGAGCCAATTTAAATATTACCCGGATAAACTCCGAAAACCATATTAAAAATAAATATATTTATATACATTTATTTATTATGGAACTCATTGAGATAGTTGAAGCCTAAACTATCCCAATTAGTTTCATACAATATTATTAGTTAACTCCCATTAACGTATCTAATATATTTTTATGTAATATTAATATAACACAATATAAAATGACAATATATAATATATAAAATAAAAAATTACAAAAAATATAATCCAGCATTACAAAAAACACATGAAAATAAAACTATTCTGAACATAAAATATAAAATGATTTAACATAATATACCTATGTTGTCAAACTATTAACAATATTTTTTATTTTCTTTTCTTAAAAAATAACCATTTCTATGCTTTCTCCTTTCTCTTTGAAAATACGTCAATTTGTTTTCGATTATTTGATTTAGATTTTTATCATGATTATAAAGATATTGCAAAATTACCGGAATTACCGGTAAAAAACTGGCAAATTACCGGTTAAATTTGAAGAGCATTTTTTGCGATTTATTACAATCCCTAGTCGTGTAGTGAGTAAACAATCATCTGCCATTTCTATGATTTCCCCTTTCTCTTTGAAAATACGTCAATTTTTGTTCGATTATTTGATTTAGATTTTCATCATGATTAGAAGGATATTGTAAAATTACCGGAATTACCGGTAAAAAACTGGCAAATTACCGGTAAAATTTGAAGAGCATTTTTTGCATTATTACAATCCCTACTGCTACCCTGCTTAAACACTTGTTGAGGTATTTTCTGTTTAGTTTTCCACCTAGCACAGCCATATCTTATATTGTATTTATTATAACTAATCACACTTTTCAATCTATAAGTCGGAAAGTTATTTTATAAATCACTGATTTGAATGTTCTGTTACACCTGAGTAAAAATCTTCTACATTTAATGTAACAGAAAAGTAGGGTAATTTTTTTGCGGTTGGTTGAAATCGAAAGGAATTTGTAGCAACACAAATGTTTTACAGTTGTTTAAAATATAACAAAGTTAGGCAAATTTTGACGATACCCTAAGCTGGATGGCCGTTTTGAACTTATTTAAATATGCATAAATCTGTTTTGCTTATTACCTAATTCAATAGTAAATAAAGGTTTTAGAATTTAAAATTTAAAACTGAATGATTTGACCAATCCGTCAATCTATTTACAAAAATCTTCAAAACTTATAGCATGAGTTTATTTTAAATATTCTGTAGCTGGGTACCCGGGTACCAGGTCATTAAACAACGTTGTGAATTTCGGTTATTGACCTAAGGGTTAAAAAACTACGGGCTTAACCCATAAAGGACGAATGTTGCAAAAACGCAACATTTAGTTTAGCAAAAAAAAATTACGGAATGAAAAAACTTTATATAGGGTGAGGCATCACTTATGACACCCCCACTTATTTTGTTATTGGAAAGAATTATCAAAAAAAGTTTCAAATAAAAGTTGTTTGATACGGTATTTCCCAAAATATTGTCATGTCAAATTTTGGTTTTCTTTTGTTTTTTTTAGGAGTTACGGTACCATATTTGTTTTTTTTTTAATGGCACCATACATATTTTTTTATACGGTTTGAAAGACATTTTTTTCTTTCTCTTTTCAACGCACTAAAACTTTTATATCCTTACATAACAAAATTTTTAAAAAAATCGCAAAAGAACAATTTTGTTTTAAAAGCGTACGGTATTAATTAATTTACATTAGTAGACTTTGAAAATAATACCAAATGGCAAAAGATTTTAAAAGAAGTTAATGAGGTTACAACGGTTAACACAACACTACTGTAATACATTTTTTACCGTTCTGTATCAGTTTCAACGCCTACTAATGTAAATTAATTAATACCATACGCTTTTAAAACAAAATTGTTCTTTTGCGATTTTCTTATGAATTTTGTTATGTAAGGGTATAAAAGTTTTAGTGCGTTGAAAAGAGAAAGAAAAAGACTGTTAGGAATAAAAATCGTTAAATATTTCATTCTGGAAAGAATACATCAGACTTACACTTCTTCACCCGAAGATCTAGGAAAAGCTAAGGTGTAAAAAATTAAAAATTCTATTTCTAATAAGTCGCCTTATGAAGTTTTAAAATGTTTCCTGATGATAATATGCTATCAAAAATTGTGGAGTGCCCGAATAAGTATGACCACGACTGCAATTACCTTGAATTTTCAATTCACTGCAGGTGAAAACGGAAGATGTATTAACAAAAAACTTTTAAAAGATGAATCAGTAAACAAAAAATGAACGTTATAGTAATAAAAGCAATAAACTCAAACTACTGTCGTCCTTCGAAGAATGCATTACTATCAGATGTGAGTTTTGATAAAATAGGACTTAATAATAACAGACGAACAAAAAGTAAGACGGAGATGTAGGTTGTGTAAAAGTACAATAATATAAATGTTTCAAACATGCAAAATGCACCTTTATACTGAATGCTTTAAAATATTTCATTTAAAGATTTAAGATATTTGAGATCCCAAAGATGCGTAAACGTAACATTTTCTTTTTAACTGAAGCAGCTTTTTTACTTTTACTGTAAAAATTAGTTTGTTGTTATTTATTTTACAGCAAATAAACAATAATAATAATAATCTTATTATTTCCATGGTTAGTCCTAAATGGGTTAAGTTGATTTTGTCCGAAGTATTTACCGAAGTAATGTTTGATAAGACAGTAATTTAAGAAAATTGATCGGTAAATTGTATAATACAAGTAATTTATACAGTTTATTTAAGTAATTTTTTAATACCATTATACGTAAAATACAGAAGTAATAAGTAAATTCATCAGTACATTTTGAAATATAAGTATAAGTAATTTGTATAACGTATTTCATATACAAGTATATTTATGTTTTGAATCATTGACCTTCATAGGAGTGATGAAGTGTTTGTATATTTCACTTTTATTTTAAGTTTTTAAAATAACTGCGGTAAATTGGAGGTTTATAGGGAAGCAAGGCCATCATTATTCCATTTTCATAATAAAGGTATTGGCACTTCTGTTTACCAATAAAATTTCCATTGATGAAAATAGTAATGACTTGAAAGAAATTGGAAGTAAAATGTTTTAAAGTTAAAAATACCATACATTTTTTTAATCGTAGACAGCTTAAACTCATTTTCCGCAAAACGTGACCTATGCCACTTTTATAATAAAATGCCCATATAAAGCCGATTGTTTTATGTAGGTATCTAAAACGGTTAATTAAAAACTTTTGGCAATTTTCTTAAATGCTCAGGTGCAATCAACAGATTTCATAATTAACAAAATTTCGTAAAGAAAAAGACGCTGTATTTTAGGATGATCTTCATAAAATATTTATACAAGAGACTTCGCAAGCCAAAAGCCTTTTGCTAATTTGCTT
This sequence comes from Elmis aenea, assembly GCA_947652605.1. NCBI lineage: Eukaryota > Metazoa > Arthropoda > Insecta > Coleoptera > Elmidae > Elmis > Elmis aenea. The sequence goes on along the minus strand of OX393579.1, from coordinate 43,429,607 downwards.
AATTAAGACGGCCTTTTTGAATGCCAGCTAATTTTTAGAAAGCAAAGAAAATTTCTTAACGAAGTTAAAGGTTGATTTACGTTCGCCGGTGAAAATTACTTAAATTATACACGACAACCAAATAAAAAAGTTTTTAATTCCACTTACCTAGTGAAATTAATATAATGGAAACGTTACTAAACCATTTTAGGTAGTCATTCATATTTCTTGCGGTTTATTTAATTTCTCAGGTACAGTTGAAAGATATTTAGTGAAGCAACAGTCATTTTAAAAGTTTAGTGTTGAACTAAATTATCCATCTAAACAGATAATTAACTTTAATATTTCACATAGGTACTACATATTGCGGTAGGTAAAACGATTTAAGTTAATAATAAGTAAACGCGCACCATGTTCAAACTTACGTTAATCGAGAAGCGATGTAAACCGTTAAGTTGCCGATACTAGTGGGTATGTGCCACATCGACGTCGCGATGCTACTGAATTTAGTAGTAACGTCGTGCTAGACTCGAATTAAAGAAGAAATGTTGCGTTTGCGCGCACCCTTACCACAGGCGAAAATTATGAAAATTCTACAAAATAAATTGTTTGTAACCTAACTCCTTGTTTTTACTTACGCTGTTATGTACTATTTTAATATACAGGATGATAAGAATTTACCGCGATACAGCTAACTTTGCTATTATAGGATTTAGAAAGTCGTTTTAATTCGCAAAGTTGGGCAGAATTAATTGAATGACGTTCGAAAATTTGACCATCGATCGGTAAAAACGACAATATTTTCAAAGGAACCAATAGCATTTAACTATTACACATAAAACAAAATTTGCAAAAATGTTTAATAAATGGTTTGATTATTTAAGTGATGCATTTAAAAAATAAATATAATTATTCAAAATCACTTATCTATGTGCAATAAAAGTGCCAGTTCTATTGTCTTTTTATTACTTGCAGTCATATTTATTTATTCACTCACACGCAGCTGTCAGCAACAATAATCCTTTATCTGTATATACATTGTTTGAGTAGATTAAAATTATTTTATTAAACCAACGTGTTTTAATTTTTTTTTTTAAATGTTAACCTCTTCTCTAATAAGGCAAGAATGTTTGTTACAATTTTAATTTTAAATAACAAAACTAGTATAAATAAACTAGTTTGGCCACCAAATGACTTTCGCCATAAATATATTGTGTGTATTAATGTATATGTTTGTGTATGGGTAGGTATAAAAAGTTTAAATGCCGCTTCAAGCGTCCTAATTAACTTCACTTTTGTAAATGACGTTTGTCAAAAGGACGTTTCATGAGCGTATTATTAACATATGAACCACCACAGCGTTTTAAAAAATATTTTTACTATTTTTTTATTTAATCATATCTTTTTCACGGAAATTCAAGAGAGTTGAGACAAACGGCATTTTGCTAAAAAAAAACAAATAAACTCTATAACATAACAAAATTTTAAAAAAATATTGGAGCCGTTTTCGAGAAACATTTTTAAAATTTTAAATTTTTGTAATAATTTTGTAATTTTCAATTTTACCAAAAAAAGTTATAGACTACAATCCTATGTAAACAGAATATTTTTATCTGTGACCGTTTTCATGTAATTTTGGATTGCCGTTTAAACTTAAATACCCTGTATATTAGTTATAATTTGAAAAACAAACTAAATGCATGCACGTTGTACAATACTTATAAAGGCTCTATCGATAAATACTGTCAAAAATGTAAATTTTTAACGTCTGGTACATACACATCACACACATACTCACACGGACGTCAACGCGAAAATAGTCAAAATGGGTTCAGGGACCTCAAAACGTGTATATCCGTCGAAATCTGGAATTCGAACATTTTCGCGATCACAATTCTTTCTTTTACTATGTATGGCGTAAGTAAAAACACATGAGATGTAGAAGTAAAAAATCTGCATGCGCAGAACATTTGCATAACACAAGACATTTAATCGATAGATACAGAAAACATCATAAGAGAACTATTACTATTAGAGTATCAAAAAAACAAATTCAACTCACAAATTCTTGCATTGATAGATAAAGATACAATTTAGACAAAATATTACTAAAGTTGTTTTACTGAACAAAAATGTCATTTAACTACAACAATAGGTTTTAGATGAACGTCGTTACCAACATTGTTGTTATGATACCTGCATGTGTGTATCTTTGTCTGTATAAACAGAATGTTCAAAATTCGAGTTTTAGCTTGGGGATTCCGCTTATTATAATAGCTAGAGAGTAGGTTTAAATTTGGCAAAGTTGCTAAATTCGATGCTCATTGATAATCCAAAGAGAAATTGGAAATATCCTAAACAGCACTTATACGGAAAAATTAGGAAAAACCGGAAAGTACGATTTTTGAAAATCGCCAATAACTCTTTTGGATTATAAAATATTTCAAATGTGTTAAACCTTTGCCTTGGCAACTTTTAAGCCGAATCGAATGGTGATCACAAAGTTTTCTTAGGTCAATTCGTTTTTGTTTTATGACAACCAACTTTATATTTACTTATGGGCGGAATTTTTGCCCTTTACATAATTGAATAGCATTTATTTTTCTGAATTCATTGATGTATCACACATGGTATTTTACTTCTACATTCATCGTCAAATTTAAAAAAATGCGTTTTGTACAACAATCACTATAAATCAGGTAGGCCTGGCGTTGTAGTTTATGTCGTTGCCATGGCAACTAATTGACAAACTAACAATTTTGAAAGCCCATTATGTATTTTTCATCATAATAAATTTGTATAAATCAACTTCAACAACGAAAAAAAACGCGATATGCTACGAATTTTTTATTCATTGAATAAAAATTCTACTTGTTAGGTACAAAAATTTCCGATAAAAAGACGATTTACGTTAGACAAAAACTTGAGTAAATTCTAAAGAACGGTATGCGAAATTTCACAATAACGTAAAAACAGTAATGCAGAAACAAAATCGAATTGCATTAGTAAAAAGTTCATAAAACCATTAATTACAAAATGCTTTGAACAATTTTCAATGGTTTTTTTAGGGAGTTATAATAATAAAAACAAAAGTGAGTTTTAAAGACTTTTTCAGTTTTTTCAAGAACGGTTGCATATAAGTATTTAAACTTAGATTTAACATTTTAAGTTACAATACAATTTTGCAACATTACCTAATTTAAACCTTTCCTTCATATTTGATAACAATAGAGATCAACTTGTGTATATTTTCTGCTTGATTTTTCTTTACGTTTAATAAGACTAGAAATGTTGCTCTTGTGTTGTTTGTACAGCGCAATCACTGTGCAATGCACAAGAGATTTAATACACACAGGATGTGTGCATAAACAAGCTCGTATTACGCCTTTTCAAACTAAATATTTTAGTTAATGCCTGTAATCATGTTCACGAGCGGACAGGATAATCGGACATTGCCTTACGGATATCCAGGTCCACGCGTTTATTAGGTTGTAATAAATCAAATTAACGGCTACACCTACTGTGTTGAATATCTTCATTTGTCAATTACTTGTACATTTTGTCCCTCAACAGCACAATTTACTGTCTTTAATAATCATTAAAGTGCTTGGTCTAATATGAGGGTTTGCATCTTGTGACTGGTTGTATAACCTGCCAAAAGATTTGTAGTTCGTATTAAATGCTTTTTTACTTTCGCCATACTCTTTTTTAAATAACCGCATGTACCACTACCATTCCATTTAAAAAAATCGACTGTCTGCCAAAAAACCAATTCTTGCAAGCTGTAAAGCCGATTAAAGTAACCTAAATGTCAATCAAAATTTACAAAAACGTATTTTGGACACTTGTTGACGTAATAAAATTCACTTTATTCAGGTCACGACACACTTAATAAAAAAAGTTCCAAAACTATTTGAGGTTATAAAAATTAAACAAAATGGTACAGTTGCATCCAAAATTGCTTTCTCTTTCCAAAAATGTAAAAATATACAGGGTGTTCAATTTAAAATAACCAAGTTAGGGTTATTTCCGGTGAAACCGGAAGTGAAACAAGAGTATACATATGTTCAATTAAACCGGTTTTTTACACACATCAAATGCCCAAAATTTCATTCGTTTAGAATCAAAACTAAAGAAAAAAGGGGTGTGTACCAGAACTCAGTTACACCCGGTATATATCACGTATGAAATTTAAAAAAAAAAATGCTTAAAAACATATTCATCTAATGATTATCCACTAACAAATGTGTGATAAGTAAGAAGGAGCTATTCAAAGAAACGAAGACACGAGTTTTTAATGCAATGTACGTCCCCATTCTCACGTACAGTTCAGAAACTTGGACACTAACACACACACAAAAAGAATACAGACACCGGAAATGAAATTTCTGAGAAAAATAAAGGGATGTAGACTGATTGATAAAATCAGTAACGAAAAAATTCGAAATAACCTAGGAGTAACAGATATTAAGAAAAAGATTAAGACGAATCAATTAAGGTGTCTTGGACATCTACTACGCATGACAGAAAGTAGATACGCGAAAATAGGATGAAAAATGAAGATGAAAGTAAAAAGAATTAGAGGAAGACCAAGAATAATATGGGAAAAAGAAGTGAGGCAGAGACTAGAAGAAAAAGGAGTAAGTTGGAGAGATGTGCCACAATTATTAGCTAACGATAGCCAGGAGTGTAGAAACTTAATACGGAAATAAAAAAGCATACCTCGATACCGAAAGGTACAAGAGAAACCGATAAAGAACAAGAAGATGATTATCCTATTCATCACTATTCCTCGCGGTACCTTCGGGTTCCTGGGAACCCCGGTTGAGAAACGTTGAGTCTAGGTATCTATTTATTTTCTAAACCTATGGTTAAGGGTGTTGAATTGTTTTGCTTTAGTTGATTATATGCTCCATATTTTTACTTTCCATCGATATTTATAAACTTTCCGCACTTTTCGCCAATACTACCGTATCATAGACATGCAATATTATTAATTATTTGTCTTTATATATTTACACCTTGACTTCCACTTTGTAAAGATGTTTTAATTTAATTATATTCCGAGTAACGCCAAATAACAATGGGAAAGGAACTTTACCTTATTAAATACAAGTGTTTTATATTTCAGTTGTAGGCATGCTTTTGCGACTTAGGATTTCTAATTATAGCTAAGAGCTTGCCATCTAATCCTAATTCATTCAGTATATCTAAAAGTAAATTATAATGAATTTTGCCAATAACAATAGTCAACAAAATATAGTAAGTGGTCTAAACATCTCTGCTGTTATAGCTAATCCTTTTTCTAGTGCCTGAATTTTTACGAAGGCTATCTTGAGATTTTTAATATTTATTGTTATGTAAGTAAAACACTATTACACCTTTAATTAAAAGACTTCGAAACTTTTACCACCCTTCGTTCCAAAACAAAAAAATTCGATGATACAAAATTGAACGTAACTAATAAACCTTTCTCGCTTGCATCTGCAGGTATTTGAGCGCGAACTTTTGTCCGTTTTACTTGCAGTAAATACAGTCTAATATATCTAGACACAATATAAACTTCACGTACGACGATTTATCACAAAGCTGATCTAGCGACATTTGGAAATGCTGTAGCTTTACACGGTCAATTGGAAAAGATGTTATTCTCCAAACGAAGAAAATGAAACTATAAAAAACGATAGTAAGCTCAATTTACTTCTGTCCAACACCGGACATCCTAGACAATACGCTCGGTATAGCAGCGAACTGCATTCACTCTAGCGAACAAATATAACTCTTGCGGTCTCCACTTCAATTCCCGGTAATACCAGTTTTTATATCTCTCATCTCGGAGGATGTCCCTGCTGTGTATTGTACGACTTTCTAAATTTCTTCACAAATTCTTTTTCTTGCTATTTATTCAGGATGAAGCATAATGCCAGAGAGAGTTCCTTATATTTAAGTCTTTAAGTTTATTTGCTGGAACAAACTTTTCCGTTGCGTAATTCTCCTGTACCATCGAATAAGTTATTCAATGTCCGTACATAATTCTTTGGGTTTTTATACGTCAAGACCATAAGACTGCCTTAAATAAATGACCTTAAATCAAAAGTGATATTTTATTAAACAGTAAACCATTTCAACTTATTTATAGACGCAATTAGCAAACCTGGAAACTGTATTTTTTTAATAAAGTCAATAAAAATAATTAATATTATAATGTTCTTCAAGTAAGGTAAATAATAATTAATTGAGTTAAACGTTTCATTACATAACTAAAAATATCATTTAAATTAATAAACTGTAAAAGTTGCATTGTTTTTGTAAAATTAAATCACGCAACATAGTAATTTCCATGTTAAATTTTAAAAGTTGTACAGGGTGGCACAGGGAAACAGGAAATTTTGAAGTTACTCTCACAAAAGTAAGAAAAATGATTTGAAAAGTTTTGTTGCTGAAAACAAAAAGTAAATTACATGCCATTAAGTGTTCTAACAAAAAAAAAAACAATGTCTATAAGATAATGGCCATTCAAACGTATGCATTCCTGTAAGCGAACGCTGAGATTTTGCATGGCACTTTGAAACACTTCCTTGGGAATTGCAGCGATTTCTTCTCGAATCCTCGTTTTCAACTTAAGGATTGTCGTTGGGCGTTGCTTTTGAGGTGGCCCCACAGCAAAAAATCGCACACATACAAATCTGGTGATCTTGGGGCCAATGAATGTCGCCAAAACGTGAAATTACGTGGTTACCAAAGAACTGTTGAACGGCTGCCATTGACGATCTGGCCGTATGGGCCGTGGCTCCATCTTGTTGAAACCAAGGATTATGAAGATCGAGAAAGTTTTGAAGTATTCTGCTGCAAAAGTGTTGAGCATATCAACATATCGTTCAGATGTTACTGTGCTTGCATTCCCTCTCTCATCCTCAAAGAAGTAAGGGCCACTCACGCCTCGTGTTGGAACGGCACACCAAACTGTAACCTTTTGGCTGTGTCAGGAATGCATACGTTTGAATGGACATTGATTTAAAAATATTTTTTTTTTGTTAGAACACTAACTTAATGGCATGTAATTTACTTTTTGTTTTCAACAACAAAACTTTTAAATTCATTTTTCTTACCTTTGTAAGAGTAACTTCAAAATTTCCCGTTTCCCTGTGCCACCCTGTATAATATCTCCCCTAATTATTTTTAAAAAAAGGTGCATTTAGGTTTTTGTAGAGAAAATTTCTGTGTGTACAAATGTAACACAGATTTTTTTTCTCTATAAAAAGCTAATTGCATTTTTTTTTTTTCTAAAATTATGCCCGGCGCCTCCACCACATGTCACATTAGCTTTAAAGCTTAATCTTAAAGCCACCGTTCTCTTTGGGGGTCGTAGCTGGGGATCGTAGAATTTACTAAAATAATAATCAAATTACTTGAAGAGCAGATTTATTAAAAGAAACCATAATGTACAACTAAACCACTTGAAGAATCTTACGTTAATTTACATTGTGAATCAAACGATGGTTAAAAAAGATTATTACCCAAAATATCCTGGCTTAACAACTTAAAATTTGAACAGGAAATGCATGGTGCATAATGAACTTAACAGAATTCGCTTATTGTGCGATTACAACATAGGACGTGCGAATACTGTTAAGTTTGCAGTATGAAATATAATATCTTTGGACGGAATTTAATGAAGTGTATAACATCCATTTAAGTAATATTAAATAGATAAAATATTAGCGTGACATTATTACACAACTTTTAAAATTTTACCGGTAAAATTACTTTGTTGCGTGATTTAATTCTACAACCTTTAATTAACTGACAGATAAATAAATTATTAACAGAATCCTACGCGAAGTTTGTTGTTATAATTATTACAGTACAATCAGCAATTGCTAAACAAAAATTGCCAACTTAAGTTAATTTAAGCATTTTATGACCACAAAATTTTAAAATACGAATTTTATTGCAAAATTTTTACGGCGCTTTAAAAGGGTCCGTAAGTAAACACATTTTATTGAATTTAATTTTAAATTAGCTCTTGAAATTAGTTTTCCATGTAATATTCCGAGGAATTCCACATCATGTGATTTACTCAATTAAAATCAATACGTCATAATATTACATCTAGATTAAATGAAAGAATATTTGAACAGAAAGATAATGAATTTTAAAATTAATTTTGGTTTGTATTTCATGACTTAGAGTATTGCATTAAATTCTAAAAATAAGTTGTTTATCATTTCCATTTTGTTGGTTAACAGCTTTTATAGATAATTTAAACTGGGCCTAAATATGTTTAATATGTTTAAGAGGTTTTTTTACCGGCAAGGTTTTACGAAACTTGTTGTCAAGATTCTTTGTAGTTACATGACATTGTAAATTTAAAACTTTTATTTTGTTTTTGAGATGTAAAAACACATAAAAGACAGATCCAAGTTTTTGGTAGATAGACGTTAAACCTTGTTTCATTCAGTTGTGTTTGTTAAAGTTCAAAAACTATTTTAACTTTTAAAGTTCATGGTCAAATGTCAGATCAAACTTACTTATCTCTCAAATTCCTTTGCGACAAGTACTAGCTGCGTTTTGATACATTTTTTTTCATGACACCTATGATTAATTTACTTATAATCCATTCTTTATGATCAATAAGTAAATTGTTGTGGCTTTAATTTAACGTGAAGGATAAGCTTCTAATATTTAATGTTGATGATACATACATAGAGATTGATTAAAATTCATAAATTTTATTTTCAAACACGTTTTAATTAGTTGCAATACCCACATCCTAGAACTTTGTTTTTTTATGTTTGTTGAAGTTTTATATACTGCATGGCCTGACGGCATAAAAGCAAAACGTGGAATTAATTTACATTTGTCCGTGAATTACTTATTTACAGCTTATCCCAAATATTATAAAAGTTTGTACCTTTGGTGCCCCGAATTTCATATGAAAAAAAAGTATTAAACTGTCTTAGTCCAAAAACTCCTGAAAAACCATAGCATGCGATTTTAGTTTTTTTCCCTATTAGTTACTTTAATTTTTTAAGGTATCGCAAAACTTAAACACTTTATCTAATCAAATTTTCATTCTCTAAACGCTGATTAAATTCGATTTTAAATCATTCCTTTTTCTGCGCTGAGCGACACTTGTATAAATTAAAATCATCAAGAAGATTTTTGCTGTTTTTGTTGTTGTTGAATATTAAATACAAGATGATTTACCCGGCGTTGCACGGGTGATTACAATTATTCTCTCTTATCAATCACAGACTGCGAGCGCGGCCGAGACTCTTGTCTCTTCTTTAGTAGCAGATTTACTAATTACCTTTTTAACTTGAATAAGCCCAATAATTCCAAATCATACACAAATGACATACTCTGATCAATCATCTTTTCATTTTCTTATAATTCCTTAAAAAATAACTATTTATTGCTTAAAAATTGAATAATAACTCAAATTTATTTTCTTTCGTCTTGTTTCAATTCAAAAATGTACTAATAAAAATAATACTTCATGTACATTTATTACTAATTGTATACAAAACAATCTTTACTTGAAATACCTACACCGCGCGTATTGTGTTATGGCCAGGTATTTATCGACGTAAGATCGAATCCCGTCCAAGTAATTTTTTTTTTTTTTTAATATGTGCTTGTACTTAAAGTTTGGCGTTAGATCTGCAAGGTCCTAAATAGTAACTGTGCAAAATTTAGTCCCGATCGGTCAACCGACCTAGGATTCTATAGCGAACAAACAAACAAACAAACAAACACACAAGCTCTTTTATATATATATAGATTTAATGTCTTTATTACTTGACAAATTCTAATGAATATTGGATTATAAAAATATTGGGCCTCCTTTAAACTTTAACATAGGATCAAAAATGTGTTCGCAAATAATTTAAAACAACTTCAATTTATTTTAAAAGAATTTTAAAATATAACCAGAATAATTTGGTCGTTGGTCAAGTAATTTTAAATTACTCCCCTCTTTATACAGACACTAAGCCCTTTCTGAACAAGAGGCTTTCATACTCGCTCTCAATCAGCCCTTAAATACATACGTAACACACTCATGATACGACCCCCGTACACCAATCAGTACGTAATTTTGTTATAAAAGTAAAGTTAGAAAGGGGTGGTCATCCTTACTTTATTACTATTCTTAAAACGTATGTAGCTACTGCAGGTTAATATTAGCGTTAAGAAAAATCGTATTTCACATAAATATTCCAAAATATACGTTTTTTTACAAATTTTGAATACACTTACGGGATAATACAACACTGAAGTAATTTGAATATAAAATGTACCACCAAAAAGCAAATCGATCACAGATTTTTAACGACAACAAGCTTAAATTACCCTTTTTTAAGTACAATTATTTTTAAATTAACTATGTATGAAAAACTCAAACCGAAATAGAATTAAGAATTACTATAAAGATGGTTTTAAAGAGCCAACATATTTCACCAGATAACAAAAATACCGTGTAGCACTTGTTAACGGATCGTTAGCAACATTAAAAGAGCAAAGGGGTTAGAAAGAATTAATGATCGGGTGATGTTGGTATACTTCAACATCAATCAACAAAGAATTAAAAGATTGAAAGTCCACTACCCAAAATTACCCAGCAAGCGCATCGTAGGAGCAGCAGTAAAAGGGAGTCTAGAGGTTCATCCGTGGATGTCTTGCAACAATGCAATAGGAAGCCACCAAGCCACACACCGCCAAATCAAGAAAAACCTGGCTTTCGGCGAACAATATTTAAGTTCTGGAGTAGGCTGCGTTCTTACCAAACCCCAATCTTATCCACAATTTCTTGTTCGCGAAGAAAAGCTCGAAATGTAAAAAGTCGACGTAGGGACCACCAATAACAAATTTAAATCTGAACCAAAGGGCTTAAATTAAATAATAATCATACTAAATGTATATTTTATATTTAAACATTTAGTTTGTTTTAAGAAATTGTTCGCAAATAATTAAATTAATTACTAAATCGTACAATTTTTGTAAAAACTACTTTATACTCGGTTTGTTATGCTTTTGGTCTTTGAAGTAAGCTTCCAGCACAAATATAAGTCATTGGTATTGTAAAATTCGTCCGAAATTACTCTACGTATTTAAATAACCACCTGTACCACAACCGTTCCATTTAACAAAATTGACTTTCTGCCAAAAACCCCATTTTTCAACCTTTAGAACCCAATAAAGTAACCTAAATGTCAATTAAAATTTACAAAAACGTTTTTCGGACAATTGTCGACACAATAAAATTCACTTCTGCAGGTCACAACACACTTAAAAAAAAATTTGCTCCAAAATGTATTTGAGGTTACAAAAGTTAACCAGAATGGTGCAATTGTATCCAAAATTGCATCCTTTCTCCAAAGATATAAAAATATACAGGTTGTTCCTTTTGAAATAACTAAGTTTGGGTCATTTCCGGCGAAACCGGAAGTGAAACAATAATGAACATATATGTTCAAATAATCCTTTTTTTGTACATATTACATGCCTAGAATTTAATTTCTCTAAAATATAGTTATTTATGTATCAAGGCCAAAAAGTGTAACTTTTTCGGCCGCGTCTGGTTTGCTGGCCGAGACGTAGTCGAGGCCAACAAACAGGCAAGACCGAAAAAGTGTAACTTTTTCGGCCGCGTCTGGTTTGCTGGCCGAGACGTAGTCGAGGCCAACAAACAGGCAAGACCGAAAAAGTACATTTTGGCCGAGGTGCATATTACATTTTTTGTGCGATCGAATTAAAAACAATTAAAATTTTTAGTGATTTTCAAAATTATAGGTTAAAAACTACGTGACATTCTGTCACTGACAGATGACGGCGTATGTACTGCATTACCGACCCTCTCCTTAGCAACGGCTGTAAAAGTTACTTTTCAGGCCGTTGCTAAGGGTAACGGCCTGAAAAGTAACTTTTACGGCCGTTGCTAAGGATAGGGCCGGTAATGCAGTACTTTATGGTTGCTAACGCGTCCGTCAAACACCTGTTTCTAGTACGATCGCACAAAAAAACTTTTCTTACAACTTTTTTTTCGCGAGATCTGCCCCAGAGCAATAATCGGTTGATTAAACATTTTGCATTTTGGCAGCAGGACTTGCTGCAATGCGAACGAGTGGTTAGTAAGCTTTTATTAAAGTCCCAACAAATAAGATTAATCTTATTAATAAAGTCTAATCTTATCTGTAGCTTATTTCTAATGGGGTGTATCGCTTCAACCGATGCGATGTGTGGTTTGGCTATTGTCTAATTGGCTGACAGCAAACGGGTTGGGATACCGTTCCAGTCGCCCGAAAATGCGTTCACATAGAAAAGTATTGTATTGTATTGTATTGTAGCGTAAGCAAAGTTAAGTATACGAATATCAAATGCTAGCGTTCACATAAAGCAAAGTAGTGGAATTGCGTTGTAAGCGGCGTGGTAAGAGCTCGCAAGGTCCAAGCTTCTTGCAATATCCCCATAACAAGAACAAATCACAGTGATCTACGGATTAACCCTGCGTATGTGCGTGGGAATCGCCATTAGTGTACAAACACTACATTACCTCTATGTGAACGCTACTCTTGCAGGCACGTTACAATACAATTTATTGCGCTACAATACAATGCAATACTTTTCCATGTGAACGCAGCTTGAGGTATTTGGTGCTTCTGGCCTTAGCTTCTTGTAATACCAGAGGCTACAAACCAAGCTGCGTTTGTTATTGTTCTTCGTGTTTTAGATTGGAACCTTTGTAGGATTCCTATGTTTAAAGCACTCACGGTTCCCCACAACTGCACTCCACAGGTCCACACGGGTTTTAAGATTGTTTTGTAAATAATTAGTTTATTGTCCAACGAGAGTTTTTACTTTTTGCCGATTAGCCACAGAAGTTTTGTAAATTTTAATCCTAACTGCTTCCTCTTCATATGATGTTTCCAGGTTAAGCGTCGATCCAAGTGCATCCCTAGGTATTTAGTAGTTTCTGTTAAGAAAGTAGTTTTCCATTTAGTTTAGACTAACGCTGGAGCATGTTTCTTGTCTTACGGTGAACGTCACTGGGATTTAATTTCATTAGCTCTAATACGCCACCTTTTTAAGCAGCCCTGGATGTCATCCAATGCTCTTTGTAGCTTTTCGGACGCATACGCAGGTACTTCACTTATTGCCAAAATAACCGTGTCATCGACAAACGTGGTAATATTTGACGTGATTGGAATGTCTGCGGTGTACACTGCCTTGTGGATTAAATTAAATTAAAACTAAAGGAAATAAAGGAGGTGTACCACAACTCAATTACACCCGGTATAATATGTGTTTACCCACTTTAATATTTTTATTCTCATAAGAGCAGAACTGACGACATACATAAACATGCACTCTTGTTATAGAGCGAACATTTTATTGCCGATTTGGTTATTATAAAGTGCTGCCTTCGCTGGAAAAATGGCAATAAACGATGATGTACGTTGTGTTTAAAACCAATCAGCTTAACACATTTGCTAGTTTTTAAATTATTTACTATTAGTACCTCATAAACCAAACGATAAGCGACTCAAATTTGTATTTATTGCAAATAAACACTCGCCTTTTATTACGAAAATATTTAGCGATTATTTCCTTCCTACATCTGTTCGAATTACATCGCATGTCCTATGCAATATCAACCGAATATAAATCAAAACATCACGCAATATTTGCATAGTAAACAGTTAACGTACCTCACGGTATATCAATAGGTAATCGTTATTTCCAAACAAAATTATGGGTTTATGCTACATTAGACATAAAACTGTTTACCAAATCGTTTATGAATACGGAAACAAGTATAATTTATACATATTTTACGAGCGCATGATCACTGATATTCAGTTTAAAGTTATTTTTAATAAGCGGCCGACAAATACTCCATTACATTTTTTCAAAGTTTTTTTCGTGAAATTTTTAGGCTTCATTTTAAAAAGATTAATTTTGTGGTCGCCATGATATATAGAAGGTCGCTGTCTAAACGAATAAAGTAATAAGTAAACAGGTCGACCCTAAAGCGGGCTGAAAACATTTAACGAGCAATAAACCGTTTATTTTAATATACAGGCATGTCGTTGAGCGCGCAAACTTAATAATATTACAGCAGAATTTTAAATGCATTAAATGTGACTGTTATATTTTACTTTTATTTTTTTATTTAATAATGCGTCCATGAATCATAAATTAGGCTTGAATTTAACTTATTATTTAAATTTAATATCATGCAACAATTGCTAATTTCTATGAAATAACAACATAACGCACAATGAAAACTTTATTTCAAGAAAACTGACTAGTGATAAAATGTATCTTAAAAAAATATTGTTTTTATTACAAGGGACGTTAAAATGGAAACAATTCAGGAGGTGATTCCTTATCAAAAATGAAGGAAGATTTTCTTGTAAAAATTTTTCCTTGGACGTCTCCTATCGTAGTTACACCCCCTAAAGGGCAGCGTTTTCGAAAAAAAATTTCAAAATTTTCAAAATTTTTAATTTTTTGAATAATTTTGTAAATTAGACTTCGAAATAGTTGAGACAAACGGCATTATACTTAGAAAAATAAACTCTATAACATGCTAAAATTTGAACAAAATGTAACGAGCCGTTTTCGAAAAAAAAATTCACAATTTTCAAAACTTTTAAATTTTTTAATTTTTTGAATAATTTTGTAAATTAGACTTCTAAATAGTTGAGACAAACGGCAATACACTTCAAAAAATAAACTCTATAACATGCTAAAATTTAAAAAGAATGTAACGAGCCGTTTTCGAAAAAAATTTAAAAATTTTCAAAATTTTCAAAATTTTTAATTTTATGAATAATTTTGTAAATTATACTTCGAAATAGTTAAAACAAACAGCATTACACTAAGAAAAATAAACTCTATAATATGCTAGAACTTGAACAAAATGTAACGAGCCGTTTTCGAAAAAAAATTTCAAAATTTTCAAAATTTTTAATTTTTTGAATAATTTTGTTGATATATTTATTGTTGTTTTTCACGAGTTTTAATGTTTCTTTTCGTTTTTCCTATACAGGGTGTTTTTTATTGTATGTGTGTATTGCAAAAAATGGTAGGTGGTTCCTTTTCGAAAATTAAGGGTACTCTTTCATATACATTTTTTTCCTTAGACGTCTCCTTTCGGAGTTACACCCCTTTAAAAAAGAGCGGTAAAATTAGGTTTTTATTTTATTTCTCAAATTTGGTTATATGTAGGAGAATGATATTTGGTAGATGTTTTATACTTATTAGAAGGTTTCCCATAGTCATATTTTTAATCATCTCCCACCTTCACAGGAGGCTGAAAAGTGCGACCCCTGTTGGTTTTTTTTTTTCAGAACTTTTTGGTGGGTTAAAATTTTACAATTAAAAAAGTTTGCTTTAAAAGCTGTATAATACTCGTACAAACCCAAAGTACAATTAATTTCGTAGTTTTCTTCAAATTTAAAGAAAAACATTTCCAAGTAACATTGTTATTTAATTATGTACCTTTAAATAAGTTGTGCATCATGTTTTGTGTTATGTTGTTTAATTAGCTTTTATTTTGTCTGATATACCTTTGCCGTAAGATTAACAATATCTTTACACTTTACAAGCAGTGTGTTCATCGATCAACAAAAAAATTGGTGTTCGACAAAACCTAAAAACTGATGTTGTACACTTCAACACACTATTTTTACATAAGTTCGTTTTACTAAACTTAAAATTCCCATGAATTATACCCTGCAAAGAAATACAAGATTTTCAAGAAACAAAGGATGCTCTTTGCCATACATTACCGTACAATACGTATTAAATTTAAAGGATTTTAGTTTGTATTTAAATCTTAGCTATGTTATTAGTACTTAACAATTCGATCTAAATGGAATACTTTCTGGGCAATGGACGAGTTCTTGAGAAAGCGGCGCTCCGAGGTTAGGAGAAATGAATCCTTGCTGGATTCCTGGAGCTTATATGTGATATGGTATATTAGATAAGTGTCAGCGAGGATCAAGGACGTGATGTGCTGCAAAGCGCATTGCGTGACGAGGAAATAAACGAGATACAAGGATGAGGTCGTAGTACCTACTCGACCTACACGTAACTAGTATTCCTTAAACCTTGACATCATCTGGTACCTAAGTGGTAAATATACGAAAAACAATGGCTTTTAATAAACTAGTCTCTTACCTAAAGCTGCAGGATGCATACTAAGCGACTTATTTAGTCCAACAATGTAAGATAAAGAAGCTATGCCATAGAATTTTACTGTTACAATCTTTCACTTGTTGATAGCTATCGCATCATAATTGCTGTATTTGTGTCTGGTGACTATCTGTACCGGGATCCATCGCAGTTATTTATAGTCTTAAAACAATTAGTGCTTTTCAAGCAAGCAAACTTAGATACGGAATTGTGTCAAAGATATTCTGGTAAACTGTAGTCGGCGGCAATTCGGAATAACCGTTAAGTCTAAAGCTGCGTTCACCTAGAAAAGTATTGTATTGTATTGTAGCGTAAGCAAAGTTAAGTAGGTATACGAATATCAAATGATAGCGTTCACATAGGCAAAGTAGTGGAATTGCGTTGCAAGCCCGCTTGGAAGAGTTTGCAAGCGCCAAGCTTCTTGTAATACCCCATAACAAGAACCAATCACAGTGGATTAACCCTGCGTATGCACGTGGTAATCGCCTTTAGTGTACAAACACTACAATACCTCTATGTGAACGTTACTCTTGCAGGCTGCAGGCACCTTGTAATACAGTACAATACAATTAGGGATTCTGTGTCGGGACAACCCGGGAATTTATTTCCGGGAATTCCCGGACTTTTTGGTGTCTCGATTCCCGGGAATTGCAAAAAATAAAACCGGGACTCCAGACTTTTCGATTCAAATTTTATATAATATAGCAAAATTTATTGTTTTAAAATAAAACCTGTACAGTCGAAAACAACCCATGCCCAGCTTGTATACGAGCAGGTAACAAGTGAACAGTCAATGGGTCGGCAAAGTGATTACGTTAATTATATCGTTGGTCGTTGATAATAATGTAGTTACAAATATGTTGCACATGTTATTCCTACAAGAATTCGCAAGAAATTTTCTAGAGCAGGGTTGAATTTGGTCGTTTGAAAGATCAGTCTGTCTTTTGATTTTACCCAAATACGTTCGTTTTCTTGTGCTTTACGGTTTCCTTCGTGTGCCTACTTGTGAACTGCAGATCTCGGAATATTTCAAACCAAATTATTGAACCAGCAAAGAAGTTCAACCGTGAAAAACAAAAAATACAACTATCAAAAGGAGTGTCAGCTTTTAGAATCAACTGGGAATCGGACTCCGAATCTAAATCTTTTATATGAATCATTGCTCACAATTAAGCCAACATCAATGGAAATTGAGCAAACATTTTCCATTGGAGGAATATTTATCACAAAAATTAAAAATAGGCTATATGACTCCTCCTTAAATGCATTGGTATTTTTAAAATCCTATTTTGCCATGCAAAAATAAATTGTATTATTTTTTTTTATCATAAACTCGATATAATAATTACATTTAAAGATGTATTTTATATAAATATACTCATTAAATAGCATAGAAAATATTTTCCATTTGTTTAAATCCATTTATACCTACTTACATACAGGTATAGGTATATCTGTTTTTCCATTAGTAACATAATTTGATTTTTTACATATTTTTTTACGTTTCAAACGAAAAATAATCAAAGTCTCGAGTCCCGGGAATGCCCGGGAATTTTCAAAATATGTGTCTCGAGTCCCGGGAATTGAAAAAACCCGAGACTTCAGAATCCCTAAATACAATACAATACAATGCAATACTTTTCTATGTGAATGCAGCTTTAGTCATACTTGAAGCTTTACAAGTACGTCGTAAGGTCGGTTTTTTTGACTTCAACTCATAAGTAGATCAAGAACGACTTTTATATAAGTAAATTTTACGGGGTGGACTAATTCGAATGTTTATGAGGTATTTTGGTTATTATAATAGTTTAATAGTTGGCGAACATTTACTGTCGATCTTTTGGGTTATTTTTTATTTTTTTAGATAAACACGCCTGTTATCAGATTTTTCATTTTGGCACTACAGACAAAAACTATTTAAAAATGTAATGTAATCTTTTAATGTAACCATCAAACTAAATGTTATGTAGATGTTTTATATAGATACATTTTTATGATTAATTTAAAGAACATTTAAAAAAAAATGTAACGACCTTCACTTTTGAGAGAAGAACTTATAGGAGTATTTTTTTAAACTGAAATTCCAGTACGCCATAACTTTATATGTGAGAGCGTTTATTGGCTTTCAAAAATGTTTGAAATTCGAATTAAGCATAGCAATCTCGCTTATTATTATAACTAAAGTATAGGTTTAAATTTGGCAAAGTTGCTTAATTCTGTGCTCATTAATAATCCGAAGAGAACTTGAAAATATCTCAAACGGAGAAAATGAAAAACCGGAAAATAAGATTTTTGAAAATCGCCAATAACTAGGGTTTGGGAAGATTCGGTCTTTTTGGATTCGACGAATCGAATCGAATTCACGATTATTTTACGAATCCGAATACGGTTCTAAAATAAAATGAATTACAGTGTCATAAAAATTATTGTATGGTGGTTGAATTTCGTGCAAATTTTAAAATTACAGGCGATTTAAAATATTTGTTAGCGGTTGTCAGTTTTGTCAGTAGCGCATCAATGGGTTTTACTTACACGATGTTAAGTTATTAATGTTTATATTATTAATTCAAACGACCTCAATTATACTGTATTTCATTGTCAAAGTTCGAAGTAGAATAACAAGTAGGTATAATAGTGTTATAATAGTATTTAGTTACTAAAAACAATAATAAATTAAAG
The DNA here is from genome assembly GCA_947652605.1 of Elmis aenea. Classification (NCBI taxonomy): domain Eukaryota; kingdom Metazoa; phylum Arthropoda; class Insecta; order Coleoptera; family Elmidae; genus Elmis; species Elmis aenea. The sequence goes on along the minus strand of OX393579.1, from coordinate 43,410,743 downwards.
TTTATGCTCTAAGAGTTTAAAAAGAATCTTAATCTTTTATTGATCACATTTAAAGAAATATATACATTTTTATATTTAATAACTAAAAACAACAATAAATAAATTAATTCGAATACATTCCCTAATCAATTTTGGTAACAAAAAATAAGTATTACTGATTATGAGTACCTACATTTGATAAAAATGTTATTGCATCGTTCCATAGTGTAACATTCCTTCTGTAGATCCTTTTCTGGATTGCCTAATATTACTTACTAAACATAAATCATTTATCTTATCAATATCGGTTGCAAATACCATACCCCATAGTCCCGTTTATTCTTGGTTTACAATCTTTTGAGATTTCGTGCATTAGTGTAATGAACAACAGTGACCCCAGTACTCCTCCCTTGTTTTAAACTTCTAAGTCACAAAATCCTCTGAAATCCGATTTTGTTTTTACAACATTCACCTCATGAATGGCTCCTTATAAGGTAAGATTAACGTTGACTGCGTTACATACCCCCGGCGTCCTGTAGCAGTCATTCCTACAGTGCGAGATCGAAATTGACAAAACGTTACTAATGTGCGGGGCTCAGGGCCGGCCCTAGGGTAGTCGGCGCCCTGCTGAGAAGTACTCTTATAGCGCCCCCCCCCCCATATTTCTTTAAAGAGAATAGTGGCTAATTTTCGGCGCAAAAAAAGTATTCCCTGGTGCCGTTTACCCTCGCTACGCCCCGAGTTAGACATTTTTTTATTGCCAATTTAATATTACCTTTCCTCTTAATTTGACACTTTGTTACTCTTTGCCATATAAATAATTTTGTGGCGTGTTAATATCTAATAGAATAACACCAAGAACTAAATTAATTGCAAAAGACAAAAAAAGCAGACAAATTCGTACGATACCTATGTTGCAAAACGTCACTGAATTAAAGACATTTGTCTACGTTATCTAACAACTTAAGTAATATATTTAAATTATTTATAAAAATGTGCAACATAATGTTGGCCGATATAATAAGATTGCAAAACTTTATATTTTTGTCAACAAAAATGCAAGGTTATGATACACTTGTAATGTTTTTGAAAACTTTGAAGAGCTGTTTTAAGCCTTTTCGAGCAAACTTTAGCTGGAAATGCATTATTTAGGGTCTCTTTAACATTGTTAGATAATATGCAGACAATTGCAAAGTTTTCGCCAAAGGCTGGCGCCAAAATATTTAAGAAAATGGCATGAAATCCCATTCACACGTTTTATTAAAAACTTTTTAATCATTATTTCAACCAACCGAGGGTAAATAATTGTTATTTAAAAAATAGTTAAAGGTATGAGAAGAATTATGAGCAGTTGTTAATTTTTGAAATTACCGCGTCTTTCGTACTGCTGAAATATTCTCAATTTATGTTTTGAATTTTGCATTTATTGAAAGATTATTTAAGTTTATGAGGCAAATATTTCTTGTTTTACCCTGAATGACGTTATTAAGGCTAAAATTTAACTTTTTAAAATCATTTAAGATCAGCTGTTATGGTTGAACGAATGTAAATATGATAAAATACGGACATCAGATGAACGCTATATTATTGATGAGCTAGAAGGAGATAGGTTTTCTATCGGACGTTGATGCGTATATCTAGTCCAGAAATGCAAGGTGCTGTTTGTTTCTTTTTAACACCTCGGTTGTAACAGTCGCATACGTCGTAGCGTTCTTGCCACCTCCTTTATGTGCTCCTTATACAAAATATAAGTAGAAAATGTCACTAATAGAGGTCGCAGCCTACACCATTTTAGAATTTATAATATAAACACTTTTTGATATCATCCACGGCCGTCTGAAAAAGGTCCGGCAATATGCCGAGAGTTCACTCGCAAAAATAAAAACATCTCGGTTTACAAGAAAATTCGCAACTCCGTTATTAGCCTACCAAAAACTTTTCATTCGGTGTTCAAAATGTAGCTAAAAGACTGGCGCATCCAACGATGTAAAGAAAGTGCAAATAAAACACTTTTTGATATCATCCACGGCCGTCTGAAAAAGGTCCAGCAATATGCCAAGAGTTCGCTCGCAAAAATAAAAACATCTCGGTTTACAAAAAAATTCGTAACTCCGTTATTAGCGGACCGAAAATTTTGATTCGGTGTTTAAAATGTAGCTAAAAGACTGGCGCATCCAACGATGTAAAGAAAGTGTAAATAAAACACTTTTTGATATCATCCACGGCCGTCTGAAAAAGGTCCGGCAATATGCCGAGAGTTCGCTCGCAAAAATAAAAATATCTCGGTCTATACAAAAAAAATCGTAACTCCGTTATTAGCGGACCGAAAATTTTGATTCGGTGTTTAAAATGTAGCTAAAAGACTGGCGCATCCAACGATGTAAAGAAAGTGTAAATAAAACACTTTTTGATATCATCCACGGCCGTCTGAAAAAGGTCCGGCAATATGCCGAGAGTTCGCTCGCAAAAATAAAAACATCTCGGTCTATACGAAAAAATTCGTAACTCCGTTATTAGCGGACCGAAAATTTTGATTCGGTGTTTAAAATGTAGCTAAAAGACTGGCGCATCGAACGATGTAAAGAAAGTGCAAATAAAACACTTTTTGATATCATCCACGGCCGTCTGAAAAAGGTCCTTTCAAAAGGTCATACTTGTGATACTTGTCATACTTGTGATCGCGTTGGCTTTGAGATTGTGTAGGGAAAAAATCAAAGTTTGTTATAGTTTTTAATCAAGGAAAACTGGAAAAAAGAAAAGGTGCTAATAAAGAGAGAGAGAGAAAAGGCTAAAAGCACGAAGTTGCTAATAAAAAATTCAAGTTAAGTGATTTGTTTGCTTTAGCTTCTAAAGTTAGTGCACCTGATGTTGAAAAATCAGTGATCAAGAATAGTATTCATCAAATTCGACAAAAGAAGACAATCTAAACTGCCCCATTGAAACGGACAAAATTGAAACGTCGATTATCAACGCAAAGTCTTCATGTTCAAGTCTAACTTACCAAGTAACAAATATTTTGAATGCTTAACAGCTAGTTATTTCACAAAACCAACAAGTCAAAATTTTGAGTATTTTTTTAACAAACATCCCTGTCAGCCAACTATTGGTGATGTAACTTATTGGCCATTTAAGCCAAATGTTTTATTTTACAGAGATGATAAAATAAGCAGACGATGGTTATCATATTGTTTAGAAAAAGAATCTCTATTTTGTTCCGTGTGCTTGGCATACAGTAATAAGAACGATTGTTCGTTTGTAAATGATGGAATGAAAGATGACTGGAAGCATACTCTGCAACGTGCTAAAGAACATGAAAATAATAAGATCCATGAAAATTGTGTTTATAGGCATATGCTTAAACTTAAAAGTAAAGATATTTATGGTTTAATATTCTCAAATGAAGGTAGCTTACGTCAAAAAAAAATGCTCTTGAACGCAAACAAGTATTGGAAAGAATTATAGATGTAAAACTAATTGGAAAAAGGGGTTTAGCTTTTCGGGCTCACAGGAATCTGCTAATTCACTTTCATTAGAGCATAATGAGACTGAACATGGATTTTTTTTAGAAATAATTTTATTATTATCTAAATATGAAAACATTTTAAAATTAAATTTTTTTGGGTCATTCTTGTTTTTGGGGGCCGGTCTAGCAGGTTTTTCCCGGGCCGGTTGAATTTCCCGCTACTGCCTGCTAACCGATCTTGAGACATGGATGACCTTAAGTAATTTTTTATTTTTTGTAATTTCGAGAAAGATCTTTCGGTAAAAGCTATTGTTACGGGCAAAGTTAAAAAAATCGTAGAGCAATGGTTACAGTTCCAAATACACACTCCAAATTGTTGGCACAAATAAAATTTAATATGTCAATTAATTGTATCTGAATAAGTATTAATATCTTCAAAGTCACTTTAAACCTTTAATTCATCAAATAATTCTAATGCACTTATATTCTTGTCTGTACCATCCGTAAGTATATACTTTCGATGCGTTATAATGTTTTCTTAAAATTTCTTTGTCCATATCGTTGTGATTTTTAAGTTGGCTACTGTCTTCTAAAGAGTTCAGTACTGTTTCTAAAATGGCATTTTAAAAAAAAATTAATTTGTCTTTAAGATCAATCGGTGTTTCATCGGCAGATTCGTAAATAAATTGTTTCTTTATATTACGTCTTCGTACATTTATTGATAGAATAAATTTTGGTGCAATTTCTAACTCTGTAGCTATAATAGTTCTTTTGCAGATTCAAAAATTTCATTAAAACCCTTATCTGTTCTTAATTCCTTTGTGAAACATATTAAATTGTCTAATGCATTTAATGCACTTTTTAAATACTGCTTAACACCTTGTAACATTTTATTTACCACATTTACTCTGCTCAATACTTCATACCATAAAATAGGAGAACAAATAAATTTGAAATTTTTAATTTTTTTAGCTAAACTTTGTACCTCATGTCGACTTTGTAGTCGTTATTATTATTTTCAAAACTTTCTATTAATGTGTCGTATATTTTCCATGTTCCATATCTCAATGGTCGTAGTGCTTCAACTCTAGATTCCCATCTAGTTGCAGACAAAGGTTTTATTGCTAATTTTGATAAATTATTTTTTTAAATGTCCCATCTCTTAGTAGAACTACTAAAAAAATTATAAAGTTCTTAAATGACGTAGAAAAACTAATTGTTTCAAAATTCATTTTCGCGGCATCATTCACAACTAAATTCAACGAATGCACGGAGTAAAAAAAGCCCTGGGATTTAAATTTTTAATATGCTTTTGAACTCCTTTATTTTTACCTGTCATATTTGCGCCGTTATCGTAGCGTTGTCCTCTCATATCACTTACATTTAAATTGAAATCATAGAGCTTTGCCCACTCTGATTAGCCGAGTTCTGTGGTGGCGCGCGGTTCAAATCTATTTCCTGTGTAATTTGTCGAATGGAAGCCCCATTCATACTGGCACGTGTTTTAAATTTATTTTTATACTAGCTTATTTAAAATAAATTCGTTTTGACGTTAAATTTGGTTGACATTTTAAAATTTTTAAAACAGCACACATTTTATTTAAAGAAATAATCTTGTAAGGCGCCCTGATGCTGTGCATCACTTCCATCGTGCCTTGGACCGGCCCTGGCGGGGCTTTTAAATGGGTATCTCTTTAACCTTGCGTACATACCCCGCGCGGTATGTATCGCACACCAAGAATGAGCTGTTACAAGGCCCGGCCGGTATGTAACGCAATCAATGTCAAAGTACTGCCGAATAGCGCTGCAGCGAACGTGTTAACTTCTCTCTTTTTAAGACTCCCCATATTTTCTTCATGGGGACACGGTCAAAGGCCTGTTGCAGATCCACAAAGTATAAAAGTAATTTGTCATTATAGCAATTATTTTGTCCGATAATTTTCTTTAAATAAATATTAAATCTGTAGCGCCTCTTGCCAATCTTGAAATTGAATGGAAATAGAAAAAATTTGTGCATGAAATAAAAGAAATGTGCAAATGGACAAAGAAGAGGATTTTGTTTTATATGACAAGGTAATTTATTATAGCATTCTTCCATTTCATCACCTTTCGAATGATTTACTATTTTTTTAAACATTTACTGCTTTATTGCGTCACTTTTGGGATAAAACGCTTGTGGTTTAAATAGCTTTAAACTAAATTATAAATAATCCCTGCCTTTACATTTCCTGAAATCCTTTATGTGGACTCGGCGGTGAGTGTGATGTATATTATGCGATTTCATGCATCGATAACTTGCATGCAATTAATTTTGTTTGCACATTGTAAACATGAAACAATGCTTATTTAACCACATGAAAACTTTTATCTTTACTTCAAATTGTGCTAAAAGAGACCGATTATAAAACAAGCACAAAAATTAGATCACGTTCAGTGCACTTCTTTTTGTAACAGTTTACGAGAGTCCTATAATGACGCGGATAAAATAGATACACTGTATAATAGCAAAATAGATATGTGACCTTAAGACATGTCCTACATATATTATTAATGTAGGGCAATGTCATGCAAGCACTCTCCTAGAATAAACGTTTTCCTCGTGTGCACAGTTCTGACAAAAGCGTAATGTTGCGATATTTCGCTGGGTACGAGTATCATAAGATTGGCGTTGCAGCTCAGGCAGCGCATAAAACATTCATGATTGACTTTTATTACAGTCATAAGACGGGAAGCAATAAAAAAAGTAAATAATCCACCAAAAACAAATATTAACAACATGATCATTTGAAAAAAATACATAACAAAAGTCGTATATCTAAAATTAACCACACAATAGCGTGGAATAAGTGTGACATTGTGTGACAAAGAAATGTGTCCCGTTTCAATGTTTAACCAATTTTTGGCCAAATTAAGTTTTAGCAAATCTGTTTTTTATCAATTAACACCGCAAAATATTAGAATCGATTAATATTTACATAAAAAGTCAAAAAAAAACAACCGTATTTTGACGAGCTTGAATTTTGGAACACTGAGCTTACACAAAGGTATAATTAGTAATAATACTTGTGAAAGTAATAATTTATTATGCTTAGAAAACAATAAACTATAAATGAACACATAACTTGAAGCAATTCAGTGAATATAAAAGCTTTTAAATAGCCTTTATGTTTTATGTACATTAACTCCACAGTTCACAGCGTAACAACCATTATAGAAATTACACTTGAGAAGAAAGTGTATGCTTCCATATTTCTAGATTTGGCTCAGGCCTTTGATAAGGTCTGGCACCATGGGCTACTCCAAAAGCTGCAAAAAAAATTACCCAGACAACAGTGTAAACTCCTTGAATCATATATTTCCGAAAGAATATTTTGGGTTTGACAGGAAGATCAGTATTTAGAATTAAGAGTACCGCAAGGTAGCGTTCTTAATCCTATATTATAGCTTTTATATACAGGGTGTCACACAAAAAAAAAAACGCCGTAAGCTGTAACTTCGTTGTTTGTGGTCCGATTTTGGTGAACAATTAAGTAAATGAAATGGCTCCTAAAATACTATAAACTGAATTAAATTTCAATTTTTTTCATGTTGAACTTAAATGCCAAACCATAGTCATTTTGTTTTTGCAAATGGCACTATTTTTTTTTTACTAAATCTGGTAGACATTTTTTTTCTGAATTCAATGATGTAATCATAAGTTGATTTTAGTGCTAAACTAATAAGAAATTAAAAATAAAAGTTTAACAAAAATAGGTTGGTTTCACAAAATTTTCAAGCGTGCCGTGGAAAAAAAAATCTTAATCAACAAATGTCATTTAAATACCACATTGATTATGAAAATGTTATCAATAAATTTTTTATTATTTGTAAATGTAGCCATAATTATAACAAAATTAATTATTTCACACAACAATATTATGAAAATCTAACAAATGATACTGTCATTTGACATTTATTAAGTTGTTTATTGTTTTTTATAAATAGTGATTGGTAAAATACGATTTTCTTTGATTTTCTAAGTTATTTATAAAAAGAGATATGACAAGTAATATCTCATTAAAAAGAGAAAAAAGCACTATTTATTTCAAAGCTAACTTGACGGTCCATAAAAACTTGAAAATAGGGGTCAAATCTTAAAATTGATAAGTTATTAAAAAACTCCAAAACAATATTACATTTTACATAAAAAAATGTCTTCAGAATGTACAAATAAAATTGTCCTAATGATTAAGACAAAAAAGTTATGAAAGAAAAAAGACATTTTAATTTTCATATTTTTTGCAATAACTTTTGAAGTACCAGGAATCTTGCACTTTTAAAAATAGATTGTAGCTCCTCTCATGGGGAAGAATAATTTATCTGCAATAAGTAAACCTGTATCTCATATAATAAGCGAGATCCCCAGGTTGGAATTGCTATCTGGGACACCCTGTTTAGATCAATGTTTTACAATATTGTTACAGAAGCTTGGGGAATAAGTCGTGACGAGCAGTCTTTAACTGATTAAAGATACTACAAACGCAAAAACACCCACACCTAATAGTAAGCCTCGCAGATTAAATTAAAAAAACTAAAATGAAAACGACAAAGAAAATTAACTCTGAGTCTCATAATATAGAATATTAATGAAATTCGAAGTAAACGACAAGAAGTCATCTAATCGAAAACCAGAAAAATAATAAACAGTAACGACTAACTAGACACCTAAGAATTTATACAGGGTGCAAACTTTAACTGGAATAAATTCTGTAACTTGGGAATACAGTATATCGGTAAAACCTGCGAAAACACGTCGATTTTAGTTTTTGCCGGATACATTTCAGCAGTATTGCTTTTGGGATATCTTCATCCAGAGGGGTGCAACATCCCGTAATATTTTTTTTTTAAATGTAAGGATATGTCGAGTGGCATATCGTGGGAAAGCTCATTTATGCCCGGTTTCTCCGACACATCTCAAGATCGAACTTATATAAGACCGACTTATATTTAAGTTCGTCTCAAGTTACCAATGCGTTGCACAGAAAACATATTCCGGAATCTGTTAGACATCTCAGCTAAGTTAGAACTCGGTTTGGCAACGTTGCAAGAAGTCGGCACATTATAACGGCAGATTTGAATGGCAAATTTTCATTGGCCATTCCCATCATAGCTGTTAAAACGGCTCCCTGTGACATCCTGTTGTTTATTATTTTATTTTGTGTTGAAATGGCGGACAAAAAAAGAATAAATTATACCATGGAGTAAAAACAATTATTAATTAGCTTGGTGGAAGAAAATAAGTGTGTTTTAGAGAACAAATCTACCAATGCTGTTCAGGGCCCGATCTAGCTTTTCCGCCGCTCTGGGCAAATATTATTTTTGCCGCCCTTTATATTTAATGATATATAATACTTATACATAAAATACATTTTTTAAATATAATTTTTGGCAGTGAGTGTAATTTTTGGGGGTATTTGTTGAATGACTAGTCTTTTGTTTTATAAAAAAAAGTTAATTCATAAGAAAACAGTAACATAACAAAATGAAATATATAAGTAGGAAGTACGTACATATATCTTTTTTCTCAAAAAAAAAAACACAACACAATTTTTAATTTAAAAAAAACGTAAACACCAAATATTTTACTGCTTTCGGAGGAACTGTTTTGCGAGGAAAATTTAAATTATTATATGCAACGACAAATTAAGGCGTTCTTTGCATAAACAACACTTGTAATTTTTTTTTCAAATCTGGGAACACACTTTCAATGGATAATTGGCGCTATATCCGACATCCCTTATGCAAAATAATTCCGTAATAACCCCAGTAATCATAATATAAGCGCGGAAACTAATGATCTTCCTTCTTTCTACAAACAAAGCAAATACAAGATAATTTTACGTTAGGTACTCCAGCTCAAGTTCTAGTAAACAGCGACTCAAGATGTGAGCTCAGCTCAAGTCGAATATGTTCTTAAAATTGCTTGGTGCAACGCTTTATAACGTTAAGGCGAACTTAAGATTCAGCTAGATCTTAAGATGTGTCGGAGAAACCGGGCATTAGAGAGGAATATAATGCATGTTTTATTTTCGAAACATTCCAAGAAGTTAGGTGTTAACAAAATAAAGACTGAGGTTTAAAGTTTAACGCTATTTAATGTAAAGGTTGTTTACAATGTGCACAATTTCAATCTGAAAGCGTTTATCTGTGCATTTCTTATCACAGTTAAACAACTTTTTGTTGCGACCTTTTAGCAGTTGAAAATCTTGCCCTCTCTTCTGTCTAAGAAATTTATATTTTTATTTTGTTAACAACTAACCTCTTGGAATTTTTCGAAAATAAAACATGCATTGCAATCCTCTCTAAATGAGCTTTCCCACGATATGCCACTCGGCATATCCTTACATTTAAAAAAAATTAGTACGGGTTGTTGCACCCCTCTGGATGAAGATATCCCAAAAGCAATACTGCTGAAATGTATCCGGCGAAAAACTAAAATCGACGTGTTTTAGCAGGTTTTACCGATATACTGTATTCCCAAGTTACAGAATTTATTCCAGTTAAAGTTTGCACCCTGTATACCTCGTCAAGGAAATACACAAAAACGAAAAAACAAACGAGTGTATAGGTATTAATTATGATGAATTAAAAAAAATTGAAATCGTAAAAACCAATCAAGAAACGCCTTATAAAAATTATAACCAAAACCGCCTGCATGATTATTAAAAGAATTAATATAAATATTAAATAATACTACAGATTTTTGTTCTCTTATAATCTTTTAATATTTTTTTTATATTAAACAATTTTTGTATTCAGTACAGTGATTTTTACCGCTTCTGCAAAACGTTTTTAAAACCGTTAAAACCAAAATAAAGCTGTTTATTACGAGTTATAATAATATTTCATACCTAAAACCCACGAAAATATTTTCAAGGAATATTTTATAAAATGTATTTTACATATAATTTATATTCTCCATCGTCACTTAAAAAAACCATTAGCGTTATCTTCACACTTTACTAAACATTGTGATATCGGTCCCCGATTCTTTGCATCGTCGAAAAAGTAAAGCAATATCTGGTTCCCCGCTAAAATTCCCTTTTTGCTGTAAAACATCAATGGAGCCGGGTGATTGTGCTGTTAGAGTAATTTGCTGTCCATCCTCTATTTCAGCTGTATCAGTTCGAGGCTCACGTTACGGACTAAGTTAGCAGTAATCCGATTAGCAGACGTTGCAATCAATCCAACGATTAATCGGAAAGTTGCTCCTAATCCGAGGCTATAGGTTAACTTTAAACTTAGAGTTATATGTTTTACTGGTTTGTAAAACAAAAAATGTGCTGTGGATACAATTGGGCTCCTGCGTCAATGTTGAACAAAAACAAAATTCACTTAAATCTTAGGTTTTTTTTTGTGTATAAGCTAATCCGTACATCGATCATTAGGAATTTGCTTATAAGGAAATCTTAAATGGAGCACCTTATTAATTGAATACTGTAACAACTTTGGAATAAATAAAATAACTTTTAAATCATCTGCGTATAGAGTAATAAAGCATTTAGAGCTGTTGTTTTCTGGCGACGATGTGAGATAACTCCGAAAGGACCCCAAGCGTTTTTAACAAAAATTATAACTTTTGCCAAAAAATCGACGGGTAGGCAATTTTATAATACATACTACCAATGATATTGGCACGAATCTTAAACGGTAAAATATGTTTAAAACATGTTACTACATAAACGTGGCAAGGAGAAAGTCTCGGAACGTCGGAACGGTTAATTATTTAAGTTGTTTTCAAACTTTTTTTTTAAACTTGGGTTAAGTAGGTATACGAATTTATTGATATTTTTAACTTTTTGCATTTCCGGTCTATCAAAAAATGGTCCTAACTAAAATTTTTGAATGAAACACCTTGTATATTATTATATGCAGAATGAAAAACTACATTCAGAAACATCATCAACAAAGTTTCATTTTAAAATAAAGTTAATAAAATAACTGAAAAACTAACTAACACAAATGTAAGCTACATGTAACTAATATCAGTTTGTTGTCAAATTTTATTGTTGTTTATCAATAGAAACTATGATAATGCCAGTAAAAGTTACAGAATCAGAGCGAATGGAAATGTTAATGGTTTTGTAAGATAATACTTTTTCGGCAAGTTCTAGACATTCTTCACGACTTCCAATCCAAAAACTAAACATATTATTGCAGTTATTTTGCATTGCCTTTGGATACGAGTCCAAACAAGGTTCAATTAATTGTTCTTGTTGTTAAAGAAATAGGTTGTGATTTTCACTAAGTAAAAATGGATCAATTACGTATAAGTTTGCAGATCTAAAATCAGAGCTCTCTGAAAAATACCCTTCAAAATGCATTTAAAGAACAATGTTGTAAAGCTTAATAGAAGAAAATACTTCTGGTAAGTTTTTCTTCTGTCGCACATAAATTCCAAAAATTTAAAAAAATATTATAACAGTCCTCCGTATTCTTCTCCCCACAGTTTAAGTTTCTCTTGAAAAATTCAGTTTTATTTCTTAATCAAAAACTGTTTAAGAGATTCCCTGAAGACTAGGTTTTAGTTTATTTATTAACTGAAAAATATCAGACACAGAGACCTTTTTGGCTAACCATTAAAAATCTTGAAAATTATCAGTCAAATTAGATTGACTATTGTCAATAAGTATATTTACTTTTTGTCTAAGCTCATAAAGTCTACTCAAAACTCGTCCACGAGAAAGTCAACGAGCCTCTGTGTGCAGCAACAGCTTTGTGTTAAGTGATCCTATTTCCTGACGTATAATTGAAAATAATCTCGATTTAAGGAAATGGCTTTGGAAATTAGAATTAAAAATTTTATATTATTGACACCACTAGTAGGTTGCGGATCAAAGGTTGGGAACCGCTGGAGATCAAGAGTTTATAAAGATGTCTACCATTATTTACCTTCAAAGACGAAAAATTGTTAACTGGTGCATTTTAGTTTGTAATTTTCCTGTTGCTTATAGGCAGAGAGAGCGCAAAAAAAAGTTAACTCTGAGCGTCACACCTCTGTCTAAAATAGGGAAAGCATTATTTTAAGTTTTGTTTTAGTTTTAAAAACGTTTTTTCGAAAAGATGAGAAACAGTTGGCCGCTGCTTTAAAGAAAATTAATTAATTTTCAATTTTCTGATACAATTTTCTAAAGTAATTAATCAAAAGAATACTTTCGCATGCCTTCCCAAAATATCGTCGCCCTAACGTTTCTGGCCGCTGGAACTGCTACTGCCTTCTTCAGAATTGGTTCGTCTCTCGCTATCGTTTATTCTGATTATTGCCGACAATATCTTATAAATTAGCAATTATATTCTTTAAATGCCGGATATTTACGAAGTTTTTATATGTTGTTTGATTAAATAATACCCGGTAGCGTCATAAGATTGTACCTACTAATAAAAATTATTTTAAATCGAAGTAATCACCTTTAAGATAGTCTTCTGCAGCAGCTATACTGCTACCACGGTCTTTTTAACTTCTTGAAGCTTTCTTTTTGGGCACTTATAAATCGCTCTTAGGTCACCCTCTGCCTTTTTTTTAATATCGTCAATTATTTAAAAACGACGTAATTTAACGAACAATTCCGTTTGAGAAACAAAATAAAGTCGCAAGGGGCCAAGTCAGGTGAACATGAAGGAAGACATATACGGGTGACCGCGTTATTTGCCAAATACTGCCTAACTAGGAGAGAAGTAAGACTCACCATTCTGGTCTTCTGTTAAGAAACAAGGAAACAACTTTGCAGCAACACAACTCATGTCTAGAATATTGGGTAAAATAGCTTGGCGAGACCCGCATGATTTTTTTAGTTCTTCTGCCAACTTTTTAACAGTTAGTCACCGGTTGGCAGAAATCAGTTCAATAACTTTTTTAAGAGTATTTGATCTGCAGTAGAGGTTGAAGGTACTCCCGACCTTTCATCATCTTTGATTGAAGTGTTTTCTTCTTTAAGGGATTTGTACCAAATCCGAAGACGTGCTCTACCTCAGAGCCGTTTTCAGAAGTTTATTTGCATCTGTCGCCATCTCACTAAGCCTAAATCAAAGTTTGACACAAACGCACTGTTCGTCAATTATTAGTACCATTTTAATAATCGCTGGGGTGGAAAAATGCAATTACAAAAACCATTACCACTCACAAACGAAATAATTTTTCATATACGTAGCAAAAATGTTATAAACTCGCTACTGAATATGTTACAATATCTAATCACTATTTTCATTCTCCAATTACTAAATATGGAGAGACATGACGTGATTAAACCACGTTTTTCTAATCTACAAGAGCAATATTTATTGCTTCGAAAAACCACGTGCATATATTTATCGTAGTAGACATTGTCTATTTTATACAGAATAAAGCTTAAAACAATTTTTCTTGTACAAGTTCCAGTTTCATTAAATAATCTCCCACAAAAATCTTAAAATATGTTCAGTATATTGAAACAGGCTGTTTATGTTATTTTTAAATCATTTTCGCGACCTAAATCATATTTAAACTCTTCGAAAGTTTCCCAATTTCTTAAACCTCGAAGATGCATTCTCAAGAGACTGCCACGTTCACTAACGCTTTCAAGTGGAAGGAAGCGTCCTGTTGGCAGATAATAGATTTACAACAGTATACTCTACCTGCTATTAAATTTATAAAATCGCGCTGAAGCTTTGCCTCTTGATAAATCCTATAAAAATGGCTCGAACTGGAAACGTGCTCCATATATTATTATACCTGTTCGGGCAATTAAATTGCTTCTGGGTTTAATTGACTTGTTTAATGCTAATCCTCTTGATAAAATAGTCAGTGATCGATTTGCATTGTGATGCCCACATATCTAAATCTAAACCATTTGCTTTAATAAATAAACAAACAAAATTAGAACTGTGTCATTTACATTGTAATTAAATTGTTTTATTCATAGCGTTTATTAATTAAATAAAATATTTACCGAAGCATTTAAGTAATTAAAATCTATTTGTGCTTTTCGTCGAATTAAAATTTTACATCTAAATAGAAATTAAATTTAGTTTAAAAATAGTCTGATTTAGGTTCTGCAATTGCGTCAACCTTATTATGTTAACAACTAAGTGTTCAGTAAATTTAACATTAAGGCACATAGAAACACTTATTAAAAATCAATTGTTTATTTTTTTTCGCTTCTAATAAACTCCAGAACAAATGTACCAACGATTTTGCCATGGAAAATAAAGTTCACTTACAATTGTACTAAAAATAACAATAAATAGTAAAGGTGATAATTAAAAATATTGCATTGTTGTATCAGCAAGTTAGAAGTCACAAAATCGAGAAATAGAGGCTATTGGAACTTATATGAATGTCGTAAATAAACATCGCAGTATACAGAAGGTATAAAAAAGGTGGTTCCAAATTTTAAAACCATGTACTCGTCTTTCGTCTATACCAAGATGCTTAAACAAATCGCATACAACCAAACAAAAAAATGTTTTTTTAAACTTTGCAACGTTTTGTCGAGCGATCACTTCCCAAGCCAGCCATCATATTGTAAAATTTTTTTCTTAATCAGTTTTTATCATATCGGTTACCATATCCAATCCATACAGGCTCAGTACACAGTTGATTTTCAAAGTTCCTTTTAGTCAATGGCTTTTTTATTTGTGCGTTCAGGAACTACAAATTTTAGTTTTGTTCCAGCAACTGTTATATGTTATCCGATAAACTATCAGAAGTATGCGCAGTATCGATATTGCGTTCGTAACCGTCCGATAGTCCATTGGACGGTTAGTCGGTTGTTCCAGTAGTTGTCGGACTAGTTCATGAATTAGTTTGCGGACTGTATAAACAGTACATGAACTAGCACTGGGATTTTTACACGCATGCGCTGTTCACAACTAACGTGGCCTTTATTAGCTATGCTTTTCCCTCCCAATCCTGTTTCAGTACTGTTTTTTTAAGATGTTTACACATTCGCAAATTTCTATGAACCTAATAGACACAAATGTCAGTTACAGTTAGGCATATCATTAAAGCGTTCCAGCAGCGGCTAATATATGTATTTGTCCATCGTTGAGGCATGTGCATATAGGCCATTTCATGAACTAGTACATGGACTCGTACAAAGTCGCTACTGGAACAAATCTGTTATGTAATATTTTATTTATTGACTAGATTTTGTTTACCAGGAAGAAACCATTTTTATGATATTAGTGTTTGGGCAGATAAAAATTAATTCAGTTTCCTTCAACTATACAAAAATTCATTGTAAAAATTATGTACTTGTGTCATTAAAAAAAATAACAATAAAAAGGTAATATTGCTGAAATGTACGTTTCTGTTACCAATATTATTTTATTATTTATTATAATCGTGGAGCAAAATATGTTACATATTTATATGAATTTGAATTGTTTTTAAGTAATAAACCGGTCTCTTTGTTTTTCGGCTCATTTATTCCAAAATATTGACATAATTTATTACTAACCGGGATTCCACCTAATCCCGAGAAGAAGACTTATTTCTTCCCGGAATCCCGGAACAAGTAAAAATGTTAAATATGAGAAACGCTAGCATTAACACATGCAGCAAAAAAAAAATATGTTATCAACACTTCAAAGTAGTTTATCAGTATGATAGATATCGTTTGGGACAATCTTATCGGACCTCAAGTGTTACATAAAAAATTGACATATCTTAAGTTTCTTGAAGTAACTTACGAGAACATTCGGACAAAGTTCCTTTTTTTAATTCGACAACAAATGTGTTTAATGTACTTTGTAGTACTTCTGCCCATTTTATTATTTTTGTAGGATCAAATTTAAAAAATGAAGTACCTATCCAAGAAATATATCAAGTAACCGTATATAATACTTATAAATAGTTTATGAAAAAAAGAGAAGAAGTTTTGCCCGAATGAATTATTTAGTTTGTATATTGTGATTTGTGCATTTAAAAATAATTATTATTATTATTTCCGTGGAGGTGGTCCCCTTTCGGGTTCCTGTAGTGTGACCTATTGGTCTATTGTACCCTCTGGTGATAGCTCCTTAAAGAAGTCCTGTGTTTTTGAAACACTCCAGGATTTTCTTCAAAGGTGTTTTTCTTAACTCTTCTTGGTTGGATTTTTCCATCCCTTATAGTGTACAGGGTGGTCTATTTTCGATGCCCATACAGGGTATCTCGGTTATTATCAGAGATAAAAAAAAACTAACATCGCTATCTTATTAAGCACAAAAAATCATGCGAAAAATGTCTTTAAAGTTTTTTTCTATCTTCTCGTTTAAACGAGATATTTAACATTTTTGAAAAGTGCCAAAAATCGGTTTTTGGCTATATCTCGAAAATTAAAAAAGATATTAAAAATCTGTTTACGGCAATAAATTTCTCTCGAAAAAATAAATCGAGTTTATGTATTTACTTTTTTTCTATCTCTGATAATAACCGAGATACCCTGTATGGGCATCGAAAATAGACCACACTGTACACCGATAGCGTGTGAATCCTTCACACTGGCATATTACGTGAAGAGGAGTTTGTTCTTCTTCACCACATCCTCTGCGTTTATCGGTCCCTGAGAGCCCTATTATGTAGAAGTGTTTGTTTAGCCCACAGTGTCCTGTGGCGAGTCCTGTGGCTGCTCTGATGTCTGCTCTGCTTATCCTAAGCATTTCTTCTGTCTTTTCTAATGAGACCATTGACAGGATAGACTTAGAATGGGCTTGTCCTGCAATTTTTGACCAATGAGCATTATGCCCTTGTATTAATATGTCATTAAGACACCGCTTCGCTGTTCCATAGGATGTACCAACTGCGGGTTATGGTCCGAAGAAAAGTGTCTCGCTGCCAAGAAAACACTACATTTTTGCTAGGTAACATTAATATGATCATTTTGTTAAAAAGTGGATAGTCTTTGGTAGTTTCGTTGCATGACCACCTTAATCACCAAATTTAATCCGTGACAGTTTTGTCTTTGAAGGCATTTAAAATATGCGGTCTTAATCTCAACAGTTGTCAGCTTGACCGAATTACCGAAAGGAATTAAAAACTGCTGCTGCCATATCCAAAATAAGCCTGGCATTTTTGAAAATATTCTATTGTTAATGAGGAAGCAGCTTAAATCCTGTATTGAAACAAACGGCAAACATCTTACGTAAAGTTTACGAATTGCCTTATAACTTATAGCAGGGATGCGATCGGCTTGAAACATCTCCAAAAATGTCGTGTTGTGGTACCAAAATCAATTGTGTTTTTTCTGTTTATTTTAATGAGTAGGAAATGCTTTAAAATTTAAGGCCCCCTTTTTTAAACACTCTGTATAAAAGTAATAAAACCACGAAAAAGAAGAATATAAATAATTTGTATGAAGTTCTAGTATTTACAAGTTTGGACTCAATCCTGTATTTATCACTGATAATGTTTAATCTAAAATTAATCACATTTTATATTGTGATAAAAAAGTGATGTTTTTACTTCAAATAATAATCTCAAATACACACTTATTGTAAAACAATGTTATCCAATTAAAATCGTTCGACTAATGACTTACCAAACGGCATTTAACATATGCACTAAATATTATGTGACAAGAGTGTAAATTAATGTTTACAGTGGCAGAGTTGGAACTCAGCTTCATGCCCTTCCACTAAATTTCATCAGGAATGTGTTTTAGTTAGGTGAGATTGCGCTCGAATTTCAAAGGCATTCGCCGGGATTTAGTTTTGGAATATTACTATAAGATGTTGTTATTCCGTTCCCCATTCCTTCACTTGCTTTAACTAAGCATTTGGCGTCCATAATTCAGTTAAATATTTAATATGGTTTAAATGTCTAACATATCCTAGCACTAGGAAAATAATCAAATAATTAAGTTAATGTTAATTAAAATGTAACATGTTGTAGCTGTAGTAGGGGATGTCGGGTAGCAACTGAATTTGAATCCATTAGATTTAGTTTAGGAGTGCAGATTGCATCTGATGGAACTTTAGACCGAAGGCGGGTAAACTTCTAGTTAATGGACCTAATATAAACTCAAGCTTAGAAACCAAAATGGCAATTTTTTGACATACTTTTTTAAATTGTATTGTATTGTATTGTAATTGTATTACTTTTTTTTAGAAATCTCCCATTTTGCATGGTCTTAATGTCCTACATAAAATCGCATAGTGCTTAACGTTTAACAAACTAAAGATAAATGATGATAAAACAAAATATTTAGTGATAAACAATAAGAAAATCATAGAAATGAATGGTTTAGCATTGAAGTTAACAATATAAAATATTTAGGTATGATAATAGACGATAAGCTAAATTTATAAAATACAGGTTATGTAGCTAAGAAGGTTTCTAAAAAAAATTGTATCCTTGCAGGGCCGGCGTAAGATATCTGACGCCCCTAGACAAAAAAAAATTTAAGCGCTCCTACACATTAATATCTAATATGTTTTTTGGAATTAAGCAAACGTCGAGCAGAAATGAACGAATTATTTGTAATTCACTACATTAAAATATTTTGTCGATATCTCTCGAAATATCATGTTTCAATAAATTTTACAAAGACAAAAATTGTTTAAGCAATTTTGCTCAAGTAATTTTTTGTAAATCATATAAAGGTATTTAAGGGAGAACCAAATTTTTTATTAATTTTAGACATAATATGTTTAATTTTATCAACAGATGCAATTGCGTAAAAAATAGTTAAAAAATAAAAGTCTACCTTAAATTTATTTTATTTAAAATCTCTTATGATTTCATCCTTTGCTTTATACATAATGTTTCTTTTTTCCAAGTAAAACTCTTTCTAGTCCAAAATTAGGCATACACCTTGGACTGTTAGTCCTTTTACAAAAAAATGGACCACCCTGTTTTAGGTGCCTATTTCAAAAAATCATTTTGGTAAATAATGATAAAACAAGTATAGTTTATTTAATTTCAATAATTGAATGTTTTTATTTATAATTGCATAATATTCAATCAATAATAATAGTAGGAGGGATATTACTTAATGGGTACTATTAAACAGGGACTGAGAACGGAACGAAAACGAAAACGTTAAACGAAATTAACCGAAATTTTTTTAAGAACGAAAACGAAACCGAAAACGAAATTATGATTTTTCGTTCAAGAACGAAAACGAAATAAATATTTTCCAAAACCGGTTATAACCGGTTTTGTCGCTATTTCAATTTTATTTGTTAAACACAAACGCGAATTTACCTTCGGTGCTGGGGAGACTCCACGAGGCAGTAAAAAAAACTCACTTAAAATAAGTGAGCTTCACTTTTCTCCATATATTTACATGAATATGTATTAACAACTTTATTGTTTATACTTGCAATTTCGTGTGACACAATTAACGGTACAGATATTCTCTATTTCTAATTTGCTTTTTTAGATCATCAATATAGAATATACACTTGATTGGATATAATTATATTATCAATGTGTATGTTTTATTTGCATTTAGACATAATAATAGTAAAATTTATTCTTACTTCGAAAAGGACTAATGTAAAAGAATATTATTTGGAAGATGTGTTGCTAGTATGATTGAACGGAATGTGAAAATGTATATTGTATGGTATGTACAAAATTTAAAGTTAAGGTATATTTCAATATAAGTTTTTTTTAAATATCTTTTTTATTCTTTTGTCTTTTTAAATAATTACAGCAGGATCTAATTTAATTCAAATGCATAGATTTTTAGTACTAAAACAAATTTAAAACAGCACTTGCTATATTTTCATATTTTTAGATAAAGATCGTGTGTCTAATTTAACCTAATCACGTTGTGTTTTTGCACCTTACGGGTGTTAAACAATGAAATGGTTAAATGTTAATGTGTTTAACGATTTGGTAAATTTAATATGGCGATGGTTCGCCAGTCTAAAATATGCTGTCCGTGAGCATAAAACCCCATCGTCATCGTTTATATTTTAGTTGAGACGCAAATATTGTTATCGTATTTATAGAGGGTTGAGGTGACTAGAAAAAAAAATTAGTCTTTGATTTTTTAACGACAAAAAAAATATTGTAAAACCGATTTTAACCGTTATTATTTCGGTTCACGAAAACGAAAAAAGATTTTTTTCGGTTAGAACGAAAAGAACGAAAACGATATATTTCGTTTTCGTTCCGAACAGAAACGAACGGATTTTTTTTCGTTTTTAGTCCCTGCTATTAAATAAGTAAATATATAAAAATAACCCCAGAAAATAAATAAAACGCTAAAAAAGTAGATTCTTTGTTCGACTTTCGAAAATTTGGTCGAGTTCAAAAACCAGTTTTCTCGAATTTTTTGTACTAGTTTGCAATTGATCGAATATTAAACCATTCAAAGTTCGAGAGTCCACTGTAATTCAAATTTACATTTATTTTACTCTCATTTATGCCCATTTTGACGCGGGTGCATGACAGGTTACAAATTAATATAGCTAAACGATCAATATTGGCATTAACATAAGTTTAACTGGCGTGCTAAATTATTGTCAAACAAAACGCTAACTAATTATAATATTTAGATATGTTTAATTAGTAAACGTTGGTAATTAATATTCCGCAGTTGTTTCGGTGTCATAATTTGCCCAATCTATCTTCACAATCATCTTTATATTAAACCAAGTATTTTCTTGTCACGCTTCTAATCACCGTCATGACAGTGTAAAGTTTCTAACAACTAAATCCGTAGTTAACTAAGGTAACAATTAGAAGTCCCTAATTTCAAACTTAGATAATCTAATGTGCACTTCCAGTTGCCGGTAGTTACGATGCGGTACGTGCGTTTCAGAACAGATCCGGTTCCCGAAGTCCGGACCGCAACGTGCCACCGCAACCGCCAACTTTACCGGTGTTACCTGTCAGCGCTTCCTATCCTGAAATATGATAGCGAGTCCCATTACCGCCTTCACCTACAACTTTTTAACAAGACAGCCAGTTCTGGTGAAAGTGGAAAAGGGTTATCCTGAATACTTATTTCACGTTTCCTTATTCAGCTAACTAATTAATTAATAGTTTAAATGTAAAATAATGTATTATTACACAAAACAAATTTACTTTATCTATCTCCTACGTTATCGTTCAAGCACATAGACTTTAATAGATGATATGAAACTATTATTTACTAAAAGGTAAGTTATTAGATTAATACTTTTATATTTTTTAATACCGTTGGCAAATTTTGAAAACTAAATATTTGTGTTTCATCGTGCCGTATAGGTATTGGAAAGTCTGTAATTTTTTACAAAGATTACTAACATTTTTTGTGTGTGTGATGTGGTGTCCTAGGTATTTAAAAATTATATTTATTGGATAGGTTTGTCGTCTATAACGATTAATTATATTACACAATAATGATGATTACCCTAGGATTGTTATTGGTGTAATTTTAGTCTGATTTTGTCGTCGTTGTCATCTCCTTTTCATGGTTTAAGCTATCATTAGGTCTGTTCCAGGACTAGACTCCATCGCTTTCTTGGTCTGCCAACATCACGTGTTCCAGGTCTAGGAAGATTCACCGAAAACCAATTCACCGAAAGCAATTCACCGAAAGCAATTCACCGAATATCAATTCGCCGAATAAGCAATTCACCGAATAAGCAATTCACCGAATCATCGAAAAATAAATGGATATAAATTACATGAAATATATTAATCAAAGATCAGAAAGTAGGTAATATATTGTGACTGACCATCCTATTTTGTACATTGGTTGCACTTTTTGGGGTTAAGTACTTAATACTCATATTATTTTTTTTAATTATGGCTTTATAAGGTGGTTGGATTCTCAAACGTTGTTTTACGTATTTATATCCACAATGCACACTTCATAACGAAGTTATGAATTCTTTTGTGAACCGAGATGCTTATTTTTCCAAACAAATTTCGGCTTTTGCAGGGGTCTAGTTTTTGGCGTTTTTCTCGGGAACCGTTTGAGATAATTTTGAAAACTTTGCATTGTTTTACTCGCAAAGGATGCGCGCATCGGAAAATAAGAAATTTTGAATTTTTTCTAACACGGTGTCATGGCTTACGCGATCGCAAAAATTACCATTTCTAAGCACCATTTTCGGACGTCCGTAAAGAATACTAAACACACTTTAAAATGCACTTTTTACAAATCATCAGATGCGCCCATTTTTTAGCTACATTTTGAGCCCAAATTCGAGAATATTGCACACGTCATAACGAAGTTATGATTTTTTTTTGTGAACCGAGGTGCTTATTTTTCCAAACAAATTTCGGCTTTCGCAGGGGTCTAGTTTTTGGCGTTTTTCTCGGGAAACATTTGAAATGATTTTGAAAACTTTGCATTGTTTTACTCGCTAAGGATGCGCGCATCGGAAAATAAGAAATTTTGATTTTTTTCTAACACGGTGTCATGGCTTACGCGATCGCAAAAATGACCATTTCTGAGCACCATTTTCGGACGTCCGTAAATAATACTAAACACACTTTAAAATGCACTTTCTACAAGTCATCAGATGCGCCCATCTTTTAGCTACATTTTGAGCCCAAATTCAAGAATATTGCACATCCACAGGTCTAGACCAATTATTATTCTCATTGTTTTAATTGTTTCTTACTGTGTAATAATTGCTCTAGACCTGTGGATATAAATACGCAAAACAACGTTTGAGGGTCCAACCACCTTATAAAGCCATAATTAAAAACACTAAAAATATGAGTAATAAGTACTTAACCCCAAAAAGTGCAACCAATGTACAAAATAGGATGGTCAGTCAAAATATATTACTTACTAATCTTTGATTAACATATTTCACGTAATTTATATCCATTTATTTTTCGATGATTCGGTGAATTGCTTACTCGGTGAATTGCTTATTCGGTGAATTGATATTCGGTGAATTGCTTTCGGTGAATTGCTTTCGGTGAATTGGTTTTCGGTGAATCTTCCGGATACCGTTCCACATAGTCTATAGAGCAATACTTGTTTTGAAAGTCGTGGTAGTTCATTCTACTCCTGTGGTGTTTCCATTTACTTCTGTTCTTATATATCTTAAACTCTGGTGCCTCCATTCCTAGTTCTTCTCTTATATTCTGGTTCGACAATTTCATTTCAGCGGTTTGTATACGTAGATTTTTCAGTGTTAAAACCTACGTTTCGCTTCCATATAGCAACACCGGTACCTAACTTTAAATGTCTACCCATATATTTTTTAAAAGTTAAAATTATTTAAATAATGAAATTACAAACAACTTTCAAGAGCACCTAATTTTTTTAAATTTTTTTAACGCTTTGTTAGTTTTTGACAACCGTGGCGAATTATGAACATTAAGGACCTGCTGCTAATGCTTTGTTAGTGTTCTTTTTATTACTTTTAAAGAAAAATAGGATTGAAATATTTGAGATAAATAAAAGGAAAGACAAGAAAAGATAGTTAAAAAATGAAATGCATATCTTCTTTTTCTGATTCCACTGATAAAAACAATAATTTAACTGGGACCATTAAAATAACTGAGACATTGGGATGGATTGGTGAAGAAAGTCCAGGAAACGAGAGGAAAATAAAGTAAGTAAAAGAGAAATTACCGAGACAAAGGTGGAAGAAAAAATAGAAACAGCTGAAGAGACAACGTTAGGTAAATAAAAAGGAATAACGAATCTATAAGAAATAAACTAAAAAAATTAAAGTAGTCACTCAGTAGTTCAACTATAGACTAAAACCTTGCACCAAAAAACTAATCATTTGTGCATTAAATAAGTACGAGGGGTGTTTTTTTGTATTCGCAGAATGGGGTAGAAAGAGACTGGAAGGTTCGTTTTATAATTTTATTTTTAATACATACTTCTCGAACGTGTCTTCATTTATTAGGTCGTTCAATTAATTTTTTAAACCTTTATAAAAATTATTTTTCGGTTTGTCGTCAAAGTGTTCGATTACTGTTGCTTGCAATGGCTCATCATCGTCGAAATGCAAATACAAAGGTATTTTTTCAAATTAGGAAACAGATAAAAACCTCCAGAACAATCCTGTTGATAACGTGTACTGGAATGGCGTCACACAGCTCCAATAATTACTTGCAACACCGAACTTGGTGTCCTTTTTGATGCTGACCAGGAAAGGTCACGATACGTTGTCGCTAGAATTTGATTCCGGCTGTGTTTATTACATCAAGGGCATCCAAACTAAATGTTTTCTAGAGTTATACGTGCCACTGGCCATTACCTTCGGAAAAATAGGGGAAAAAT
Organism: Elmis aenea; assembly: GCA_947652605.1. Taxonomy (NCBI): domain Eukaryota; kingdom Metazoa; phylum Arthropoda; class Insecta; order Coleoptera; family Elmidae; genus Elmis; species Elmis aenea. The sequence goes on along the minus strand of OX393579.1, from coordinate 43,386,104 downwards.
TGGTACAAAAAGGTCATTTTTGCGATCGCGTTGGCCATAAAACCGTCAGAGATAAAATCGAAATTCTTCTATTTACCTTTGCAAGTAATATAGTGAAAAGTTTTTGAAAAAATCTTGAACGGTTCCGGAGAAAAACGTCAAAAACGAAACCCCTGGATAAGCGCTATGAATTGAGAAGTTGTCGTATTACTATATCTATGCGACTTGCATAGGCGTTTAACATAGGGAAAACAGTTTTTACAAAGGCCTCGTTTTTTGCGTTTTTCTTCGGAACCGTTTAAGATTTTTTCAAAAACTTTGCACCATTTTACTTGTAAAGGATGTGCGCATTGGTAAATAGAAGAATTTCGATTTTGTCTCTGACGGTTTCATGGCCAACGCGATCGCAAATATTACTTTTATTATTCAACTTTTCAGTTTTTCCCCTATTTTTCCGAAGGTAATGGCCAGTGGCACGTATAACTCTGGAAAACATTTAGTTTTGATGCCCTTGAGGTAATAAACACAGCTGGAATCAAATTCTAGCGACAACGTATCGTGACCTTCCCTTGTGAGTAAGATTTCTCGGCACCCACCTGACTTTTTTCTACCGTTTTTGGGGATATTTTGAACTGTGAAGTTTTAGTCAACCAATTTCCATAAGGGCATCCTCGACTTTTATGACCATTTCTTGTATTAGGACGTCACTTGGTCTATCATCTTCTTAAATAAACGTGACCACTTATAAACCATAATTTTTATCAAAAATTGTATTTCCATAAACTGCTTGCATTTCATTCAGGATGTTTTTCACACATCTCTTGTTTTGTAAGGAATTTAATTAATGCCAGAAACTCAGTATTCGACCTTTTTTAATATAACGTCAACATTAACTCATTCTTTTGGCGATTTTAAATGAACTAATAAGACAATCAACACGAAATCTTATTTTTTTTATTCAAATATGATTATTTGATACAACAAAAATATTTTTAACCAGACCGTTTTTTTTATCTTCTGTTATTCTCCGAATATAAAAACTCTTCTTGTACGTTTTTAAGTGGCATCTATGTGTACAACACTACTAGCGAACAGTAATATTTTAAAGGAAAATAGCTTATTGTGCTCCCAAAATAATTCGTAGAAGCCAAAGAACACCAGATAATAGCATTTTAGCTTCTCACTCCTTAAGTTAACTCAACTATTAAGAGCAATAAATTACCACTTTTAATTGAAGGTAATTTTAGGTTAAAAAAAACAAGTGAATATAACAATTTCATTGTAAGTAAAATATAATAAATCCAATTAAGGAACGTTACTTTAGCTAATAAAAATTTGTAGTGCGTATATTGTAGCCCAAAAAAAATAGTTTTTGTGTTTGGATCGTAAACATTTTAATATTCAGCATCCAGGCACCATTTATTCGCTCCATATATTCGTGAAATCATTCGCACTGCAGTATTAGGGTTTCATATAACTGGCGGTCAGTCAGTGGACGACCGCTGAATATAGGATAATTTGGTTAGCAGAACCTTCAACCTAGCCAGGCAGTAAATAGCGAGCATGTGCAGTACCATGAAAGACATTAGTTCAATGGCGCTGAAGCTATTCGTGTGCCATTTATGAATATTGTGTCCAGTTTGTTCATCCAACTTAATCCCGCTAAACAAACGATCTTCCTGCTTCCACGGCAGCCAGGATTAACTTTATAGAAAACAATTTAACCGGTATTGTTCTATTTAGCTCGCGGAGACATTAATTTTATGCGCAAGAAACATTTTGCGAACAATGAACGCTTTATAACAACCATAGGCGGCGACTTTAAAACCACTATGACCGTTTAGCTGCATAATCTACGAGGAAATTTAATATATGTAACAACACGATTACCTCTTTGTTATCTAAAATTATAAAGATTAAATATTTTATTTGTAGCGTCCGATGTTCTGTTTGAGCAGTATCTATTAAAAGCACGCGTAGTGCAAAATATATTACAAGTTAAAATGTTTAAAATAGTTATTGCCAAAAAAATCCTTTTTCGAGTTTGTTAAACGATTCTATATTTTTACACAAAAAAGTTGTAGGTACTTTAAAAATGCATTACTACAAGAGTTTTTCTAATACCCAAAACGTAACCTGGCGAAATTTCAATGTATATGTTATCCAGAATTAGAGAACTTATCCAATTCGTAAAATAGGAAAAGATCGTGAAATAAGCAATACAAATTTACGTGTTTAAACAAATTAACATTTTGTACATAATATTCCGTTGGTTTTCTCTAATTCTTGGTTGTTTAGGTTAACTGATAGACAGGTTTCCTTACGCATTGTAAAGGTCACATGGATGGACTTGGCCTCAGTGACCCTAATGCGCCATCTCTTAAAGCCAGGGCTGAATTTTGTTGAAGTGTTTTTGTAATTGGTGGGATGCCATAACTGAATCAACATGAGACGCCATCACGGTCGTGTCATCTGCGAAGGTGGTTATCGTGGTAAAACTTGTTGGTAAGTCGGATGTGTATAACAGGTATGGCCCTAGTACACTACCCTGGGGGACTCCAGAATTAATTGAATACAGAGATGTAAGCGCTTCCTGGTGCTTATCTAAGAAATTCCTGTTTAAAAGGTATGATTTAATCACCTGGTAGTAAACGCACGGCAATTTACTCTTGATTTTATAGAGTAGGCCAGCATGCCAGACTTTATCAAAGGCCTGTGATACGTCGAGGAACGCTGCAGAACAGTATTTCTTAGCTTTAAGGTCTTCACTGATTTTTTGGGTTACTCCATGTACCTCTTGTATCGTACCATGTTGCTTTCGAAAGCCAAATTGGTGGTTTGAAATGAGATTGTTGCTGAAGAGTAGAGGACTTATTCTCTTTAAGAATAGTTTTCAAATACTTTTGACAGGATTGATAGGAGGCCGGTACGATTTTACCTCTTCTGGAGGTTTTCCTGGCTTTGGGATAAGAATTATTTGTACTATTTTCCGTTGCTCAGGAAAAAAGTCTAAGCCTCAGTATAGCATTAAATAAAATAGTAATACATTTAATACCCTTTCCTGTCAATTCCTTTAGTACTCGTCCTGTGATTAATTCATAACCAGGGGCTTTCTTGGGGTTTAGTTTAGTTAGTATAGCTGATCTCATTATATAAAATAAGTAAAAAATATTTAAAAATTGGTAGTTATTTACATTCATAACCATTCATTTTACCATCGAATTAGACCATAAATGATTTTTCCAAACAAAAATATTCATCAGAAAGTCAGCAAGAATGTAATATTTGTTCTATATTTTTATTTATACAGCATTGAAACTATTCTAATAAGTTAATTAAGGTACAGAGAGGGATTAGTTGGATGTTCAAGTTTTGCTGAGATACTTAAAAAATTCAGTGCAACATATCTTACAGATACATTGCGCCTGACTGGGTTAATACAAGCGCTCACAGTATCAGTGTGCTATCAAATACTGTCTTTATGTTTGAATACTAGTGGAAATAGGCAAATTTATCGCAATAAAACATAGGACGCGTTAACTGTCACGTCCTCGCCATTCCCAGAACACAAGTCGTGACAGCAGACTGATACAACATGCACCGTCTACCGTAAACTGTTGATATGCTTAAGAGAAGGAAAACTAAACTTCTTTGGGGACGTATGGGGAAACGATCCGTTGTGCCTACATTAACAACAAAGCAATTATATATTGATAAATTGCGTCCAGTTACTTTCAAGTGTATTATTCGGACAATGGTGCGCTGATAAGTTTTTGTGGTGTTTTACAAATCCAGAAAGTAATTTCGTGACACTAATTATTTGTATTGGTTAAAATTATATGTTACATTTTATTTATATTTAAAAACGATGGTGTTCCGTAAATATCCGTATTAATAACATTAAAAACTTATTTTAATGAAATTACAGTATACAGGGTGGTCCTCCCACATAGAAGGGCCACTTTGGGATTTCGTACACGACAAGAGCTACAAAGAAGTTTAAATTAGACAAATTCCCCTTTCTGAAACCTAAAAATATTTTTGTACCATCAAGTAGAACCAAGTTCTTAAATATTTAAAAAAAAAATGTCCATTATGATTTTTGTTTATTATATATAACATTAAAGCATCACTGAATATGTCTCAGAAAAGAGAAAGAATTTGTATAATATAAACTTCTTTATAAATCTCACCGTTTACGAGATCCCGATAGTGGCCCTTCTATGATGACCACCCTGTATAATAAATAATTCGTACTATATTTTTAGCAAACCGATAAGCATTCTATTTTATTTTGAAATAATAAAACACTCAAGTTTAATGGTAAAAGAATTTTTCTCTCTCATAATTTTCTTATCACATTATTAATCTTACCGCTCCCTGTTCATTTAAATTAATTTCTCAAAAACGCTGATGGCATCTTAATAAGTTCCTCAGTCAGAAATGATCAAGATCGTCTCCTCTCTTTAACTTTTGTTGAGCATTTTGTTTCCATACCTAAACACGAGTGTTAAAAATAAATTCCTTATAACTTATAATAGGCATTTGCATTAAAGACACAAATAAACTTCTTAAAAAGTGTTTTTTGAGTACTCAAATACATAATTGTATCCATTAAATAATTTTTTGAATAGAAATTGCACGATGAGAAACACTAATAAATGTTTTATTCTTACTTTCGTGGCTAATTCTATATTTTCCGTGAATAAATACTACTCATTAGTAGCGAAAACTGATATCTTATGTTCTTTAAAAAATAAGAACAAACATTGATATCATTGAAGAAAAAAAAAGACAAAGTTACAGCCAAAAAAGTTTGTGTTTAATTTTTTTTTAAACTTTGTTAGGTAATTACTTACACTTTTTTATAAAGTATAATTTTATCTTAGATAAATAACATACAAATTCAATTTGACAAAATGACAAAAATTTAATTTTTGCGAATCTGTTTGCTTTGATTATCATTCTTATTTTAAAAACTTTTTTACTTCGACTTGTAATTATGCACCAATATATCCACTTAACCATTTCTCTATATTTTATTCTTTTCGAAACCCCTGTAGTAGTCATCGTAAAATAAACTCACCCTGTATATGCTTAAATATCCAATTATTATGGCTAATTTTTACAATAATGTAAAGAAGTATAGAAACTACTACCTTTTATAATATTATCGACATAATTATTATATTATTGTATGTAGGGATGACAGGTTAATAAACAATTTTTAACGGTTGTCTCCATCTTTTAATTAAAATTAGAGCGCACAGAACTAACTTATCAAACCACAGTGATGTTCTGATGTTATTTGTAACAAAACCAATATCGTGATAAGATTAATTGAAGTTTGTTTCAACCAAAAGACTTCGGTCATGTAAGCTAAATTTAATGAGATGTCTTCAGAACAGGGACTGAGAACGGAACGAAAACGAAAACGTTAAAAGAAATTAACCGAATTTTTTTTAAGAACTAAAACGAAACCGAAAACGAAATTATTATTTTTCGTTCAAGAACGAAAACGAAATAAATATTTTCCAAAACCGGTTTTAACCGGTTTTGTCGCTATTTCAATTTTATTTGTTAAACACAAACGCGAATTTACCTTCTGTGCTGGGGAGACTCCACGAGGCAGTAAACAATCTCACTTGAAATAAGTGAGCTTCACTTTTCTCCATATATTTACATGAATATGTATTAACAACTTTATTGTTTATACTTGCAAATTCGTGTAACACAATTAACAGTACAGATATTCTCTATTTCTAATTTGTTTTTTAGATCATCAATATAGAATATACACTTGATTTGATATATATTATCAATGTGTATGTTTTATTTGCGTTTAGACATAATAATAGTAACATTTATTCTTACTTCAAAAAGGACTAATGTAAAATAAGATTTATTGGAAGATGTGTTGCTAGTAAGATTTAACGGAATGTGAAAATGTATATTGTATGGTATGTACAAACTATAAAGTTAAAGTAGATTTCAAGTTAATATAAGTTTTTTTTAAATATCTTTTTTATTTATAACATTTAGTAAATTATCCACTTGAATTCATTCTTTTGTCTTTTTAAATAATTACAGCAGGATCTTATTTAATTCAAATGTATAGATTTTTATTTTTAGTACTAAAACAAATTTAAAACAGCACTTGCTATATTTTCGTATTTTTAGATAAAGATCGTGTGTCTAATTTAACCTAATCACGCTGTGTTTTTGCACCTGACGGGTGTTAAACTTAATAAAATGGTTAAATGTTAATGTGTTTAACGATTTGGTAAATTGAATATGGCGATGGTTAGCCAGTCTAAAATATGCAGACCGTGAGCATCAAACCCCATCGTCATCGTTTATATTTTAGTTGAGACGCAAATATTGTCATCGTATTTAGAGGGTTGTGGTGACTAGAAAAAAATTTGATTTTTTGACGACAAAAAAAAATTGTAAAACCGGTTTTAACCGTTATTATTTCGGTTCACGAAAACGAAAAAAGAATTTTTTCGGTTAGAACGAAAAGAACGAAAACAATATATTTCGTTTTCGTTCCGAACAGAAACGAACGGAATTTTTTTCGTTTTTAGTCCCTGCTTCAGAATAAAGCGTTTCTTGTGTTCTTAAAACAAAAAAGAGAGAAAAAGATACATCATAAGGAATGTTGTATTTTACAAAATAAAATTATTGACAAATGGACAAGCCTTGATGAGCAACTTATTTAATTGTTAATAATGTTGCTTGTACTCCGCGCGGTAAGTTAACGCATGTGGTTTTCTTTTATCACTTATATGGAATTAAAAAACTGAAAGCAACTGATAGCAACCAAATTTGTGTTTGGTGAAATAATCTACTAAACCAATGTATTAATAATTTACCTTCATTTTAAAATAATTATTTTTTATACTATTATTTTGTTAAATATGAGAAATAAACACTTTAGACCAAGTCCATAGAATCAACGCTTTAATAGAAAGAAGAAAAAAAAAAACAATAAAAAAAGAAAATGTGTCCCGTTATTCTTCTAGATGTAGCACAGGCTCTTGATAAGATATGGCACAAAGACTTGTGCAAAAAAGGCGTTTTAATTAATAAAAAGAATATCAATAATGAAACTCAAATTAATGGTACAAAAAAGTTAATTAAAAAACGACCTATACTGATGGGCTATAAGTTGATTAAATATTCCAGTAGTGTCCTCAACGCATAAGTTAAGTTAAAATTTAAATGCTGTACATTTTTCCCAAATTCTAAGTTCTTACAATATTTAATGTTGACAAATACTCACAGAACAAATATTCCAGTTGAAATAAACCCAACATTACTAGTAGCAATAAACTGATCTAATATCTTTTTTATGAGTAAATGTTGCGTCATTCGAAAATTCGGATATTTATTGTAACACAAATGTGCTTCAAAATTTACATTTCATCTCGATTTCATCCGCATTTACAACAATTTTTACTACTTATATGTACAGGGTGTCCCCATTATACACCGCCAAAAAGTAGGTGCATATTCCTGAGTGAAAATGATGACCATTTGTCAAATATTTTGTTATCCGAAAATGCTTCCTTTCAAAGTTAGAGACCTCCAAAGTTGCAAGAAAAAAAATCGAAAAATCGATTACGTCCTAACCGTTTAAGCTAGAGCTATCAAACTTGGCCCGAAAGGTTTAGGTGTTTCCCATTGACTTTGTGGGATAATTAGAAAAAAAACACGTAATTGGAAGTATGATTTATAGTCAGGTCATCCTCTTATTATCTTCAGAATTTTTTTTTTCTGGAATAAAATTGAAAATGTCATTCGTCCATAAGAAACTACGACTTAAGAGGAAAAAATTCGTCTCACTTTGTTTTTTGCTGTAAACGTAGCCGTTTTCGAGAAAATTAGCGCTAAAGATGCATCGACAAACTCTGTTTATACACCTCAAATAATTTTTTTACTAAACTTAGTTGGCTAATGTCATGCTTGACTTAAGGCTTGTTCATAACCTAACCTTTTTTTAAAAATGTCAGACACAAACTTGTATACTCTAAACGAATTAGCCGACATTCACTTAGTTTATTATGCACATCATTTAATAGAGAATTTGTCGCCGTTTCCAAAAATATAAGGTTTGTTGGGGTTATTTTCAATAATTAAAAAGTTATGGCTAATTTCGAAAAATTTCCTTATCAAAGTTTGCCCTGATTTCGTAAACAAATGATGTTTGCAATTATTAAATAAATTATGAAGAAACAGAACAGATTTCTTTCATAAATCTAGGGTTGAAGACGTGAACATGAAATATCTAATATTACATTATCTGCTACTTTTACATGGATAATACGACACAACCCATTTTTTACTTTTTACTTCGATATGGTTGCCTACCAGGACAAAAAAATATTTATTTCAAAGGAAAAAATTACTGATTAATCCGGTTTACAAGCAATAGTATTAGTTATAAAATATTATACATCATAATTAAAATATACAAACCATTATACTTTTTTTAAATATTCCGTGTTAATTAGTAATGTCATATCTTATATAATTTTTCAATTACTACTCACTATTTTAATTATTAATGTAATGTACGGGCTGTTATGTTATGTTTGTTAACCACGCACAGCAGAAATACACCCTTTATACAAATGTTTTTGCCATGAACATAAATTTTCTTCAAAACTTCTACTTTCCTAATTAATTTAAATGAATTCCAAGCGAAGTAAAATATTGAAACTGTCAAATACTTTCACATTAGTTAGTAAATTGAATAATAAAATATGCTGTGTTGACAACTAATTGTGCAGTTTTTTATCACTAATTCTAGCTAGGCCAGTATTATTACTCTCTGCAGAAAGTAAATCCCCAGGATATTCTTTTCATTTTAGTATACTTTTACCTCATATTTTTCGCTCTTTATACTTTTAATTTGTAAAATATTTGCTTTATACAGTTTTCATATAAAAAACAATATTCAACTCATGAATTATCTTTTAAAAACAAAACAAAAATGTATACCGGTAATGGAGATTTTTAGCCAATTCGTTGTTTATATGCTATTACATTTTTTCGTTCTATTTGTGTTTTAATAATATTAGAATTAAAATTTAAAATATGTCCGCTATAATTATGAAATTTTATGTCATATAATAAAAAATTAAAGCACATTGTATAACATAACCGCGACAACAGTTTGCTTAGCTTTATATTATTTTATTACTATTTCGATACCTGTAACACAATTTAAGGACTATACAATTGTGTTTTTTTTTTTTTTTAATTAGGATGTAAATAGCGCACTTATAGATTTATTGAAACATTAAGCAACTTTATTATTTTTTATGACCGTTGAAATCTTGCTTATTATTAAATATACACCATAGACTTAAATCGGGCAAAGTTACTAAATTTAATACTGATTAATAAAATCCAACTGGTTCCAGATAATATGTACCTGCAACATTAAATTTTCCATAAAAATCTAATCTGCTTAGTGGTTTTATCAACTTTTGCTTAATCGATGAGATGTAATATTTTCGACATTAACTTTCTTACTTGATGATAACATAGTTGGTTAGAACTTTTTTTCGCACTTATTTCACTAGTATCTCCGTTTTGAACAACCAATACCCTTCCTTTTATGTTTCTCCTAAACTTTTTTGTTAAGTATATTTATAAAATTTATAGTAATCGGTCATAAAGTTACCAATTGTTTTTCTAAAGTGAGAGTGTCCGACGCCACGCGAGTACTAATGGTTTTTAAAAGCGTTGCAAGAAACTTTTAAAACTACAAGTGTAATTTATAATCAAAACAGAATTTTTTTCACCCAATTATTAATTAATAGTGTAAGTTAGACTTTAAAAAATTATAAATTATAAAAATATAAAATATTAAAATTATTAAATTATAAAATTATTTTAAAAAAAGATGGGGAAGTTCTGAGAGAACTACTAAATGCTTTGCTTGTAATTTTAATTATTATAACATAATTTAGAAAAGAACTCGTAATATGATAAAAATGTAATAAATTTGTACATATAACGTTATTATAATACTCTTTCTTACACAAGCCAATCGAATGAAATATTTTTCTTGCAATTACATCAAAATTCTCGGCGAAGCAATCAAAACTGTAATAAAAATATGATAAAATAAACCATGTTGTCTATAGCTTAAACCTTATTAATTTTTGAAATTCTTTGTATCTTATTGCAAATGTTTGAAGTAACTTCATGCATTAAGTTATACTAGGCAGTATTGTTTTGAAATAAATTTGCAAATTACCTTTATTATATTTTTAATTAAATTTTATTCAATAATTTTTTTTTAAGAAACTTTTTATATCACTAAATTTTCAATTATAACAGTGTTCACAAAATTAAATCAATTTTGTGTTTTTTAAGGTTATCTTGGTTGTGTTAATTTTTTTACAATACATTCTCTGTTTAAGAAATCAAAAAGAAAGAACTTTGGGAACTAAAATATATTTTTTAAATACATAATATAGTTCAAGCTATAAACAAACTTGAATCGATTTAGTCAAAAGTTCACTACATGCAAAATAAAACTTTGCCTTAGACTTAAAAGAAAATTTTACATTACAAAAATTTTATAATTCAAAAAGTTGCAGTAAAAAATTGAAAAGTAAATTTTTCAGATTATTGCAGATTTCATAGAAACGGTTGCTGGCGTCTAAAATATGTTTCAATCATTTTATTCTTGAGGCTTTCGCGGCCGTTATCCATAATACAATCTTGGTTTCCGGGTTTGGAACCGCGTCTTCTATATTTAGAAGTAGCCAAGATTATATCGAGAATCATTGGAAATCATCAAGAACCCAAACAACTACAACAGAGACACAGGCATACAACTCCCAAACATCTGGAAACCAGTCATCACAAAATCACTGTGGCAGAACAAATCCATCAAGCGGAACGCCACGCCTCCACAAGCTGGATATATAAACCCAGCAACATCCCTCACAAATTAGTCGTTTTGAAAAAGACCAAGACACAATGGTCGAAACGTCAACTACTTCTAAATATAGAAGACGCGGTTCCAAACCCGGAAACCAAGATTGTATTATGTTTCAATCATATTATTCAGCATAAAATTTATTAACTTTGCCAAATGAAAACGCATGCTTTATCTCTAATAACATGCGAGATCCCTATGGTCGCCCTTGAATTGTAATTCGGCTGAAATTACATTGCTAAAATTTTCAAGGGAGTTAATTTAACTATTTTGATAGAAGTTTAATTAGAAATTTTGACCCACATACAAGCGTATTTCAATTTAAATTCTCGCCATAGCTATCTCGTAAACAATCAGGTCTACCCACATTTTCAAAATTTCTATACTGATTTGAAGTCCGTTATTAATTTCGGTAAGACAAAACGTACCAATAAAAAAGTAAATAAACTTAAACTTACATTTTCTTTATGGTTTTATCTTATTTAATTAGAAAAAGAAGTCCCAGTCAACAAAATAAAAACTAAATAAGTAGTATATAATAAATAAGAAAGTTTATATCGAAGAAGACAAATTCAAAAGTTGGTGGAACCATTTAATAAGTAATAAAATGTTGCTCTTAAACAGTTTTACAAAATTTTAAAAAAGATTTCAGAAAAACAGACATCTTTCAAGGGTTTTTAGTTTTACGATGAAGAATTTAAAATTAATTATTCCGATTTTTTGAGTTTTTATAAAATAGGTTGCTAATATCTGAAATCTATTTGAATAATCTTAATAGTATCGAATTTTGAAATTTTGCCACATTAAAACCTGTGGTCTAGCTCTTATAATAATGGAAGCCGATATATCCTTAATTTGTTAGTTTTTAATAATTGACTCACTAGTTATAAATGAATCCACCAAAGTTTATATTGTTATAAATTGTGATATTCAGAGTATGATTAAACCAAAATAAAGAGCATCTTTCTAGGTAACATTTCATGTTACCTAAAACTTGAAATAAATGCTATTCTGCTAATGCCTCACAATAAAATACACACAAAAGCTTTAAACATTGACTTAGGATCTCGGAACAATTGATACAAAACTTGTATTACGAAAAATAGAATGTCGTATCCAATGCTAACTAATTTAATTATTATACATATAGGTAAAGATTTTATTTTACATTTTTCTAATAATTTACACTATTCTTTTGTTAATGATAATCACAAACTAAATCTCATAAAAGTTTAGTAAATTCTGTTTTTTTTTTTTAGATTTGTGTAGTACATACAAAATTTAATCAAATTACATTTTGCTCTATAAAATTTAAGTTAAGAATTGAATATTTTACAGTTAAAACGTAAAACCGACATGTAATATTTCCCGGTGAGTCATAAACAGGCGAGACGTTCAACATTGAATTTAAATTTACATTTTACAAGGATATACCCACCTACATCTTACAATGTCTTATGAACAAGAAGGAGCAAAGGAAAAAATTATTCTACGGCGAAGTGCTTGTTTTTATGAGAAATCTTAAAGTAAAATATAGGCACGTTCACTTTTGTATAGGTTTGTTCTTCGCTATAGTGCTCACACGCATTTATTACGACAAATCATGTGTGATATGAGTCTTAAAAAAAAACCCAAATTACTATACTTGCCTGACTGATGTGCCATTTATAAAATATACATCGGTAAGAGGGAAGAGATCGTTGCTAATAAAACCATTTGAACAATTTCTTTACAATTCTTTACAGATATAGATGCAAGCTTATAGTAGGTATATGTAAATAACTTATACAGTGACACCTTAGAAGAAAATTTTTACAAAGTTTTTTATATAATGAAATGCGCGAAAATGTATCGTTAGGTGGCGAAAATATGACTTGCTATAAAAAAGAGTTGTAAGAACTTTTCTCATGATTCTTAACGAAAATTTCCTGTCATTTTGTCCGTAACCTGCATTTTTAATCACACTCTTTGGTGACACTTTGCATCTTAAGTAGTTAAAGTGTGGTAGAAAAACACCAAACTTTAATTAGAAAACACCGCCATTTTTCTAATAGTTTTTCAAAGTTAAATTAGGAAAAAGATTAATTATGCAACGTGTAATGTCTCATATATGAGCAACTAACAATAAAATAGTTATTTACTTTAGAATGTAATTTGCATAGCCAAAAAATTATTATTTTACAATGTACTTTATCTAAAAGAATTAACAGGCATCAACAGTCCAGTTTTTTAATTCTCTTGAATGGACATTACAATACCTACCCTGTTTTTACAAGGCTTATAACAATGTCGATTTAAAAAAATCTAGATTTTATCGGATGATCAATATAACAATATATACATCGTATCTAGATCGTCGTACGATGCTCATTTTAAATTACGTCGGAATAGAACATCTGCACACCATAATAAAATTTTATGTACTTCGATGAAGTTTGTTCACAAACTGTATTGACTGAGCAATAAATTTTTTGATAGAATACTGAACTTTATTGTTATCAACTGAAAACAAATTACACTGTTTGTAATGATATTTTTTGAAACTTGGAACAAAAAATTATGTAAAATATTCATTACGTTTTTAAAGTTTTTCTGCTATTATCTGTTCGCTTTCTAGTTTTATGTTTACTTTTGTTTCAATTCTGCAAAATCTTTTCTTTGCAAATTATGTCAAGCTGTAGTCGTGGACCCAAAACTAGAGCAAACTAAATACAAGGGACGTTAAATGAAAACCGCATAATATAGTTTTGCTAAGTGTATATTACTCATGTACAGGGTGGGCAAATTTCGATGTGCTCATACGGAATTTCGGTTATAAGAGGTATCGAAAAACGGACCCCGCTTCCTTCATCTCTTTTTTTGAGTAAAAGTTAATGGTGAAAACTAAAATTAGTTATCGTCTTTTGTTTGTGAGTTATCACCGATAACTCGATTTTTCGTTTTATGACTATATCTCGCTTGTTTATGAAAATAAACAAAAATAATTTTGACGTTCTTCAGGCACTTTTTTGAAAAGAATGTAGTGGCGTAGACAAGTAAAAAAAATTCGAAATTCGAGTTGTGGCAAAGTTGTATTCTTTTAAATGGAACCCATAGTTGGCTGTGGCATCACGAGAAAAAGGATTTTTTCCCCATTCCAATAATATTTATATCATGTGGGGTCGATTTCCTTACATTATAGCAAAAACCAGGTAATTTTTCATATTTTATTTTGTTTTTAGTAGTAGGCTTATGTCATTAAGAATATCACTGGTAAAACAAACTGTCATTCTGTTGTTTTAATTATAGTGTGACAGAAATAATCACGTGTAATTGTTGATTGTCTATATTTTTGTACCTAAAAAACACGAAATGGCTTAAGAATATTACGAAAAGATATCTTGGACTGTTTTATTCAAAGTAATATTAATTCTGAAGCTGCAAGGGAAGTATATTTTGATCGTTACCTATAATGAAGAAGAAATGTCCTACAATTAATGAGATTTTGTTTTAATCTTCCAAAAATAGATTTATTAGGTTGCCTTAAAACAAAATCTCATTAATTGTTAGACATTTCTTCTTCATTATTTTTTTGAGTTTTTTTTCAAATTTAACTCTAATTTTGTGTTAAAATTATGATACTAAATATCTTTTGTTTTATAGCACACTTTAACCCTCCAGTGCTAACATGCGGTCTCACAGACCGACACCCCAATTTTATCCCCGAAACTAGAAAACGCGTGTGAGGAGGGGGTTGGGCTCGTCGCTATCTTCATTATATCTATTTATCGACCAGCTCTCGCAGTGGCAAGCGTTTTTATAGTGATTTTTGCCAGTTTTTTTGGGTATTTCGGTCTCACAGACCCGTGTTAGTATGGATGTTACTAATTGGATTATTATTACCATTATGTAAAACTTTGTTGGAGAAGAAACTAACTGTGGTAGGCACAATAAAAAAGAACAAACGAGAAATACCCTATGATTTTGATAGTCTTGATAAAAATACGGAAAAACCACAAATTATTATGATGTACAATGTACAAAGTCTGGTGTTGATATAGTGGACAAACTATGCTCAGGCTATAACTGCGCTAGTAATACGAAAAGGTGGCCTATGGTAATTTTTTATCGTATACTAAACATAGCTGCCACAAACGTATTTACAGCATTTAATTCAAAGAGTACAGATTCAAATATGCTTGGAAGGTTTTTTTTTAATATAAAGCACACTTACAATTTAAATAATACTTGTAAAATAAGCTTTGGATGAATTCGGTCCCACAGACCGATGTTAGTACTCGCGTTACAAAAATCATTTTAGTACTGGAGGGTTAATACCTATAAAGCATTTGGTAATTTAAAAGTAATTAGAGACAAAATAATTAAATAATTCATGCATTTTATTAAAATAGAAAATAAACTCTTAATGATTTTTTTAGTAAATTTTGTATTAATCTTAAAATCTAAAAAATGTTTAAATCAATTAATTTTGCTATTTATAGTTTTTTTTCCAAGGTTCTACCTATCAAAAACAACAACAAAGATATGTGTAAAATTTAAAAAAATATTTCATTACACTTATTATTTATTTATTTAGTCATGAGTCCTTCTACGGTTAGGTGCAGGACCATTACACTTATATTAATTTTAATTACACTGTATCTAGCTACAGATTTTTTATTTAATTTGGGGTTGTTAAGCATTTTATAAACTCTAAAAATTACATGAATGTTGGTAATTAGTGTAACGGTGCTTTATTTTTTAGGTTACTTTTGAAGCATCCTGGAAAAAAAATTACCAAAGACGGCATCTAGAATGTTTGAGGCGCGCTTATGTAGATTATCACTGCTAAAAGTCGAAGTTTGTCAGCCGACCGATAAAAAGTGTAAAACGAATTTAAATAACCAAACAGTAAAAGTAAATTGTGTGCACTATAATTAAGGTATTAAACAACGATGAAGATTTGTAAATAAACCGGAGAGCAAATGAATAACAATTTTAAAACAAAATAATCGTAATAGTTATCTAATAAAATTATTATTTTAGTTACTTTTATTTATAAAGCGTAACATTGCTTAAGGCAATTATCTAACAGTTTAAACCAATGCAAACTACACTTCCATCTTAATTGATTAAGCAAAAATGTATGTTGTATTTTATCTAATTTCGTCGCACACTTCACAATACGCCAAACGGAGACTAAACCGCTATTGTAATGAAGCTTGGAAGTCTGTCATGCAAGTCTCACTGAATAACTATGCTCATTCGTGCACCTTGCATACATGTCTAAACCTAATGGTATTAATTGACGATGTCTGCAGTGTTTGGAATTGGTTTTAAGTCTGTAAAGTTCAGAATTCTAGATTAATCCTAATGTAAACGACAGTAATCCAAGAACTATAGATTGGCAAACAAATTTATGGACAATTAAAATAACAAAATAAATGACCAAAACCATGAATCGTAACATTTTGCGTTAAAAGTAATGTATAATAATAAAAAATTATTAGTCAAACACAAATGGATAATTAAAAACATGGTCCGCAAAGAAAATTATGAAAGGTACTCATATCTTTTTATTTTTTATTCCTTATTTTTTTGCCTCTTGGATTAAACAAACTATAATGATTGTGATACACCTTATCTTTACTGCTTTGCCTCTCCTTGCCCTCAGCTTCCTATTTGTTAAAATATTTTTAACTACAATTCATTCTACTTAAGTTTTTCTTTCATTCAAGCAGCATAAAAATCCATTGATATCTTTCTATTTTACTTCTCATATATTTTTCAAGAATGTAGTGAGGTAAATATATTTAACTAGAATAATGTAAATGCTTAAAATACACATGATTGCTATCATCAACGTATTTAATTTATCCAAAGCCCTCATAATACTACATTCCTTAAGTATTTCAAACGTCATTATAATCCGCGTTTCATAAATTTACTGTTACCTTTAATACTCAAATATAAAAAACTATTTTGGCTAATCAATAGAAAATGTAAACTTTCAATTAAAAATAAACTTCTAATATGTAAAGAAATACTAAAGCCAGTATGGACCTACGGCATACAGCTTTGGGGGTGTGCTGGTAAAACTAACATTAAAATAATACAGCGATTTCGAAATAAGGTACTCCGGGAAATTGTGGATGCTGCGTGGTACGTGAGGAATGTCGACCTCCACAGGGACCTGAGGATGCCAACAGTCGACGAAGAAATCCAAAACTTTGCCAACAAACATGAACAAAGGCTGCATGATCACATCAACACCGAAGCCCTGCAGCTCTTGGACAACCAACATCTAGTAAGAAGGCTTAAACGGACCAAGCCGTTTGAGTTAGCGAGTTAGTGTAAAGCAGAGCACTGTGCGGTTGTGTAAAGTGTCGTTCTTGAAAACAAGAATACAGAAGAAAAAAAGAAGACACCGACGGGTGGACTCTTAACTTAAGTAGATCTATCATAAAGACATATTGCTGGTTGGCTAAAGTAGCTAGGTGCGATAAAAAATACAGTCAAAAATCAAAAAAGGTTTAATACAATACACAATTTTTAACGAAGTACCACAAAAAAAGACAAGCAGAATAACCTTTCGCAATATACAAGTATGGTCCAATTACATTAGTTGATTGTCAGATAAAACTTTTTTTTACTGTTCTGATATTAACCTAAAAACTGCTAATGCATGACATAAATATTGTTCGCGCATCTTTATGTTGTTTCTCTAACTTATCCTATATTTTTACTACTACTACTACTATAGGGATTATTTAAAAAAACAGAAGTTTGGAATCAAACTGTTAACCAAAGTTAATGTTTTTTTTTTTTTTTAACCCTAATAGAATTAATTACAGTGCAATCTGGTTGAGACTAATGAGCAGTTTAGTTCTAGCCTAAATTAATAATGTTCAAAATTAGTCTAAGGTTTACCGAACAGTTGTACTTGGTATGCTAATATAAAAGTACACTAATTATTAATGTGCACGCTACCGCACAGTCTCTGCTTTTAAACTTTTGCTTAAACTAACTCAGAAGGTTTGACCCTCTTAACTCTTCTTACTAATCCTGTAGGGTCCAGGAGCGAAAACACCTCGACATTTACATGTTGATGGAGCCTCTTTCTTCGTGGCTTTTGGCAAACTTGTTAATGAAGTTGGTTACAGTGTCCATGTTGAGGTCCCGATGTGTATCAATAATTCTACAATACCAAGCATATTCCTAAGTATTTTGTTCTGGAATCTCTGGATGATCTGAATCTTACTCTTTAGAATTTACTTGTAAAGAAAAAATTTATTATGTAGGAACAGAGAGGAATTCCTCTCGATTAGCCAGTGCATTTTTTTAATGTTTGATGCCTATCTCTTCCATGTTTTCCTTGACATGAGCCTTTCATTGTAACTTAGCGTCAAATGTAATACCTAAGTATTTTGTTTATAATTTAAATTGATTGTTACATGTTCAATTCTCTTGGTGGTAAAATTGACATGTACTAACTTAGTTATAATTAACTTAATACGTCATCGTTTTGTCCAGTTGTTAATCGGATTGGCAAATTCTTGTAATTTCTCGGATAGTTCTATTTGTTTCTTACTACTGCTAAAGTAGTTTTCGTCGGCAAAGGTCGCTATAGTAGTGTTTTCTAACTTTGAATATCACAAGTATACAATAGGTATAGGACCAGACCTAGTACACTTCGTTAAGGAACCCCTGTTTAAATTTCTTTAAGTTCTGAATATAATTCATATTGCTTTATTCTAAAGTCTGTTTGAGATGTAGGACTGAATTTTGTTTTGTTGTTTGGGAGGAGCGATCTCAGTTTATAATTTAAACCATCATACCACAGTTTGTCGAAAGTCTGCGCTACATCTAGAAAACAAGTAGAACAAACTTCCTTTTCTTCTAGGGCTTTTTCTATGACATTCGTAATTCTATGTACTTGGTCAATAGTTGAAATTTTATTTCTAAATCCAAATTGATGGGAGGGAATTAGTTCTTTTTCTTCTATTATCGGTTTCGTTCTTTTGAGCAACAACTTTTCGAACGGTTTCGATATAACAGGCAATAAAAATTTGGGCAGTAATGAAACTTCATGGGGAGGTTTTCCTAATTGAGGGATCATAATCACCTCTGCAACTTTCCACAGCCTAGGTACATACTTGAGCCTAAAGGCAGCATTTATTAGGGTGGTCAGTATTACTATGGCTTTTCTTGGAAGCTGTCTTAGCACTTCACCAGTAATTAAATCAAACCCAGGGACTTTTTTCGGGTAAATATTTTCTTTCAAAGTTAAAAATAAATAAAAAACATACACAAGAAATGTCTGTATCTATAAGAAAAACTAATATAAGGCAATATTACTTTTTGACAATCAATTATGAACCACACCATGTTTTGAATTTATCGCAAAATAAACTGCATATTTTTAGTAAATTAGCAGATCGGACTTAGACAACCCTATATTTCCAACACGAGATTTCAGAATTTCAACAATTAATATGGCGTGCATGTTTGATTTATGACTGAAACTATGATAAATCTCTTAACTAGCAATGCAATAGAAGTACATTTTTATACAATACAATTAAATTATTAGATAAAAACAACAAAAAGTAAATCGAATGAAGTAAAGCGATTTTATGTAGTACATTTAAATCCAAATATATCAAATAGGAGCATAGGAAACATTAATTTAATTATAAACACAAATATATACGTTGGCAATTGCAAATATTCAATCTAATTAAATCTGTTGATAATTGGCATTTATGAATATCAATTTAATTGACATTATGATAGGTCCTTAAAAACAGACCTTGAAATTCAAACTAATACAAATAACATAGCAACGACCAACCGTCCCAACATAACTACATTTGTATCCATACATTTAACTGACTCCACTAAATCCTGTATAATATATTGTAAAGTATTGATTGCCAAGTATTCAATATAGGAGAACGTGTAGCACTTTAATAGTCTATTTGTGTGGGGATTAAAACAATATTGACACTCGCATTCAACATTCGAATGTGCTATTCAATCTTTTTGTCAATCAACACGGTTACATCTATAAACGACACAGTTGGTAAATTTATACCATTTAGCAAAGTAAATTTATGTAATTGCGTTGGGATATTGACATGTTCGAATGCATGCAATCATTTAACGCACAACGAAATGTACAAATGTACATACGTCATACACATTGTGTTACATTGTTCGCTTATTTTCAATATAGATAGTAAGCAATTCTTTGGTCGCAAGTCGCCCAGTATATACAGAAATTCACCAGCCCTCTTGTCAGGTCGTATTTAAATCTAATGTAAATCTAAAGTAAATAACTTGAAAGTAAGCTATAAATTAAGCCTTATTTTACTCAAATTGTTTAAGGAAAATTACCTCAATTCTAACAATACAAAGAGATTCAAACCTTTTATTTACTTATTTATATAGTGATGATTATAAAAAAAGAAATAGAGTCGAAGAGGAGGAGTAAAAATGGAGCAAAAAAAGACAAAAAAATTCAAAAACACTTAGAAGTGAACTTAGGATAGCTAACAGGGATGGTGGCCAGGCTATGAGAAAAGTTTTTTCTTTCTTAATCTTTTTACAATGTTGGAAAGTTAATTTTACTGAATAGATGACATTTCTAAGTTAAGTTAACAACATAAATAGTAACTTAGTTCACTAAGCATTACAATAAATTATATACAGAGTACAAAAAGTAACGTAACGGATCAATATCTCGTCTTGTGGCAACATTTAAAAAACAGTTTTGAATAAAAGTTGTTTTTGTGCGATCGTACTAGGAAACAGCTGTTTGACGGACGCGTTAGCAGCCATAAAGTACTGCATTACTGGCGTTATCCTTAGCAACGGCCTAAAAAGTAACTTTTCAGGCCGTTACCCTTAGCAACGGCCTGAAAAGTAACTTTTTCGGCCGCTACAGCGTAAATTTGCATTAAAGCTAACAGCATACACCGTCATCTGTCAGTGACAGAATGTCACGTAGTTTCTAACCTATATTTTTGAAAAATACTAAAAATTTAAATTGTTTTTAATTCTATTGCACAAAAAATGTAATATGCACCTCGGCCAAAACGTACTTTTTCGCCTTGATACATAAATAAGTATTGTGGCAATTTACTACATAACCTAAAATTATTTTCAACTATACACAGAGTTTTGTTTTTCCGCACCGATACATCACTTTGTTTTCTTAAATAGAACACCCTGTATATTTTGCACTTTTTAGGCGCAAAATTAAATTGTCTTTCAAAATGTATAAGGTTTTATATGCCTAAAATCAATCGTTTTTGAGTTATTTAAGTTTTTATGAAAATTTTGACAGAAACAGGACTCTAAGAAAATATTGAGATTTCACAACATAGCAATTTCAGAACGAAATCCTTTAAAACTTTTTCGACAATAGTATCATAGTGATTGCTGACTAGTTAAAATTTCAAAATAATACACAGGGTGTTTTTTATGCTCGGTCCAATTGGTTAAACTTCAAACACGGATAAGTCAATTTTTTTAAATAGAACACCCTATATGTTTTTACATATTCTTATCGATAATGTAATTACCTTTAAAATTTGTTAAAGGTCTATTACGTCTAAAATTAATATTTCTCGAGTTATTGCAGTTTTCATGATAATTAATTGGCACAAACAAAATATTTAATAGAAATTAATTAGACGACTTTGGACATATCTCGATAAAATGTTTTAAATGTCAAATAACGTTTTATTTTCATCTTTAAGCTATATGTTTACCTGATTATAAATTAGTTTAATAAAAAACAATAAAATCGAAATTGTTTAATCCACATAAAAGAGTTCCTTTTTTTAGGCCAATGTGACAAAAATACATAACCTTCTAAAACTACTAATAAATGCAATAATCAACCTTTTGTAACGCTTTTTAAGGTTAACATTCAAACAGCTGTATCTTCCTAAGCATTGAGAATTGGACACATTTTTATTTGACCTTTTTTACTCACAATGGTCCAAACTACAAGCTTCTAAAATATTAACTATTCCTCCTGAAACACCCTGTATTGTTTTCTCAAATTAGCCAAGTTTTGTTTATAACGAATTAGACCTGACCCTTTTTAGATAACTTGAGTAGTTGAATTTAAAATAATTAGTACTGTTTAAAAAATTCAGCAATTCTATTCGCCGCACAAAATTTATTTAAGTTTAAATTAATACGTAATTTTAACCCAAGAATTTTCATTACTTACCCCAGATAGCAGATGGTAAATGCATTTCGCCCAAAAGAGCAGAATAAACAGAATAGACCGCCATATACCCTCGACTACAGCCCTACACATAACGGTCCCTTCTTTAAATAATTTACTTTGTTATCCAAACATTTCAAATACTTGATAATCTTGCCTGAGACTACGTCATTGCTGACCTGCATTAATGTCATACATACTTGTATTTTAAATGTTTAGATGTTCTAAAAAAATTAAGAAAAATGTTTAAACAATTTTTTTTAAGTAACACTTATCTGCACACATAACCTTGGAGTTCAAGCTGCAGTTTTGCAATCGATACATTACTTACAGAATGTCGTAAGTTTAATTTTCTTTTAATGCAACTTCAGACCACTAGAACTCGTATTTTTCAAATACAATGCCCAAATCTTTTTTAATATTCTAATGCAAAATTAAATTCTGCCTCAATCTGTATTAGCATTTCTTATACCTATATGCAATAATTTTCGTGTTATTAAGGATTTTTGATTAAAATAAGAGAAACTGTAACATTTTTAAATAACAAGCATGAAAAAGAACAAATGCCGATAATTATCGATATTTTTTCGAAAATTTTAACAACCTGTATCTTTAAAATGAAGCGTTTTTGGACCCATGTTGATATGGAATATTCGCTTTAAAATAAGTTTTTCTATCGACTGTTAAAGTCCTGCTCCTAAAAAGTGGACCACCTTGTATAAGTTATTTAAGCACAGGAATTGAAAGAGGAGATATACCTACAGCTATAATTCTGTGTTAATTTTTTTACTCTATAATAATTACTCTTGATGCAACAATAAAAAAAAAAACTCCAAAATGTGTAACATTCTTACCCCGTTTAACGGTACCTAGTGTACACAAAGCGTTTTAGAGTTGCAGTAATAAGTTTAAAAGGGAGTCGATGAAATTATTTTTTCTTCTTAGGGGTCGACTTTTCAACAAGGTTCGAAACCCCCGTCTAAAAGGGGAACTCACAATAAGCGACTTAAAAGGTTCTTAGCTCAAAACATGGAGGATACTGGAGTGATGGTAATTGCAAAAGGACTTTTATTTTTGCGCAGCAACTTTAAACATTTGTTTATTTTTGCATGATATTGAAAGCAAATATTTTTGCTTTTTGCCGTCTAGCCAAATTGTATATCAAGCTAGAAATTTGAAACCAATATTGAAAACTTAACTCGTAATCGTGCCGAGTATACTTTAGCAAGCATCTAGAGTGTTCTATAAATTAATTTAAATAATTAGTGGGGTATTCAGATAACGGTTCAACAACCGGCTGGGTTAATATCATGGCCTGAATGCTAATATCCAGCCTGGCTCTCTCGATATCGACCCTGGTTAATGAAACACGTAAACAACTGTAGAGGAGTCTTTTAGACACACCGAAGGGACAGGATCCGGAACGTAATTCTGCTGTAACAACACCCACTGACATTTTTATTAAACAACTAAGTTAAATAAAAAATATATACCTTCTAAAGCGCCAGGAATATTGATTAGGTTGGGAAATTTATCGTTTTGTTATATATTTCAACGTTTGCCTCGGGGCTAATTGTATTAAATTGTCAACAACACTCTTCTAATCTAAGTCTAACTCAAAAATGTTAAAGGCAGAAACATGCAAGTTTTGAACATAGAGCAAATCATGCTATTTGATTTATTTATAACAACCTTTCGTTTGAAATTTCAGCTTGTATTTTTCATTATTTGATTCGATTCGATTTAAAAAACGACATGAAACAAACGATGCTTTGTGATTAAATGAAAATTCATTTATTTTTTGTAACGTCACCAGCATTTTTTTTAATTGGTTGGTACAATTTTTTTGGTGTATTCTTGCAGAGCATTTTCAGTAGGGGAGACCGGGGATAAAAGTAACACGGGTAGGTTGTAACAGTGCCTATAGTTTCTTTAATTTTTGTTTTATATCGCCCTAAACGCTTTTGCAATGTTAAGTTACATCCAGCTCCCTACCTACATTGCTAGTTTTCATCTGTCATAGAGGTTAACTTTTTGCCAGCCAGAGTCACTATTTTCCGCCTAAAAGTTACTGCGTTGTCTCATCCGTCGAGTAACTTTTAGGCGATCTCTAAAATAGGAACAAAAAAGTACCTATATTATTTTGTTCTAAATTTAGTTGGCTATTGGTGGATGCAATACAATTTGACGTTAGAATCGTGGTTAATTGTGGATTCCCTGATTTTTTTTTGTGTACACTTGGGGTCAAAAGTAACAAAGTGTTACAACCAACCCCAATTAATGTTTTCACTTGCAAATGTTCACTCTTAGCACATAATTGGTGGCGTTCTTCTTAGATGAGAATATACAAGAGTTGTCGGAATAATTTTCCAGTTTGTTGTATCTTTTTGATTCACATTTTTAAATATGTAGGTACTTATAATCTTGGCAAACCTGGCAACTGCAGTCCCAAATTATTAAATTATAAAACTCAGTATATAATATCGGTTTAATGATGGAAATGTATGAAAAGCTAAATCATTTCTTAAAAAGCATTTTAAATTATAAAACCTATGTAAATTGGTAAGATCTGGTACTTTTGGTTTTCCTACCAGCCGCCATTGTTTTTATTCTATCACCTTAATATTTATAACTTAATATAAACAAAGCTTTAACCAACCCAACTTAACCTGTTCCTCTTTTACTGATTTAATGAATGACGGTCAGTTTAAGGGCGGTTAGATTTTTTAAAAATAAAACAAACAGTTATTATGATCCAGTATAAATTTAATAATTTGGGACCGCCCTTACCTGGTATGCCATACTGTTCACTTATCATTTTGTATTGTACCAAAGATATATTTTTTATTTTTTCATTTTGCTAATGTGTATTTTTGAATAAAATATTAATTTTGTTGATGAATACTTATATATTTACCCACTACTTATGAGCTGTGTAAATTATTTTGCCGTTACAACTTACCCCAATCATTGTTACTTTTAGCCCCAACGTTGAGGTTGAAAGTAACAGCTGTCTTACTAAAGAAAAATTTTTTTTTTTAACAGTTGCTTTACGAAACACACGAAATAAATATCTTGGAAGCAAGACAAATGTCCAATCTATCATTAAACCAATTTGGATGTAAAAAATTTGTAATAATCTATGAGAAATTAAATAAAAACAAAAAAATGTTACTTTTATCCCCGGTCTCCCCTACTTTTCACCGGTCTAGACTATTAGTAGGGTTATATTATGAAATATTTGTAATAAATGCAAAAAACAAGTTTGAGCTAGTAGGCCATTTAATCAAAACTTTTATTTAATAAAATAATTACTGATTATCAAGCAACCTTGAAAACACTTGCTTTACTGTAAATACGATGCCAGTTATGCATAAACTACAATGGCTCACAGTTTGAGCAATTTGTTTAGTCCTGTTTTGTTATCGTTGTGGTATAATATCCAATAGCCATGTTCTCATTAATAATAGTCAATCAGATTCCACTGACTTACAGATAAACAAGTGTAAAAACCATAAAAAAAGGTTGTTTGATTATAATTAATAATTTTTTTTAACAGAAGTTATGATTAAATGGCCTACTAGCTCAAACTAGTTTTTTGCATTTATTACAAATATTTTACAATATAACCCTACTAAAAGTCTAGACCGTTGAAAAGTACTGAAAATGCTCTACAAGAATACACCAAAAAAATTGTACCAACCAATTTTTAAAAAATGTCGGTGACGTCACAACAAATAAATAAAGGTGTTTAAAACAATTTTTTTTCGCCAAGTTGTAGCTAAGACTGTCCCATTTAATAATATTCCGGGTGTAAATGAAGTGTGTTACACCCCCTTTGTTTTCTTTGGTTTTGATTCTAGATAAATGAAATTTCAGAAATATACGAGTATGTGCAAGAAACCGGGCTTTCCGGTTTCGCCCCAACTTTGTTATTTTAATAGAACACCCTGTATATTTTTACATTTTTGGAAAGAGGAAGCGATTTTGCATACAACTGCACTGTTTTGGTTAACTTTTGTAACCTCAAAATTTTTTTGAAACAAAATTTAATTTTTTATTAAGGGTGCCATGACCTGCATAAATTGAATTTTATTATGTCAACAATTGTCCAAAAAACATTTATGTAAATTTTAAAGACATTTAGGTTACATTAATCGGCTTTGAAGGTTGCGGAATCGGTTTTTTGACAAAAAGTAAATTTTTTTAAATGGAACTGTGGTGGTACAAGCGGTTATTTAAATGGAGCATCTTCTAACGAATCAATCGATACCAATAACTTGTATTTTTATTAAGAGTCTGCTTCAAAAACTTCAAATTATTGTGAAGATCCTGTTAATCGCAGTACACTGTGCAAAAAAGGGGCTGTACCACACTTCATTCACACTCGGTATATGGTTTTTTGATGGTTAAATCACAATTGAAGTCGCTATAGTATTGGGCCCATTGCGTAGAACAGACTGCATTCTCACTTGATTCAATAAATAAATAATTATGTACTTTCCAATTATGCAAAAGCTTCTTCTGGGGGTCCAAGCTCTGGGCTTTCCTTTCATTTTATTCGTATTATTGTTAAAAAAATATTTTTATAATGCTGGGGTCGCATGAACATATTTTGAGAATTTAAGGGATGCGACAGCTTAAAAGCTTACGAACCACTGACTAAGACAGTTACTTAATTTCGTGGGTTTATGAGTTAAAAACGAGTTTTAACATCCATATTTTAATCGCCAAAATGTTTTCGTTGACTTATAAATGTTATGTCTTATGTCATAAGTAATTTATTGATAAACCCCTAAGAAATTGTTCAAGTAACCATAAACAACTTAACTATAAAAAATACGCCAGTGCAAATCGTTGACTGATAAACTGGTTATGGGCACTTGATATCATTCACCGGGAGAAACATAATATATTCATTAAATGTATGCGCGCAAGGACCCCTTATCGTAAACACGATTATAAATTTTTCTCCAGCAATAAATGGTCTGCATTTCCCGAACAAAGTGCACATAACCTCAAACATGTCCATACATATTGAATACATCAGTCAGACGGTAGCAATAGCGGCTGTTCCTGAATGTAAATCACCTCTGCCACCCCAGTTGCAATTTAAAAACGCTTTCTGCATCTCGTAGTCTACTTCTGCTTGCTACATCAAAACCAGAGCATTTGAAACATTCTAAGGATCATTTTTCTCTAGTTTATAACTTAAGTTAAAGTTAGCAAATGTTGCCGTTTAAACACATCACGTAGTATGGACGGTAATAACACGAATTGCATTTTAGTTTTATTTAAGAATTGCTTCAAAATTTACACTTTATTAAAAAAGTAAGTCACAAATATTGAAACATTTCGCAGAAACTACGTTCGTTGTATTATCGTGAGGACAAGCGAAAGAACGATAAAAATATAGCGTTTTAATTTAACGTCCTATTTACGGGGGAAAGAGCAAAGGATAAGAATAAGGATAAAGGGATACTTAAATTAGTAAAAAGGTGCTTTTTACGTGTTTTGCAAGATCCTAAACTAAAAATGTTTATTTTGGGACCATTTCCTGAGGTACCTACTCTGCATATCGACCAGTCGATCGCTAAGCAAATTTCAGTCGATCACTGCAACGATTTCATTGTTAAATGAGTTAATAATTTTCTCCAACAAAGAGACAATGACTTGAAAATGGTACTTAGAAATAGTTATTTTGCGGTCGCGTTGGTCATGAAACCGTCCAAGATAAAATCGAAATTTTCTGTTAACCAATACGCGCATCCTTTGCGAGTAAAACAGTGCAAAGTTTTTAAAAATAGGTCCAACGGTTCCGGCGAAAAACGCGAAAACGAAAACGCTTGTGAAAGTTTTCCTTAGGAGTTCGTTCGAAAACGGAAAACACCTAAGTCAAAAAATTGAATAGCGTTTTTGTTTTTCATTTAAAATTTTCTTTTTTGTTCGAAAATTGTAGCCAAAATATGGCGCATCCTGTGAAGTGTGCATGGTTGACTTTCTGTTTGTTTTTAAGTATCGCCCGAAAATTATGCTTAAACATGATAATTTTTGCGGTCGCGTTGGCCATGAAATTGTCCTACGCTTTTTAAAATGTATCTTGACAGAGCCCTTTTAGGGTGTACAAGGAAATTTAAAAGTATGGTACCACAGTGACGTTTAAATGACATTTGTTGATTAAGATTTTTTTGTTTCCCACGGCACGCTTAAAAATTTTGTGAAATCTAACTTATTTCTGTTAAACTTTTATTTTTTATTTCTTATTAGTTTTGTACTAAAATCAACTTATTATTACATCATTGAATTCAGAAAAAAATTTCTTCCAAAATAAGTAAAAAAAATAAATGGTACCATTTGAAAAAAAAAATGACTATCGTTTGACATTTAAGTTGAACTTGAATAAAATTGAAATCCAATTCAGTTTATAGTATTTAAGGGCCACTTCATTTAGTTTCTTGTTTACCAAAATCGGACCACAAACAACGGAGTTACAGCTTGCGGTGTTTTTTATGTGACATCCTGTATATATTTTTAATTTAAAAAAGCTGAAGTGTTTTTAAAATTGATATGTTATTTGATGCCTTGTACATTTAATTTTTTTTAATAAAGTTATACGATACATTATTTTGCTGACATTGAACGGTATGGTAAGGTAGGTAGGTATATAATACGTTGCTCGTGAAAAGTTTTCTTTCAATATTCAACGTAATATTTCATATCCATTAGAATAATCCATCTTTCTGTAGATGGTCGAATTGAAAACTACTCCTAAATTTAAGTCTATTTTGATTTATTTCTGAGTACCTATATCACATTACGATCATGAATTTCAAAATCTTCACACAGAATTACTGATGCAAGTGATACTTCCCTTCTAAAATATCGCTTGACCTAAATTAAATATAAATCAGCGGTGATTTATTAAATTTTATGCAAAATTAATTAGATTAAACATCGTCACGTTGAATAACACATGTAAATTTTCAATACGTATCTAATGCCCGGTTTCTCCGACACATCTTAAGATCTAGCTGAATCTTAAGTTCGCCTTAACGGTATAAAGTGTTGCACCAAGCAATTTTAAGAACATATTCGACTTGAGCTGAGCTCACATCTTGAGTCGCTGTTTACTAGAACTTGAGCTGGAGTACATAACCTAAAATTATCTTGTATTTGCTTTTTTTGTAGTTAAATGTTTGTTTAAATTGTGGTTTAAGTTTAAATATGGATATTGACTTTATAAATATGATAGATGATGCAGATGATGACTTGTACGACCCTGTAATTCCTCGAAGGCGATTTGTTCGCGCAAATCCATTTACGGATTTCGAATACGATCGTTTTTTTATGCGTTTTCGCCTCACAAAAGAGACAGTTATTGTGATCTTAGATCAAATTGAGCCTCAATTGGAGTATACAGGGTGTTTGAAATTCGAGTTTAAGCATGGGGATCTCGCGTATTATAATAGCTAGAGTATAGGTTTACAATTGGCAAAGTTGCTAAATTTGGTGCTCATTAATAATCCAAAGAGAAATTGGAAATATCTCAAACAGTATCCGAGAAAATTAGGAAAAACTGGAAAATACGATTTTTAAAAATCGTTTATAACTCCTTTGGAGTTTGAAATATTTTAACTGTGTAAAAACATTGCCCAAGCAACTTTTTAAGCCGAATTGGATGGTGGTCACAAATTTTTCCTAGGTCGATTCGTTTTTGTTTTAGACAACCAACTTTGTTTTTTCTGATGGGCAGCATATCGCGTTTTTCTTCGTTATTAAAGTTCATTTTTACGACTAACAGGCCTTTAAAACTTTTAGATTGTTGGTCGGTTGTCATGGAAACAACATAAACTACAATGACCGACCAACCTGATTTATAATGGTTATTGTTTAAAACGTATTTTTTGAAATTTGACAATAAAAGAAAAAGTAAAATACCATGTGTGATACATCAATGGATTTAGAAAAATAAATGCTATTTGATAATGTAAATAGCAAAACTTGCGCCCATAAGCAAAAACAAAGTTGGTTGTCATAAAACAAAAACGAATCGATCTAAGAAAAATTTGTGACTACCATCCGATTCGGCTTAAAAAGTTGCTTCGGCAATGTTTTTACACATTTCAAATATTTCATACTCCAAAGGAGTTAAAAACGATTTTCAAAAATCGTATTTTCCAGTTTTTCCTAATTTTCTCGGACACCATTTGAGATATTTCCAATTTCTCTTTGGATTATTAATGAGCACCAAATTTAGCAACTTTGCCAAATTTAAACCTATACTCTAGCTATTATAATAAGCGAGAACCCCATGCTTAAACTCGAATTTCAAACACCCTGTATACATAATCTATTTATTTATTTTCTTCCACCAAGCTAACTAATAATTGTTTTTCCTCCATGGTATAATTTATTCTTTTTTTTTCGCCATTTCAACACAAAATAAAATAATAAACACCGCTGTAACTTTATATGTGACTAACAGCTGATAGCAACAACAAGATGTCACAGGGAGCCGTTTTAACAGCTGTGATGTAAATGGCCAATGAAAATTAGCCATTTCAAGCTGCCGCTAAAATGTGCCGACTTCTTGCAACGTTGCCAAACCGAGTTCTAACTTAGCTGAGATGTCTAACAGATTCCGGAATATGTTTTCTGTGCAACGCATTGGTAACTTGAGACGGTCTTAAATATAAGGCGGCCCTATATAAGTTCGATCTTGAGATGTGTCGGAGAAACCGGGCATAACTGAACTACAACTGCCTCATGGTAACCATGTATCGTAGCTATGGCTACAACAGTTGTGGTTTATACCTATTCCTCAAGTAGAAACGGCCCCAAGACTTTAACGACCTTAAACTTAGATAATTATTAGAATTTATGGTTAATTATGTCTAACTACTTGGTGTTCTCACATATTTGCTAAGCACCGACTGTCGTTTGAGAATTATTTTTCCTTAAAACCACATTTGCTAAATAATTGATGATACCGATTCAGTTCTGCAACTTTTATGAATTATAGTGTCATTCAAAAACAGTGAAACAAATCACGAAGTTATTCGTATATGAAATTTAGCAAAATGAACCAAACCTGAGGAACACCTTGTGTAGGTATTATTTCAAAATATTTTTTTAGAGTTATGTAAAAACGTCTTTAAAAAAGTTTAGTTTTAGCTAAAAAAAGATGTTTTGAATAAAAACATAATTTGTAATTAAAAAACATTTAAGAAATGCTCTATTTGAAAAAATAAAGTTACCTTTTGAATATTGGCATTTGTTGTCATTTCCAAGGCTTGCTATTTCAAAATGTTACAATGTATATATATATATATAGCGAGTATTTGTAGCTATTGCCGCTTCTCGCATCCTAATCGCCATTTATCCTTATCGTTCCAGTCATCTTCTCGTAAATCTCTCTTTTTCATTTCCTCATCTATGTTGTTTTTCCACATCTTCCGTGGTCTCCCTCGTTTATTTCTTTGTGCTGGAGTCCAGTTCCATACTTTTATTGGTATTCTTTCTTCCTTCATTCTGCGCAGATGTCCGTACCATCTTAACTGTTTTTCATTTATATGATCGATAATAGTGCCTTTT
Organism: Elmis aenea; assembly: GCA_947652605.1. Classification (NCBI taxonomy): domain Eukaryota; kingdom Metazoa; phylum Arthropoda; class Insecta; order Coleoptera; family Elmidae; genus Elmis; species Elmis aenea. The sequence goes on along the minus strand of OX393579.1, from coordinate 43,354,344 downwards.
ATTTTCATTTTATCTCTGATGTCCTCATTTCTAACGTGATCGTACAAGGATAGGCCGCAGCATCTTCTCCAATATGCCATCTCGGCCGAGAGTAGTCTTTGATTCATTGATTTGTCCCTTACCCATATCTCCGCCCCATAAGTCAATACTGGTTCTATTATCGTTTTAAATATATTTATTTTTGTTTTTCTAGTTAGGTTTTTATTCCACAAGATTGGATGTAATGTTTTTATCATATTCTTTCCTCTGCCTATTTTCTTCATTATGTCCTTGTCGTCTCTTCCATCTTCGCATATTGTTACTCCCAGATATTCGTACTGACTAACGTTTTTTATCGTTCCGTTGTCTAACTGTATGTCATGTCCTCTTCCACCTATGACCATATACTGTGTTTTCTCTGTATTTACCTCCAGTCCCCACTTCTTGTATTCCTCTATAAGTTTATTTAGCATGTACGTCATATCTTGCTGATCTTCTGCAATAACTATTTGATCATCTGCAAAGAGGATCGTGTATATCGGACTCTCGCCCAACAGTGCTCCCATCGGACTGCATTTTCTGGTCCAATGTTTTAAGGCCGCACATAGGTAAATTTTAAAAAAGTGTAGGTGAGAGGCAGCAGCCTTGTTTTACTCCTTTCGAAGGCGAGAATGGTTGAGAGACTTGCTTTCCGGCTTTTGCGACGGCTTGGTTTTCTCTGTATAGCGTTTTAACTGCGTTTAAATATATTTTATTTATGCCAGCTTGTTCCAAGGTAAGCCATAGTTTTTGGAGGGGAACGGAGTCGAATGCTTTCTTTAGATCTATAAATGTAACGTGGAGTTCTCTTCCTTTAGCCAGATTCTTCTCTGCTAAGTGTTTTAACGTAAATAGATTATCTGTACAGGACCTTCCTGGTCTAAAGCCGCTTTGCTCTTCTATTTCTTTAGCTTCTTTCTCTATTCTTTCTTTAAGGACTCTTCCATATAATCTTCCTACAGACGACGTTACACTTATTCCTCTATAGTTTTCGCAATCATTTCTACTTCCTTTTTTGTAAATCGAGTTTATATGAGAGATTTTCCAATCTGTTGGTATGTTTCCCCCCCTTGGACATTTATTAAATATATCGCAGATTATTTCTTATAACTTTATAAAAAATCGTTAATAACTCGAAAATTATTGCAGATAGGTATAGGAAATGTTAATACAGACAGATTGATGCAGAATTTAATTTTGCATTAGGATTCGAAAATTTGGACATTTTATTTGAAAAAAACGAGCTTTAATGGTGTGAAATTGTATTTTAAAAAATAAAATTTTGGACACCCTGTAAGTAGTGTATCTGTCAATTGCAAAAATTGCAATATGAACTCCAAGGTTTCTTTTATCCATAGTCTCAAATTGAGCGTTTTCGCTTTTAAAATGGTGGCGGTTAATAATATTAAGCATCACGATGTATCAAAAAATTTTCAAAAATGTCCAAAAATCTAAAAACGATTGCACTTGGGTATAGGAAATGCTACCAAAAGTACCTCTCCCGCGGCCGTCTGTCATCGTAGGGGTTTCAGGTGGTTTCCCCTACCTACTATAGGCAAATGCTGTAACAGTACTTCCATCTACCCTCTACCCTTACCCACCTTATCCTTGTTCCCCGCCCCCTCCTCCCGGGCGCTAGTGACCGCAGATGTCGAAGCGTCCTAAAACTCTCAATTAAAAAAAAAAAAAAGTCCCTCTAAAATGACGTGCTATAAAAAATAGACTATTGTGTTTGAAATAAGAAAGTAGATGTCAACTTCCGGTATTTCCGGAAGTGCCGCCATCTTGAAAATATGTTCAATTAATATATCATATGCCATTATGGCCAGAACCAAAATTTCAGATCATTACCCTTCTTCATCCTCCATATATTTCTAATGTACGGTTCCAATCAATCACCCTGTATATAAAATAAAATCATTTTAAAAAAATTTACAAGACGCAAACAACTTTAGCTTAGCGAACATTACTTATTACATTCTATAACCTTTGTTTTCAAGTTATGGCACATCCTGCTTTGATCGTATGTTTGATTATCGTGAGTTGTACAATATAAAAATTTTTCAAATGAAATGTTTAAGAAAGGTGGCCTGGCAATAAAACAAACAAAAGTTACAATGTAAAACCAATAAAATATTTGAAAGGAGTTTAAAAACCCTCAATATTTTGTAACAAACGCCACGGCTCTATCGCTAACAATAAAAAAATTACCGAGCTAGGACAATTTCGCTATACATCATATAATGTTCATGAAACTATAATTGTTTTAAATAAATCATTTGCTCATAAATTAATTTTAAATACTTGTTCTTGCATAAACTGTTTACATTTTGATTAGCACTCATTTATTCTTTATTAAAACTATCTACAGCTACGTAATGTTATGTTTTAAAAGGGTCTAATTTTGCTACAAACACACAAAAAATACCTTACATTGTCAGTTGTATTTATTGTAGCAGTTTTCTGTTTATTTTATTACCAAGTTTTCTTGTATCGATTCATACATATATTGTCCCTCGGCAAGTAAATGCTAAAATAAAATATCAAAAGACGTGTATTTTCTAACAGATCTACCTCGTTTCTTGTACTGCCTCTTATACTGATGTATTCACATATGTATAGAGGGTCGGAATTCTTTGTCTTCCCGGGGAGTTTTGTTGGTAACCGATACACGAGCTGAGTATATCAACTTAATAGCCCTCTCTAGACTGCTATTGTATACAGGCTGCAAGAAACTACAATTTTACACCCTTTATTTTTAGCTATTTTATTCGTTCTCAAAAATGGCCCTTTCACGTGTGTATACATATATTAAATTTTTTATCCGCACATATACACACCCCACAAAAATTATCGCGTTACTAAAGTAATAAAAACTTTCATTCTTCATCACTGTACCTCGCATATTTATTACGAAAACATCTTGAGAGATAGCCCGGAATCTAAGGAAACAGTATTGTTTCTACAGAAAATAAAGCACATCAGCCCATGTGGTACATAGCTTTGTTTATCTAATGAAAGTTCCTAACGTTTAGCAAATGAGGAGTAATCGTACTCATCAAAGGTGACCGTATTCAGTGGCTAATTTGATAGGAGTCCAACTAATTACTCCCTTCATTTTAAGGGTAGTTAGGCGTTAAACCCGCCACTCGCGATCCAAGACCGCAGTACGATTGCGTTGGATGTGATCGTACTGCAGTAGACACTTGTTTGTCTGCCGTCCAATTCGGTCCAATGTGTTGGATCGCGCCCACACACGTTTAAAAACTCTTCAATTTGGTCGCATCCAACACAATCGTACTGCAGCGTTGGATGATGATTGATGATGATGATGATCGGGGTGTTGGCCAGCCCTTATAGGGACTTTGGTCCCTTTTTGGCGATGAAATTAGAGTTTTGGAATTCTGAAAGAAGACAGATGACGCAGTATCGGGCGCTTATGTTGGGTTGTGTCGTCAGTGAGAGTGGTTTAGTGGTTTATGATTGGGTTAGAGGCATTGGCTCGGGGGTGTTTAGAGAAAAGGCTCGGGGGTGTTTTTAGAGAAAAGGCTCGGGGGTGTTTAGAGAAAAGGCTCGGGGGTGTTTAGAGAAAAGGCTCGGGGGTGATATCGATTGTTAGTCGATATATTTGGGGCAGGTTGGAGGTTTTTGTCAGAAGAATGGTGGGAATGTGTTTAAGTTTCTTGCGCGGTTTGCGCGTGTTGGGAGGAGAAGGAATGGAGAGAAGTGGGGCTATGCCGGGGACGTTGTTGTTGATGAGTCGGGTGGTGTGATGGTCTAGATTGGAAGAGATTCTCTCGTTGATTGGGAGGGTATTGGCAAGTGCGTGTATCTCGTTTGAGGGGTGAAACCTGTCGAGTCTGAGGTATTTTCGCAGCACGGCCCTTTCGAACGGAAGGGCTCTGGTTGAGATTTGTTTGGGCTTGGTAGAAAGAAAAAAAGCTCGGTATTCGAGTATGGGTCAGATGAAGGTGGAGTACGTGTGTAAAAGAGTTTTGGGGTGGCATCCTGTAAATCTGCCTCGGATGATAGAAAGAAGTGAGGCTCTGTGTCGGGCACGCTTCAGCGTTTTGGACAGGTCTTCGGAGGGCAAGAGGGTAGTGGTAAGCGTGATTCCGAGATACGCTATGGAGTCGGACATGGGGAGGTTTGTTTCCCATAAATTAAGATTGACATGGGCTGGATTGAAGTTGGGGTGGCGAAAGAGGATGGTTTGAGTTTTTTCGGGATTCGGCTTGATCAACCAGTCTCTCATCCAGGACTGGAAAGAGCGCAGGTAGACCCACAGAGTCCGACCGGCTATTTCAGAGGACCTTGCCGAGCACCAGACGGCAGTGTCGTCGGCGTATTGGGCAAGAGTGACTGTAGGTAGCCTACGATGGTTGGGGCTAGGTTGGGGAATGTCCGAGATGTAAAGATTGAAGAGAAGAGGGGGCAGCGTTGGATCGTAAGTGGCCGGCTTTATAGAGAGACCGACCAATCCTCCAGAAGAGAGGGGCAAAGTCATAGAAGAGTTACTTCCTCTTGATACACACTGCACCACACAATTGCTCCAAACTAAACTTTTAGTTATTCAGTATGTACATTTACCTCTTTAGGTACACAACCGATGATGCCAGTCAAACAGGAAACACCGGCTTGTACGATTACAATACGCCAAAGACCATGCTTTTTGAGACATCGATGATTGGGTACAGATAAGTCAAAATTGTATTTACAGCATATAAAAGGTATATGGGTATGCTGGTCTACAGCACATGTTTGATATAAATTTCGTCAAAGATGATTCAGTTATGTAATAAGGAAAGATTTCTTATCATGGACGGCAGTGAATGAAGTAAGAATGAGGGATGAACGACACGTAGTGGATATTCTGGAACCACATCTTGTCCAATATTCATCTGACAAATTTTATCGTTTGCAAAAGGTCAAAATTCTATAGTGCATGTGTAGAACCATCAAAGTGGACGATTCAGCAACATAGCTAAATCAGCGCTCTGGATTATCTTCTAGATGCGTTGAACGAAATAAAATGAAGCAAAACTACTTTCAGAACCGTTTTTGAATCCCTTAGGAAAATTTAACCTGTAATGACTGAAATTTTTACTTTTTTAGCATCTTCAATGTTTAAATAAGTTGCACAAAATAAATATTATATTAAACGTGTCTTAAAGTTCTCGATTGCGGTACATTGGCATTGACAGGTTTTTACAAATGTAGCTGTTTTAATGAGAACTGCAACAATTCTGTAGCCTGAAAAGGAGTAGAGGAGCACCTTTATTTAGGTAATTGATATTAGCAGCTTAAGCATTATGTGGTTGAAACATACGAACAATACTCAGTCAAAACTTGAGAACATCAACACATATGGTACATTGTTTTTGTATACTTTCTCCTTTGGTTCAATATTTATTATGATTAAATATATAAAACAAAGCTGATGGCCTGAAAGGTCCAAGCCTTGAAAATAATTATTCTCGACTTCCTTCCATCATTTAATAGATTTTTGCAATCTCCGATCTGGAATTGCCCAAGATCCTCTTTTACTGCCACCATCCAATTCCTTAGCAGTCGACAACTTTTTCTCTTCATGCCAGCTTCACTTTCTAGTTATGCTTTTATCTTGTAATTTGTTTGTAAGCCCCAAGCATCGTGGTCAATGTTTTCTTGTATTGGCTGTTCTTTTTTGTTTCTAACAAAAAATGTTCCAAATCTTTATCCACTAAATAGTCCTTTTCTGTTTTTAATTCTTTAACCATTACATTGCCAACTAATATTTTCTTGTCTCGTTTATCGCCATTAATACAAAACAGTGCCTATCGACATCTTTTAGAACTCAGAAAACCATTTTATACGTATACACACGCCTTATGTTTGGTGAAAAGAAAATGATGACCTTTGTACCAGAATTGGAATGAACAGAGGATTTACACATATTATTTTGAGTTTTTCGTTAAGTGTGATGTACGTTATTCGCTAAAATACTTTGTAACAAGGTGTTATTTACAGGGATGGGGAGTCGTCGAAAAAATAAACGACTTCCGACTCTCAATTTCCGAGACGGTATTTTCTAAAACCGATTCCTTCCATTAATGCTTTGAACTAAAGAATATTAAGGAAAAACGGTTAACACCACCATTGAATCGTTCCCGTTAAACAAAAAACAAAGTATTGTTCCCGTTTTTGTTCTTTAAAAAAATTCGGATAATATCGTTATTTTGTTTTCATTTTGTGTTTATCTTATCCTAAATAAAGCTGAATCATAGAGTTGGAAGTCGATAGTTTTTTCAACTTCCGACTCCTCCAAAAAGCATCGACTCCTCGACTCACGACTCCCGACTCTGACTCCAACTCCCCATTCCTGCTTAATCGATTGGTCTATAATTATCGATATTTTTATTGTACTTTCATGGCCTTTGTATTTTATGAAATATTGATTAATGCTTATTTACCAATAATTTCTGTAATGTATTCGAGCATGTATGGTGCACATTAAATAAATGATTTCACATTTGTTTTACTTGTATACACATATATTAGGAAAGTAAAAATGTTATAATGTTGAAATAGTGTCACATCCTATGGCATGACCAGCTTATTTTTGATGTTATTAAATCGCCAGATCCATAAGTGGTATAGAGTCGTATACTTAGCACCACCACACATTAAATGTGCTACTGCGTTATGAACTCTAGGGTTTAGCGGGGTTAATAACGGATGTCTTATCATTGTTAGAAATCTTTCCCGTTGTGGTATTACTGCAGTCCCTATAATTAAATGTCGATAATGACAGTGTGCCGACAAAAACAATTTTGTACTTAATATTACTGTATCAGTCTTCAAATTACAATTGCTGTTTGTATTATGTACCCCTATAGCTTTAATTACACACGTAATTGGGTATACACGTGTTTTATTCTCACAAATGATCATCAAAGTTTTTAATTCGGCGAATTTGTTTTGTTTAAGCACACGTAAAATACAATATGAAGGGATATTTGTGTAATTCTACAAACTCTGCGGCCGAAACGCAAGGCTCACCATTGAAAACTTCTAAGCCGTAAAATATATAAGGTTATAAGTTATATTTTTATAGACTTACTGGTCAGATAGGCCTGAAGAGCGTCAGACAGCTTTTAAAAACTTTTTATAGTAAAAACGTAAAAACTAGGCTATTACATGGTTTTAGTATACAGGGTGTCCCACTAGGTATGCCTTTGCTAATTGTTGCATAAATCGAATGTTTAGGACCATAAAAAAATTTAACCAAAAAAATTATTTTATGTATTCCTTCAGATACAGGGTGTCCCACTTATCGTGAATAGGATGAGGATCTCGTAAACAATAAGAGATACTGTTAAATGGGTCAAAATAATTTATGATTTAAGAGCAACTGTACAAAAATAAAACACAACAGTCTTTGATTTTTGCTTATAACTTGCTTATTTGAAATCAATCTCAAAATATTTTTCGATATTATTGAGGCACTTTTTTGCGTAGATTAGAAATAGGTACGTCAATAAATTTTACCTACCTTTATTTGTTTTTGTTATTTTGACATCAGCCGTATTTAAAATAAAAAGTTGATGTTAAAATAACAAAAGCAATCTTCATACTATTGTGTTTACTTTTCCTTATTGCCATTATGCAGACTGCTGCTCCGTATGTTAACAACGGAACTATTGCCCCATTATAAAGGAATCTGCAAAGGTATAGAAACAGACAAATATCTAACTCACCGTTATAGATTTGACAATGAAATTTTGTATCTAAGCGTTATCGTATTTTTCGGATTCGTTGAAAATACTGGTAGCAATACGATTTCCGGTTCAACCGACAATGGACTCAAACTTTGAAATTTTGAATGGAACACTGTATATTTTTATATTTTTGGATTCCCCCAAAAATTTACTAGAAAATTATTTTAGGTTTTATGTGTTTAAAGCCAACCGTTTATATATATATATATATATATATTTTTTTTAACATACTTATAAGTTCTTTAAAAAGGCAGTAGAATTTCGTTTGAAATTTAAATTGACAATAGATTAATTAACACTTTGTGCTAGCTACATTTTAAAAATATTTTACAGGATGTGTTTTTACGGTTGGTCAAACTCGTGAAACTTTAAACATCGTTAACTCAATTTTCTTAAACACAACGCCCCATATGTTTTAACATAGTCTCGTAGAAAATTTGATTATCTTTCAAAAACATTAACCATGTTTTATACCTAAAACTGATATTTTTCGAGATATCGCGATCTTATTGTAAATTATTTAGGCAACGCAATATTTTCGAGTAGGCTATGAAGGTAGGCAGAGGTAATTTTGGAACAATTCATATCCTTCCATTATTTTTTAAAGATTTTGTGTTAACCGCCTCGAATGCTATTAATTCATCTGCACGTTTTTAATTAATTGACAGCTTGTTTTCCAAATTTTTAATTTTATCTTCCGTCTCAAAAAATTCGTTTTGTAATTTTATTATTTAATTTTTTGATAGTACAAACTGATGTAAGGATATTTTGTCTCAAATCACTGCGCAAATTACCACTCTTTTCAGTAACATTAATTAATATTTGTGGAGCACTTTAAAAAACCTCGTCACTTTGTCATCCATCTTGATAAATTAATGTTTTACTATCATTTTATTTTAAACCTTATATTTATCATATTCACCATAACTTACGGTATAAAAATCCAATATAGCATGCAAAGGAAATTAAACTATAAAAGCAAATACCAAAAAAGCTAATAATAACACGATATTAAAGTTTTGCAGATCTTTAAGACGTTTTAGGAGTTGGACAAACAATATTAGCTTTTTATAAACCACATAAATGCATATTTTTTTACTGATTTAACGAAATGTGTATCATGTAGAATCAAACCTGTATTCGACACTTTGGTCCCTGACGGGATAGTTTTCAAAAATTACCTCTTGGAAGACAATAATTAACAAGTGGTTTTGTGAAAAACTAGTATTGTGTGTCATAGGTAATACTGGTCCATAAACAATCTTGAATTTTAAGTGCTGCAATTCTAATTGTATCTGATTTTTAAAACACGTACATTTTTGAGAACCGTAACTACAAATATCTAAAAAATAGTTATTTATGTGTCAAGGCCAAAAAGTGTTACCTTTTTGGCCGCGTCTGGTTTGCTGGCCGAGACGTAGTCGAGGCCAGCAAACGGGCAAGGCCGAAAAAGTACGTTTTGGCCGAGGTGCTTATTACATTTTTTGTGCGATACAATTAAAAACAATTTAAATTTTTAGTATTTTCCAAAAATATAGGTTAGAAACTACGTGACATTCTGTCACTGAGATGACGGCGTATGCTGTTAGCTTTAATGCAAATTTACGCTGTAGCGGCCGAAAAAGTTACTTTTCAGGCCGTTGCTAAGGGTAAAGGCCTGAAAAGTTACTTTTTAGGCCGTTGCTAAGAACGCCGGTAATGCAGTACTTTATGGCTGCTAACGCGTCCGTCAAACAGCTGTTTCTAGTACGATCGCACAAAAAAACAATGTTTTATTTTAAATTCTAGTTTAAGCTATTTCATTAACTAGTAATTGAAATATGTTACATTCTTACACACAGAATACAAATTCTCCACATGCGAAACAGCGCATATGTTAAGAGATAATTTAGAAAAGTCGAATCTCAAACTAATTTAAGACGTTTATTTCAGATAATTAAAAATATCTGTAGTTTGGTGTTAAGCAATATCTAGGGTCGTACATGTTTAAAAATTGGTTATTTTATTAATGTTTATTAGTAAGTTTATCTAAAGTAAAATATAGGTCAATATGCGACACAACTGCCGTATCAAACTTATTACTTCCACTATAAATAGTAATATTTTTATCCCACACCACATTTGAAATATAGTGGGCGACATTAAAGCAAACAATGCAATACAAATACCACGTTGAGATGACAAAACTCATTTTGTGGTGCCCTCGTTTTAAATTTTTGTAATAAATTGTAGTTCTGAATAGTTTGCAGTTCTATTTGTATGAGTTGAAAGCTTTTAATTTTTTTTTTTTTGAAGATTGGCAGTTGTTTAACTGAAATGTTTGTACGGGTATTAAAATTTTATTAAGCGAGTATATGTGGAACGACTATTCACGGCGAAGGTAGACAAAAACAAATTGTAACGTGGAATACGGTTTTGACAAGCGTTTGCATATTTTATGCCGTATACCCGAGTGTTGCCAAACTCTAAATATTAATGAACGACTCGAAGGTTAAACAATATAAGGTACTTTAAATATATTTGTTTGTAAACGTTTAGACGATTCGTTTTATTTTCATATACCGAGTGTTCCAAACATTTATTATTTATTTAGTCATGAGTCCTTCTACTGTTAGGTGTAGGACTGTTGAGTTGTGTTGTGCTGATTTTTTTCCATGTTTTTCTGTCTTGTGCTAGCCTTTTTATGTCTTTCCATTTGATGTTTCTATCCGCTGCTGCTTTTTTAACTTCGTCGTGCCAGGTTTTTCTTGGTCTACCTCTTTTGTTTTTTCCCTGTGTTCTTGCTTCATATGCTCTTCTGGTTAACCTTTCTTCTTTCATCCTATAAATGTGACCCAACCATCCCAGCTGCCTTTCCTGTATTTTTGTTTCAACTGATTTTATCTTTAATGTTCTCTATATGTTTCGTTTCTGATTCTCTTTTTTTGTTTTTCCTTGGATTTTTCTTAGAAATCTCATTTCAGCTGCATTCACTCGGCTACTATTTTTATTTGTTAGTGCCCACGTTTCACTTCCGTATAAAAGTGCCGGAGTTACTACCTTTTTGACCACTTCTACTTTTGTTGTTTTTGGGACTTCTCTATTTCCAAAAAATGTTGTTCTTAAACTGTTAAATATTCTTCCCACATTTCCTGTCCTTTCGCTTATTTCCTTGTCCATTTCTCCATTATTCTCTATGATCACTCCTAAATATTTAAAGCTTTCTACCTGTTCTAACCTAAGCCCATTTAAAGTGATGCTATGCCCTTTGTTTTCTGTTGTAACGATCATAGTTTTAGTTTTTTCGGTATTTATTTTCATATTAATTTTTATCAATTCCAGATTTAGAGTTTCTAAATTATGTTGCAGGTTTTTTTCTGTTTCCGCAACTAAGACCATGTCGTCTGTGAACATTAGCTCCGTTATGTTAATTTTTTCCATTTTCCAGTTGCCTAGGTGGAACGGTCTCATTTTTTGTTTTACTTCTTTAATTACCCCATCTATGACTACTGAGAATAATAATGGGCTGAGCACGCATCCTTGTTTTAGCCCCTCTTTTGTTTCAAACTCTTCCGATTCTTCATTTTGTGTTCTTACAATATTTACTGTTTTTTCGTACATCGCTTTTATTATGTCAATTGTTTCTATTTCTATTCCCTTCTTTCTTAGGCCCATCCATACGTCTTTTCTTTTGATTTTATCGAATGCTTTTTCCAAGTCTATAAAACATAAATGTATTTCCTTGTTTTTTGTTAAGCTCTTTTCTATTGTTTGTCTTAATATAAAGACTGGGTCTTGGGTACTCCTTCCTCTTCTAAAACCGTATTGTTCCAAACATAATCTATTAAAACGAAAGTCACATAACTTGTTAATAATGGACATAACGGAGAATTTAAATTAAAAATACATGTCACTATTTCATTTGGCAAACCATGTACACTTTTTTATTTCTATATTAGTAAATTCTATTGAAAGGATACATAGTTTCAATTAATTCAATAACTGTTTTTGGTCATTATCCGTTATTGTTTAAAAACGAGAGCATTGTTTGGGTTCGTCCTGTTGTGTTCTGTTTTTGTTATTAAATGAATGAATGAATGAATAAATAAATGAATGAATAGATGAATAAATAAATAAATAAATGACATAAATTTTATTTATTTATCTACAGGCGACTTCGGTTACAGCTGTCGCCGTCTCTCGCATGCTAATCTCCATTATAACCTGTCTTTCCAATTACCTTCATTTAAGCATCTTGCAGACATGGCTGCCTTTACTTCGTGTCCCCCATTTCTTCTTGTTCGACTTCTTCTTCTTCTGTTCTGTGGCGGCACCCAATTCCATATGTTTTTGGGCTGTCGGTATTCCGTCATCCGTTGGAGGTACCATACAATCGTAGTCTTTTGAGTTTTAATGTTTTTATAATATCCATATCTAACACCCTCATTTATCTTTGTTTCGTACGTGGTCCATTTTTGTATGTCCGCATAATCGGCACCTATAATCCATCTTCATTCATTTATTTCTCCGACTCTCGAATTTTCTGTAGTTCTGTCTCATTTGCAATAAAACTTTTAAGTAGTATTGCTTTGTAGATTTTAACTTTTGTTTTTAGTTATTTTACGATCCCATAAAAGGCTATGTCGTTGTTTAATAACTGCTCTTCCTTGGTCTATTCGGTTTCTTATTTCTGGTTACTTTTTGCGGCGTCTGTTATTCCCATTTTCAGATACTTGTATTTCTTTGTCTTTGCAATAATGTTAGTGTCTAGATACAGAAGTTTATTTTCTCCACCTACAACGTTTTCGGTGTATTTTTTGTCAGTTCCCATCATTGTACTCATCGCATAATTTTCTTGGCACATAATTGATATCTCTATCTTCTGCTAATATTATTTAGCCATCAGCAAAATGGAGTGTTCTTTAAGGCAAATCCATATTACAAACCCATCTCGCGATAGTTTTCTCATGCCCAAAATGTCGCATAATATGCTATGTGTGCCTACTTCTTCGATGAGTACACATTAGTGTTTCTTTCCCGGGATCCCGGGATCCCGGTTCATTGTAAGCTATTTATAATTCCCGGGAAATGCTTTTTGTCCCGGGAATTCCCGGGATTTTAAAAAAGTGTTATTTTTGTTTATTTTGTACCAAGATCTTTGTAATACTATCATAACTTATCAGAATTTTATACTTAAAATATCTTTACCAACAGTAAATTATAGAAAAACTTAATTTTTATTTCAAAACAATTTTTCTCTTTTAGTATGGCGCAAAAAAACCCGGTCTCCATGACAAAATTAATATCTTCAAAATACTTTTACAGTTTCGTTTTTGTGTACCCTGATAATTCAAAGCAAAATAGCTTATAAATGAAATTTTATTGATGATAACGATGTTTCTTTGCTGCTAGATGCTTTCAAGACAATTGCACCTACATCAATAGATACTGAGATAATTTTATGCAGCAGGACTTTTTGTTAATAAATTAAGGAAAAGACTAATTGACTGAAGCACAGATCACCTTTGTTTTCTTAAATCCCATTACAAAAATTCATTGTAAAAATTATATTATTATGTTCATAAATATTAAATTGCAATAGAAAGGTTATAATTCCCAAATGTATGTATCTTTCACCAATATTATTGAATTATTTATAATAATCATGGAGCAAAATGTATTACATATATGACTTGGAGTTGTTTTTAAGTAATAAACCGCTCCCTTAATTTTTTGGGTTATTTATTTAAAAATATTGACATACTTTATTACATCCCGGGATCCCGGGAAATCCCGGGACAAAGGCCGATTTCTTCCCGGCATCCCGGGACAAGCAAAATGGTCAAATATGAGAAACCCTAGTACACATCCTTAGCTACCTCGACCAGCTTTAATTGACGGTCGCTCAATACAAAAGTATATACTCCTGGTACCATTTCCTCAAAGGTAGCTGTTTTTTGGCCTTTCCCGAACGTTGTGCTTCTTTAGTGCTCGTACGACCACGTTTAAAGTTCACAACCCATCTTATAACGGTTGAAAACTATAAAATAGACTCACCTTAAATATAATTTAGCTCAGCTTTTCTAACGGTTGGGGATAAACCATTAATATAGAAGTATTTTATCCCCTATATTGGTTTACTCCATTGTTCAAAAAACAGAATTTGTTCATTTTGGCGGACAATTGAAAACAACTTGACATACATAACCTTATGCAACTTCAAAATTTTCTTAATTGAGGATGACAATGGAAAATCTATAGATAAATATAAACAGGATTCTACGGCTGTCGATGTATTTCTTCTCTCAACCACTGTCTCCAATCTCCATGTGTCGCGATCTTGCCATTCTCTGTCCTATAGGTCTCTTGTTTTCATCGCTTCGTCTACTTCATCCCTCCCATGATCTTCGCGGTCTACCTCTTTTTTTTTTCTGCTTATAGGACTCCATTCCGTGACACGTGCTATCCATCTATCATATTTCTATCCGTTCTTTTAACATGTCATCAGGCCAATCTCTTTCCTTCGATGTACCTGAGTAGGTCTTTTTGTACAACCATTCTTCTTTTGATCTTTTCGTTCCTAAGTCTGTCCATCCTTGTAGCTGCACAGCTCCTCCAATATTTCATCTTATTATTTATTACCCAGTTTTCAGCTCCATAGGACATGATACTCCGTACCATGGTCATATACCTATACTTGTTTTAGTATTTTTTGTAAGATGCCTATCCCATATAATTGGATTTAACTGTTTTATGCAAGTTCTGGTTTGCCTTGGTCTGCTTTTAATTCTTTCTTCTGTTCTGTTTTTTGATATTATACACCCCAAATATTTATATTTTCCTCTTCCTTTTATTTGTTGGGCCTCATCCATTTCAATTTTTTTAAATTTTTTCTTAGGTTGTTGGATGATTTATAAAAATTTGCGCCATCTACAGGCTAGACATGAAATTATTCGTTCTATGCTCGTTCATCAACGTTTGCATTAACATAAATTAATCAGCTTTTTGAAGCGAACTTTTTGACTCAGAATACAACTGTTTTTCTAATGTATCCTAATATATTCGAAGATTATTTTATCTTCAATTATTTTTATTCGACAGATTTACATCTTTAACATAAACACGTATTTTATAATTAGGACGATGATCGAGATAAGACATGACATTCTCGACTTAAAGTAGCCTTTGAACCCGGCAACTTATTAGCAGAGTCAAGTTTTCAAGAGCTCACAGTATATTTGTTTGACCTATTTCCAAGATATTGCTGTATTATCAATGAGATTGCAGAATGAGCACAGTTAACGAAATAACGGAAACTCTGTTCCTGTGACTTATATCGTGCAATTTTCCACAATACAGCTACAGGATATAACAGAACCGGTTACTACAAAAGTTCACATTTATTGAATTTTACTGCGAAAACTAAAACTAAAGCGTTCGCTTTTCTCTTATATATAGCGCCGTTTCGTGGAATGGAATGGCGTATGTACATCAAAGAAATATGTTGCAGAGGAAGTAATTTAGAGTGAATCGGGTACAGTAACACAATGAAGTTGGGGCTACAAGTTTAAAAGGAATTTGTTTCAAAACTCATAAGCAAAAGATGCAGTTAATTGTGGTCAATCAAAACGTATTGTGTGGTTATTATTAAACTTACACCACATTGGGAATCAAGGCTATGTTCACTGACATAATCAGGGATTTTTGGCAAATTTTAATTTATGGCACGCAATACGGACTGTGACTTGCTACCACTTTTGCATTGTCCTTGGAATAAAAGTTTATCTTTGCCAAATTAAACAATAATTTAACGAAAAAGAGACACTTCCTCGTGAGTATAATTGTGTTGTTTGTACCCAATCAGGGCGTTCTAAAAATATTTTTTAGCGGTAACTTATCCGATTAAGAGATACAGCCAATATCTTCAACAGAACTAGCCTTTTTAGATAATGTGGCTTTTAGCTAAAAGCGAAAAGAACTTGCAACTCAATCTAGGTGTACTGAGCTGATACATTAAGTAGTAGATATACTGAGTATTAATATTGTCGCGTATAATAATAACAAATGCACAGACAGTGGCCGGTTGGGCCAACTGCCCCCAAAAGCGGCCGGCGGGAGTAGCCGCAGCAAATAGAGTAGCCAGATAAACATTACATCCTTGCTTAAATACTACCCCGTAGCGGGGGTCCTTCCGCCTGAGTTTTGGGTACATAACGGTAAATGAACAAATCTAACGAACTTTGCAAGTACAGCGTTACAAAATTTACTTCAAAAACTCTGATTGTGACAATATAACAAAGACAAAGGCTATGGCTATAGCGAAAAATCATGTACTAGTTATAATTACAATCATACTAGACCAAAAAAGATAGAGCAGGTAACGAATTTTAAATACAATACTTAGGAACAATAATTGCAGAGAACGATAATTTGGATACCATCTGAATAAGATCGCGGCCGCGACGAAATTTTACTACGCCACTAATAAATGTTTGATAAGTAAAAAGGAGTTATCAAAAGAAACGAAAACGCGAGTTTTTAATGCAGTGACGCACTCATTCTTACTTACAGTTCAGAAACTTGGACAGTAACACAAAAACAAAAATAAAGAATACAGACACAGGAAATAAGATTTCTGAGTAAAATAGAGGGATATAGACTGATCGATAAAATTAGTAACGAAAAAATCCGAAAAAAACAAGGGTATGACCATCAGCTACGTGAAAGTGGGATATATAATATCGAATAAAATTGCAGTAACGAAGGGTCTCCGTGAAGGTTGCTGCATAGCACCCACTTTATTTAAGATATACAGGGTGGTGCTTTTTTCGATGCTCACCATTGCTATCTTGGAAACGGTAATATATACAAGGTCGGTTAAATTAAAGAAAAGTTGCACATTTTTATGGCGATTAAGAATCTGAAAATAAATCCTGGATATTTTGATTCGTTTTTGATTTATTACAAAAAAAAACTGAAAAATGTGATTTTAGAAAAATATTATTATCTTCCCTACCATTGACGCTATTTCATTTAAACTTGGTAACTTTATGTTTTTGACCGTCCTGGTTTTGATGACGTCAACAAAAGCCTTCTAGATTTCAAGTTGCAATAGTCAACTTTTTTATTTCTCATGGCCGCCATATTGGATTTTTACACCATCAGACAGACAAAAAAAATAGCTTTTCAGATTGGTAACCAACATACGTTTCTTCTTTCAAAAAACTTGTTGAAATTTGAAAATTTGTATAAATAATCTATAAAATCGTGAATGTTCTGAAAAACAATAATAAAAGGGACACAACATTTTATAGGTCTAATAAAATAACGAAATGACAATAAATTTAAAACACCTGATAAATAATTATTTAAATTGTTTAAAGTGTGCGCCGTTATGTATGATGTAGTGGTTAGTCCTCAAATTCATTTCGTCCACTGCCTTTAGGATGGTTTGTCTCGAAATAGAGTTGACAGCAGTTTTGGTTTTACGGTGAAGAAGTTCAATATTTTCCGTTAGGGTTGCATAAACAACATCAATGTAAAAGTAATACATAGGCGTTAAACAAGTCGATCGCAGAGGCCAATGAACAGGACCAAACGTACCAAGTCATGAATTTTGAAACCGTACATCTAAATTAATATCCTTTTACAATGCGGGCGTTGTGAGGACCAGCTCCTGCTTGCTGAAACTACTGATGATTTGGAATTGTTAATAATGGCAATTCGCCTAACATATCTTCCAAATATGTTTCCAACAATCTTAATTTCGTTATCATTAGACCAATAAAATGTTCTGTAGCTTTTATTTATATTATAATTTTAATTGTTTTTCAGAGCATTCTCGATTTTATGAATTATTTACACAAATTTTAAAATTTCAACAAGTTTTTTGAAAGAAAAAAGGTACGTTGGTTACCAATCTGAAAAGCTAATTTTTTTGTCTGTCTGATGGTGTAAAAATCCAATATGGCGGCCATAAGAAATAAAAAAGTTGACTATCGCAACTTGAAATCTAGAAGGCTTAGAAAATTTCTGTTGACGTCATCAAACCCGGGACGATCAAAACATAAAGTTACCAAGTTTAAATGAAATAGCGTCAATGGTAAGGAAGATAATAATATTTTTCTAAAATCACATTTTTCAGTTTTTTTGTAATAAATCAAAAACGAATCAAAATATCCAGGATTTCTTTTCAGATTCTTAATCGTCATAAAAATGTGCAACTTTTCTCTGGAGTTTTACTAAACCTGACAGAGTACGTAAAACAGATATCCGGGATAGAATGGACGTAGGTACTACTAAAATTGTTACAATTACCTCAAAGAGATTAAAATGGTATGGCCATCTAAGACGGATGCCAAAAGATCGATTACCAGCACAAGTATGGAAGTGACAACCACGGGTAAGACGAAAAAAAGGCCGGAAAAAACTGGAAAAAAATGGAAAAGACCATGGAGGACAGAGAACTCTAAGAACCAGATTTAGTCGACAGAAGAAGATGGAGATTAGGATACGATAAACTATTTGAAATATATTTTAATATTATCTAAACTTTGTCACTTAAAATAATAGTGACTGAAGATAACTTTATAGAAATGACTACAAATAAACAATGTCTATTACTTAAGGAAAGTAACATATTGCTAGGAGTTTTTCATCATCTGGGGATAAGAAATCATTTTTTATTTCTACTTTAAAAACAAATCATTTGACTTTAAAAAAAAGAGAACATCCTAACACACCTTCAATATTATTTTCCGGGATACAACTTTTTTTACATGTAAATTGCTTAACCAACAAAAAAAAAACTCAATTAAAATGAATCTGATACATAGAACTTATTGCTGTCAAAAATCGCCATATAACGGTACACATTTTTGTACATTTTCAAGGGATACGGAAGTATAGTTCAGCAAAGCGTTTTATCTAAATTATCTGAGTTTCCGTATCAAAGCATGTTAAAAGTGTATTCCAGAGATCATAAACGGAATTAAGTGAATTAACATACATTGTGTTGCAGACCTTCATAGGATTAGGATCTCAAGTGTATCCAATTTGTTTCATTGAAAAGCTAAATAAAACCTACAATGTTAATTTCCATTAAAAATAAAACGCTTAAATTGCAATATAACCTTTTCAATTACTCGCGTTCACTAAAACAATCCAGATTTACCGTTTAGCAAGCAGAACGAATCCTTAATACCTTAATTCTGTTCGAGTTAATGAACATTATAAAGACCAGAACGTTTAACATTAATTATGTCGATAATACTTAATAGAGATACTTACAGAGCACTAAAAAGGGTATTTGTAGTTTTTGTATTACACATACAAAAACTGCACACACCCTTTAGTTCTTGCATTAAGTAGAAAATAGTTTTTATTTACAAATACAGAAAATCTTGTCGAGCATCTTACAATATGTTCTCCTTTGTAACATTTTCGAAATTATATTCAAACGTTAAGGTAGGTACACACAGAGGCAACAAATGGAAACATGTCATTGCCACTTTGTCGACTATTTCTGTTTCATGTCGTAGAAACAAGAAACAAAGATTACACACAGAAGAAACAGTTCGACTAAGGTTACAAAGTATTTAAACATGTCGAAGAACAGAGGCAACACAGTGTTCGCACACAATCAACACATTTCCAGCAACTTAGTAATATTCAAGACTTCGTCCCTAATGTTGTACGCGGATGCTATAGTAATGGCTGCGGCAGCTTGTGTCATCTTAAGTAAAAAAAAACGCAAGAGAAAATGTTGGATGCGAACTTCCTTAATGAGGAGAGTGCATGATGGAGGAACAGAAATCATGAAGAGTTTGACCGCTGATGATCGATTGACAAGTGGTGGACACCTGAAAAACTTCCTTCGAATGTCAAGTACTGATCTGGAAATTCTTTTAAGTAAAATAGGACCAATTATATCAAAACAGGATACAAATTGGAGACCATCCATTACTGCAAAAGAACTATTAGTTACATTAAAATTTTTGGCAACAGGTGATTCCTATCACTCCATGATGTATCTTTTCAAAATGTCAGTACAAGCGATTTCAGCTATAATACCAGAAGTTTGTGATGCTCTGACTAATGCACTTGAAGAAGAAGTAAAGGTAAGTTGGTAAAATATATAACAA
Source organism: Elmis aenea (assembly GCA_947652605.1). Lineage (NCBI taxonomy): Eukaryota > Metazoa > Arthropoda > Insecta > Coleoptera > Elmidae > Elmis > Elmis aenea. The sequence continues at coordinate 43,334,444 of OX393579.1, read as the reverse complement.
ATGTTTGGCAAATTTGTTTCAAAATAAACTTTATTTATCTAAACAAAACAAAACGAAAATTATAGTGTTATTAACATATAAACTATAGATCCAGCAATACTTGACTAAGTATGTCATTGGTACGAGTAGGATGGCAGTCGTCGTTGTTCTGCTTTTGTAATATACTTGTATTTGTATTCGTGATATGCTGATCAGTAACTGGGGACTGCTGCTGTGGCAAACTGCTTCGTGATTCAAGACTGTCTTGAGATGGTGAATACATCGAGCTTGCTGTGGACTCTGGACTCTGGAAAAATGAGTTGTGATGTCCATGTTGCAGATAGTTTTGTTGAGGATAATCGTATTTTCCCAAAGTGGCTTCCCATAAAATATTTGAAATTAAATGCTCTGCTGTATTTCGAGCATGATCAGTATTCAGACTTTTCATTTTGGCGGCAACTAATTCTCCAAAAATATCACACTTATCCCTTGTCCCTCTATCTGCATACAAGCTTTTCATGATTGCATACGCTTCTTGGCGTTGTTCATCTTCAATTGATGTTTTTTTCTTTTTTACTGATTTTGGTTTACAAAAAACTGCAGAACGTTTTCCTGAAGGGATTTCATCAAGAGTTGTATTATTGTTCTTGTTTGTTGTAATTTCGTTTGTAGTTTCGATTTCCTGTTCGTTGGTATAATCTGCTTCTGTGTCTTGTGAGATTTCTACACTGTATTCGTCATCGTTTATTTCGTCTCCCGAACAATTGGATGAAAGTTCCTGTAACAAAGGAAAAAAAAAATCTTAATGAAAACTAAATAGATAATTATCATGGATTTATTTGAAGTAAGACAGTTATATGTTTTATATTCCCTTTTTCAGTTACCTACAAATCAGCAAGATTGGAGAGCTATTGCAAATGAGTTTAATTGTCGATGGAATTTTCCTCATTGTGCTGTAGTAATAGATGGTAAGCATGTTATGATTCAAGCTCCTAAGAACAGTGGAAGCGAATTCTTCAATTACAAAGGATTTTTTAGTATTGTCCTTTTTGCATTAGCAGATGCAAATTACCAATTCATGTATTTCAATCTGGGATGTCAAGGTCGAATATCAGATGGTGGAGTTTTTGAGTCTACTACTTTCAAAAAAAAATTGAAAGAAAATAAATTGAACCTTCCAGAACCAAACTCATTGCCTGGGCGTGAAAGAACAGTTCCTTACGTATTTTTGGGTGACGATGCGTTTCCACTGTCTGTTAATATTTTAAAACCATACCCCGGGCCTCAAAATAAAGGATCGTTAAGAAGAACATTCAATTATCGTCTTAGCAGAGCCAGGAGAGTATCCGAAAATGTATTTGGAATTTTATCTGCTAGATTTAGAGTATTGCGAAAGCCTTTACTCTTGGAACCAGAAAAAGTCAAAAAGATCGTCAGGGCTTGTATTTATTTACACAACTATCTCAGAAAAAGTAGTAATTCAAAACACTATTATACACCATCCGGCACTTTTGACTCAGAAGATAAAGACACTGGAAAGGTTATACCCGGTTCCTGGAGAAGGGAAATAAACGGAGAAACTGCATTTGGTTCTTTTGCCAAAAAAGGTCGTAAATCATCGTTAGAAGCTCAAGAAATACGACAAGAATTCACAACATTTTTTCAAACACCGGCTGGATCTATTCCTTGGCAAGATAATTACTAGCATGTTAAATAATCTGTATATCATTATTAAAACATGTGAATAAACCATTAATAGATACGTTTTGTGCCTCATACTTTAATCCTAAAAGTACATCAGTACAGATAGAAGGTTAATTATTTAGCGAAAATCTGAATATAAATTATTTATAACATTGTCAAATTACCTTTTTGAAAAAATATAAAAGAAAAATAAATAAGAATGTAGGTATAGTTAGTTACTTACCTCATTTTGCATTCCCCCTTCCACACAAGAAAGCACTTTGTTTTTGTCTTTTAAAAACATCATATACTTATATGCGAACCATTTAGAAAGGAAAGATGTTCCAGCTCCAGATTTTTTTGATTGTCGATACTTAGCACGCTCTCTGTAAAATTGTCCTGTGACATTTTTAATTTTTCGTTTTACTTCTATAATGTCGATACCAACAGCTAACGATATACTTGTAAGTGCGTCGTGCTTAGAATTGGCACATTTATGTTGTGGATCTTTTGGATTCCACAAACATTCTGCCTGTCTATACAGGTCAATCAATTGAATGGTTTTATCATTTGACCATACGGCCATATTGTGTGAACTTCTACTATTATTGCAAAGCACAGATCTGACCGCCCGTCCTTAAATCATCACCTAAGCGAACCGACAAAGTTTAGTGTAACATGCGACTAATGCAACAAACTGTTCACTCATAGAAACATGTCGCGGCTTGTTGCTTGCTGTTGCCTAGTTTCTTTTGAAGTTTACCGCCTCGAAAGCGAAACACGCGACATAAGGAAACATGTCATTGGCGACAGAAACAAGCAGAAACTTTTAGCAACGACTGGTAACTTTGTTTAAAGAAACAAGTCACCAATGACAAAAGTTCCCGTTTGTTGCCTCTGTGTGTACGTAGCTTTAAACACTGCGTTTTAAATTAAATGAGTTATACAGGGTGTCCCAGATTACAATTCCAGCATTAGAACCTCGCTTATTATAAGAGATACAGGTTTGTTTAAATTAGATAAATAGGATAGTTTTTTCTTAGTGTACTCATTAATGGAGGATGTAACTGCTAATTTAGATTTTTTTCATCATTAACCATTTTCGAGATATTACCCCTAATTTCATGTTTTCTTATGGACAGCGATGCTGGCTATGGAATAGTTAAATGTGCTTTTCTGTCCTCTTTTTAAAGAGGTATTACTTGCTTTATTTATTTTTATAAATAAGTCACAAAATCAACAAAAATCGTAGAATGAATTCGAAAAAAAAATAACATGTTCATATTTTTTGCTGTAACATCCAAAGTACGAGAAATTTTGTACTTTTAAAAATTGATTATAGCTCCTCTCACACTTGGGAATAACTCATATATTTAACAAACCTGTATCTTTTATAATAAACGAGATTCCCATGATGGAAATGTAATCTGGGACACGCTGTATTATATTGCAGTGCTGTAGTTGGTGGCGTGGATAACAACTCTGCTACGTCTTATCGACATTTACTTTTTGCTACATAAATCTATTTAGTCTCTTGCAAGCACTACCATTGAGAAAATTATATATTTCATATGTGGGCATTTCCAATTTAATTGATTTTAAATGCAGTATTTAGGGAACTTTTATGAGGCCAACCTGACGCAAAAATGTGTAAACGTGCAACAACTTTACATTATGTGTACTTCAAACATGCAATAAGGTGCACGAAAAATTATATAATATAAAGTCAGCTCTGTTATTAGGGATTTCGTGCAAAATACCACAATTAACAATTCTATGACTACTAATTAAGGCTTTCAAGTCTTTAAAATGCAAAGCTGATTTCTGTGATGTTTCAGATAAATGATTCTGCAACGAGTTTTGCACGAAACGCTAAATATTCCGATCGGGTATAATGACAAGACCAACCGCACGGTCCTTGGCTTTTAAAGTTTTAATTGTAGCCAGTTTTATTATTAAATTGGTAGTTGGCTCATTTAGACAACTGTGAGTGTAATATTTGATTCGTACTTATAATTTGCGTCGAAACAGTTTAAATTTATCTGCCACACCTGCTTGTTTAAAAGAGGTCCAAATTCGATGGGATTATATGAGTATCTAGTTTATTATTTAAGATAGAGCGAAGGTTAACGTACTAAAAACTTACAATATTTCAAAACAAATGACTTCTTCTTTTTAATCAGATCCTCTAGTACCTTTCGGTGTCGAGATAAATGTTTTCCTAGTTCTTGATTATGTTTTTCAATCCCAGTCTATCAGTGGCTAACTGTGGCACATCTCTTCACCTGACTCCTTTTTCTTCTAGTCTGCCTCACTTCTTCTTTCCATTTTATTCTTGAGAAAGTAAGAAATTTCATTTATCTGGGTGTGCAAATTACTGATAACTGCGACAACAGGAAAGGAATTAGAGAGGGACTTTCAAAAGGTAATAAATGCGCGGGTTCTCTTGCAACAATCCTTAAATCAAAAAATCTCAAGAAAGGCTAAAGTAAGATTGTGCAAAACAGTATTAAGACCCACTGTAACTTACGCTTGTGAAACCTGGATAATCAAAAAAATAGAAAAAGAAAATCTCGAATTGTGGGAAAGGAAAATATTGCGGAAGATTTACGGGGGAGTAAAAACAAATACCGGGGAATGGAGAAGAAGAACAAACGAGGAAGTAATGAGATGGTACAAAGAACCGTCCATTACCGAAGTAGTAAGGGCCCAGGGAATAAGATAGCCTCTCCAATCAAGGAAACACGATGATAATGATTAAAGCTAGTAGAATGGGTGTAAAAAGAAGAGGGAGACCCAAGAAAAGATGGCTGGAAGCGGTTATCTGTTACTCCTAGCTTTTTTTTAATTTTTCGTCACTGATTTTCGATCAGTCTACATACCTCTATTCTTCTCAGATATCTCATTTCCTGTGTCTGTATTCTTTGTTTCTGTTTTTGTGTGTGTGTCCATGTTTCTGAGCTGTACGTGAGAATGGGTACGCCCACTGCGTTAAAAACTCGTGTCTTCGTTTTTTTTTGATATTTCCTGCTTGCTTGTCAAACATTTATTAGTGGCGTAGTAAAATTTAGTCGCTGCCGCTATTCTATTATTCAGCTCTTTCTCCAATTTATCATTCTCTCCAATTATTGTTGCTAGACATGTAAAATTCGCTACCTGCTCTATATATCAACAGTCCTACACCTAACAGTAGAAAGACTTGGATTAAATAATAAAATTAGCAAGATGGAGCACCACCACATTTTAATATGAAGGTGAGAGATTTTCTTAACGCAACATTTGCAAATAGAAAGGTTGGGCGAAAAAGGTTTATTGAATGGCCACCACTTTCTCCAGACTTAACCCCACTGGATTTTATTTGTGGGGTTACTCGAAAAACAAAGTATACAAAATGTGGCCAAACAATATTAAAAATTTAAAAAATGGTACCTATACGAAACTCGCCAGCTGAAAACCTTTCAAATGCTTCACGACAATTTTTAGAGATGTTAGAACATTGTCTTGAAGTACGTCAAAATGTAGCTAACAATATGCCACACTTTTTATAGGAGTATAAAACATTTTTTTATAATTCACGCCGTTACAGCAGCATTTCCATAGTTTTGGCCTACCCTGTATATTGGCATGATTTATTATTTAGTAATTTCTCCACACGCGATTAATTGGTTTCACGAACGTATGAATTTAATAAAATCATATCAATACATAACACCGTAAATTTTTTTGTTAGACTTTTTTTCACTTAAACGATAATCTTTAAAATCATACTACATTTTCACAAGAGTATGTAATTTTTGTTTATTTCTAAGAGTTTCTTGATTGTGTCAAATAAAGTTTATTTACAATATTTCAATATTTCCCCCATTAATGTGAAACGTATGATTAAGTAATAATTCAATTTAACTTGGTCGTATGTACAGGGTGGGCAAATTTCGATGTTTTAATAGGGAATCTCGGTAACTATAAGAGGTATCAAAAAACGGACCGCGCATCCTCGATCTCTTTTTTCGAGAAAAAGTTAATGGTGAAAACTAAAATTGGTTATCGTCTTTTGTTTTCGAGTTATCGCCGATAACTCGATTTTTCGACTATTCGTTTTACGACTATATTTCGCTTGTTTATGAAAATAAACAAAAATAATTTTGACGTTCTACAGGTACTTTTTTGATAAGAATCCAGTGGCGTAGACAATTTTTCAAAAAAAAATCCGAAATTCGAGTTGTGATATAAAGTTGTATTTTTTTAAAGAAAACCCATAGTTGGTTATGACTTATTTAAATTCCTTTTTTTTGTCATTCCAAATATATAAGGGTTGATGTATTTATTTTCAATAAAACGGAAGTTACGGAGGTTTTTTAGTTTTTTTTTTAAACAAAATTATAGTAGGCTGTGAAAACAAAAACAAAACAAGGTGTAAAACCTTTATAAACTCATTTGGTACAAGTTACGAAGGTTTTGTAATTTGTTGTTGTCATAAACATTATAAATATATAAAAATAAGGAAACAACGATTTAGTCGGAATCTGCAGTAATGTAGTTTATTGTAGTTTATCTTATGTTCAAATATTTGTAATGTTTATCACAACAACAAATTACAAAACCTTCGTAACTTGTACCAAATAAGTTTAAAAAGGTTTTACACCTTGTTTTGTTTTTGTTTTCACAGCCTACTATAATTTTGTTTAAAAAAAAAACTAAAAAACCTCCGTAACTTGCCTATTATTGAAAATAAATACATCAACGCTTATATATTTGGAATGACAAAAAAATAAGGAATTTAAATAAGTCATAGCCAACTATAGGTTCCATTTAAAAAAATACAACTTTATGTCACAACTCGAATTTCGTTTTTGTTTTTGAAAAATTGACTACGCCACTGCATTTTTATTAAAAAAGTGCCTGTAGAACGTCAAAATTATTTTTCTTTATTTTCATAAACAAGCGAGATATAGTCATAAAACGAAAAGTCGAAAAATCGAGTTATCGGCGATAACTCGAAAACAAAAGACGATAACAATTTTAGTTTTCACCATTAACTTTTTCTCGAAAAAAGAGATCGAGGATGCGCGGTAGATTTTTTTATACCTCTTATAGTTACCGAGATTCCCTATTAAAACATCGAAATTTGCCCACCCTGTACATCTATTGTTAGGTTTATGACTCAAGTATTATAATTTTAAAATCATGGAGTTTAAAGCAAATTTCTAATTAATTTTTTACCGGCAATGAAATGTGTTCACGAATTCAATTTTATATTTCTTATTACTATTAATCACCACTTTTTGTTGATTGTTTCATTTTTTACTATTTCGATTTTTTTGTGTAACTAAAATTCATACTGGTTGCGCCTTTGTATGAACACAAAAGCGTCATTGTGTCGGTTTTAAATTTTGTTTCATACCTCACACGTTTCTCTTAACGATCGCTTTCTGTCACCGTTGCTGCGGATGATTAAAACGTCAATGTGTTTTTTCGCAGTAAGCGTTTCTATGAAAAACTAATTTGTTGAAAACAACAACGAGAGCGGTGTTTTAACTGCTGTCGGTTGAACTTCAAAACAATTGGAAATATTTAAAAGTACTTTATGCTAAAGTAACATTTACATTTTCTACAGTATAAGCGTAATTATATTCGTATGTGAATGTTATACGTTTTAACATCATGCATTTGATAATTAAGGTGTTTAACCCATTTATCACCACAATAAGGCAAAACAAAATTGTATTGTAATAAATGCTTTAATTTTGTTTTCTTGAATCACACCGTACAGAGTGGACCTAATTCGAATGTTTTACGGGGTATCTCGGTTACCATAATCGTTGGTAAAAATCTGATTTTGATCCCTTGGGTTCTTTTATTGAGATAAACACGCATGTGTTACCAGATTTTTTATATCACTTTTCATTTTGGCACAACAGACAAAAAATTAAATTTCATTGTTTTTGATAATTTACTATAACTTCTTTATTTATTAAAATAGAACTAAATGTTAAATAAGCTTTATACAAATTTGTATGCTTACCTAATTAAAAATGCTTTTAAAAAAAAATTGTTTTTTAAGGAAAATCCTAGTGGGTCATGACTTTTAATGAAAGAGATTTTTTTCAACTTTTCAAAAGTTTATGCTTTCATGTATACAGGGTGTTTCAGGAGAAATAGCAAATATTTTAGGAACTGGTAGGATGGATCATTTTGAGTTAAAAAGTTTAGATCAACATGTGTTCAATATTGTCAATGGTTTGGAAGATATAGCTGTTTGAATGTTAACTTTAAAAAGCCTCACAAAATAAATCAACGATTATTGCATTTATTGATTATTTAAATTATAAAACACACAATCAACAATAGTTCAAAATCAATGGAATAATCAACCTTTTGTGAGGCTTTTTAAGGTTAACAATTAACCCTTTCAGATGAAGTGGTTTCCCCGCGAAACTACACTTTTAAAAATTCCTGGGCCAATTGTATAGCGGTTCTTATGGGTAACCACCCGACAAGGTGCTCTTTAAACTATGGTATCGCCATCTGTCAAGTAATGGCGGAAAATTGGTTCAAATACATTAAATGGCCTATCGAACACAAATTTTAGCCGGAACTTGACTAAGTTGATTGAATAGAAGTGATTTTTGTGAAAAAAAGTGACTAGAAGACCGTTTCAGAGAAGTTATCTTGCATGAATCAATTTAATATGTTCTTAAGTGAGTACCTACCTCTAAAAACAGTTAAGAAACTTTTTGCAATATTTTTTCAAAATTATGTGGTTTCATTACGAACCCACTAGGTTTTGGCACCAAATTATTTAAAATGTTTAAGTGGGTAAAAAGTGGGTTTATGTCTTTCGGCCGAAAAAAACTGTTTTAGAATATCATTTAAAATAATTAATTAATCTTTAGTTATAAAAATATTTATACTTTATCAAGTATGTATACAAAATTTTATAAACCATTTTTAAGTTTTTTATATTTTGTGCTTGAAAGGGACGAGGATAATGGAATTAACAGAAAATAGAAAAGCTACAATATAAATGAAACAATTATTAGAACACTGAAGAAAAAAGATCAGAAAAACGCTATAATGAAATTGTATCTACTCCATCACTAATATATGGCAGTGAAACATAGACTATAACAAAAAAAAAAAAAATACAAAGCAGTGAAGTGAGATATTTAAGATCAATATTGGGATATAGGCTTTTAAATAAAGAACGTAACAGCGAAATAAGTAAAGAGCTTGAAATATAAAACATTAACGAAAGAATAATACAATTTAGAGCTGCATGGAAAAAACCGTGTCCGGAACATTCTTCGCCGCTTCGCCCACAATTCTTTGCCGCCACAATTTTTCGTCGCATACAAGCATATCACAAATTTTGTTTGTAAATGTGATTGTTTTTATTTATAACGTCATTTTTACAGATTATTTTTCATTAGGTTAGGTTAGGGCAGGTTAGTTAATTTAATTTTTATTCGTCCTATAATAACATAAACAATATTAAAAATCACAACATACGCTATTTATGTGGCAATTTTTAAATATAAGATTAAAAGAAGAAGTATTAATATACAAGAAACAACTTTAGGCTAATGTAAAATAATCTGTAAAAATTACGTTATAAATAAAAACAATCACATTTACAAACAAAATTTGTGATATGCTTGTATGCGGCGAAAAATTGTGGCGGCGAAGAAATGTGGTGGCGAAGAATTGGGTAGGCGAAGAATTATGGGCGAAGAATGTTCCTAGACCCGGAAAGAACACCTACACAAAATGGACTATTCCAGAATTTCAAAAAATATATACCAATACAAACTTAGGGGCAAAAGAAAAAAAGGAAGGCCATATAAGAGATGGAACACACAATGATCGACATAACAGGCTTAAAAAAGCCCAAAACATGATGATGATGATGATGACAACTGATTAACAATGTTATTTTCATCTACGGATTTAATTTATTAAAACAAAAGAAACTCAAAAATTATCTACATTATATCTGAATACTTTTTTTACTATTATTTAAAACTTATCGTTATCTGTTACATTTGAAAGTAATAAAAATACATTACTTATTTATATATTTTAGGTTACGTCTAATTTTAAACTTTGTTGTTATTTAGCTATTGATGAGCATTTTTCATTAACACAGTATTTGTAATACGTTGTTGAGATTATGATGCGATTATTTTAAATAATTTTGAAAGAAGCTTTCTACTTAGGCTAGTGGCGCACGGGCAATATTTTTACCACGCAACTAAAAATTGCACGATTAAAAATCGCCTGAAAATAATTGCGTTCGCGCACGGGGGATAGGAAATCGTCGGTAAAATCATTTGTGAAATTGAACTTTAACGAAATAAATAGCTTGTGTCGCTGCTCTAATTTTAAGAAAACGTAAAAAACGAAGCTGCAAACAATTGTGAGTGCATCCACACGTTAATGAAAGGCTATTAAAATAACACATTTTCTAAAAACGTTTCTCTCTCACAGAATCATCCTCCGAAATTTTTTAATTACTTTAGAATACGTTGTGACAGTTTTCATACACTATTCAAATTGATTGGAGCTCGAATTACATATAAAATTACTTCAATGCGCAATGCGGTGTCACCAGAGGAAAGACTGGCTGTAACACTAAGGTAAGAACAAATATTAACAAATAGAAGTGAAATAGTTTAATTTTATGACAATTTATTTTCAAATAATACATTTTAAATTTAATGTAATGTTAGCAGTGAAGATATTTCTGAGTTGTCATCTTCCCATGAGGCTATTGTCGCTGATGGAGTCTGTGGTGACTGGTGACGCAATATTTTGTCGGTTAAACTATTATGTAGTATAGGCATGTGTAAAGTGACCAGATGTTTTATGCTGTAATGCGGGACGTGCTCAAAAAAAAGAAAAACTTTAAACGTAGTGTGAATTCCCGCTTGTCCTCGGAAATTTTTTAAGCTTTCTTGTTCCCGAATCTCGAAAAAAAAACGGGAAATGCCGGAAATCGAGAAAAATACACTTTGAACTCGTTAGAGTAGGAAAATAAATTTATTGTTTTTTAGTACTGTTGTACTACGAAAATTAAATAATAAAGATGATGTTGGCAATTTCCGAAAAATGCGATTTCCGAAGGTTCCAAAATTTCAGGAATTTAAAATTTCAAAAACGAGTTCAAAATGCATTAAACACTTCAGCGCTATCTGGTATTAATGGCAACTTTGTGCAACTGCAATAATAGTTACGATGTTTCGTAGTCAATCCGGGACAGTTTTCAATGCGGGACAAACAACTCAAATCTGGGACTGTCCCGCACAATCAGGACGTCTGGACACTTTAGTCATGTGTGTTAGGAGCGGCCTGTTGCTTTTGTATGTCCACTCTACCCGATTGTTGCACTCTTCGCATTACCCGCATCATTTCTGTTCGAGCAACAAATTTTTGATCGTCTGAAAATCTACGGAATGCTGGAAGTAGCGATAGGAGAAAATACTTGTCTTCATCAATATCTTGCTCTTCGCGTCTTTTTTCTCGTAATATATTTAATAAAGACTCTTCATATGATGATGTACATGCCCTTTTACGAGGTCTTAGTTTATTCGACGAAGCCGTTGGTGACGAAGAAGCCGTTGGTGTTGAACAAGCCGTTGGTGTTGAACAATCCGGTGTTTCATCTGAATCACTCCCGTGTATCGATTCACTTTGTAAAGTATGATTACGTGATGTTGTCCTGCCTTCAATCGAATCTCGTAGGAAAATAAGTTGATCGTAATAAATATATTTTCGTTTGCGTGTACCGCCAGAACCTGATTGGGCAATGTTTTGCAGATTGTATTCCCTTCTAAAGGTTGTCCTTAGATTTTTCCATTTGTTTTGCAATTCTTGACCTGTAGTAATAAAGAAAAATGTATACTATTTAATCTTTAATTTTCATGTCTTACGTATAGCTTAAAATCAAAACCATTTTTTTTTTTAGATATTTGGGATTAGGAAACAGTTTCATGTCTTTACATTATGAATTTCATCTAGGACACACAACAATACGAGAAATTGCCCAAGATACAAGCAACCACATTTGGGATTGCTTATCACCTATCCATGTGCCTCCATTGGATGGTGATGCTTGGCTTCAAAAAGCTACAGAATTTTATGAGCAAACAGTTTCCAAAATGTATCGGAGCCATAGACAGCAAAAATATAAAGATGCGGAAACCGGATTTTACTGGATCTCAATTTTTCAATTACTGCAAGAAATTTTTTTCAACTGTGTTATTTACTATGGCTGATTCTAATTACAATTTCATATCAATTTAAGTACGGTGTTATGGCTCTTTAGGCGATTTTAATATATTAAAACAGTCTACTATTGGGAAACAAGGTAGGGACTCGAAAAACATAATTAAACATACCGAAAACAAGATTGCTTTCAAATGATCAAAATGGAATACCAACAAACTTTGCCCTTGTTGGCAACGAAGTTTTTTCATGTTCACAGCATACTCCTTATCCCAGCAAAAATTTAAGTTTTTTACAACGCATTCTCGAATACAGGTTATCACGAGCCCGCACGATGATAGAATGCACTTTTGGGATATTTACCAACAAATGGAGAATATTTCATAGACCATTCGATACTAACCTTGAATTTTCTGATATTATAGTTAAATCGTGTTATATTTTTCATAATTATGTACGACAACACGATGGGATTCGTTTTAAGGATACCCTATATGAGCATGATAACAAATTTTTAAAAAACATTACATTTGTTGGGACAAGGGATAACACTAATGGCATCACATGCAGAAAATATTTGACTAATTATTTCACATCTCCCCAAGGATCTATTCCATATCAATATGAAAAAATTTAAATTTTGATATTAAGTTAGCATATAGAGGGTTTGTTAAATATTGCGAAAAAATTGCGGAGGTGATTCCCTATCGAAAATTAAGGAAAGTTTTTATTTTTTTTTCCGTAGACGTATCTTTTCGGAGTTACATTCCCCTAAAGAGGAGCGATAAAATTAGGTTTTTATTACATATTTTTTTAGTTTGGATAAATGTAGGAGAATATTATTTGGTAGATGTTTTGTACTTATTGAAAGGTTTCCCACAGTTACATTTTTAATCATCTTCCACTTTCACAAGGGGTTGAAAAGTGTGACCCCTGTTGGGTTTTTATCAGAACCTTTTGGAGGGTTGAAATTTTGTTATTTAAAAAAAATCCTTTGAGCGCTTGGTTTATTTAGACACTTTTCAAATTTTTTAACTTTTTCTACAAAACCTACCGTTTTTGAGTAAAAAATTAAATAAGTGAAGATGAACCATTAGATATAAATATATATAAAAGTAAAGTCCAGCCTGACTCTGTGACTCTGTGACTGACACGGTAACGCATGAATATAGCTACGGGTTGACTTATGTCATACTTGACAATCATCATGTTATTATAGTAATCTGTAATGTTATTATAGTAATCTGTAACGCGGGTTGACTTAAGTCATATTTGACAATCCCGTCCTAGGACGGGCTAACTGCTAGTTATAAAATAAAACTATTCATTTTGGTGGTAACCATGGTTTGTTTATGTTCATACTGTACATGTAAGTAGAAGTGACCGGTGTTATCGTGTTGTCAGCTCTTAAACTTCAAAATGAATTAAATTCGTCAATTCTACCCAATATGAACTAACAAACCATGGTAACCACCAAAATGAATCGTCTTATTTTAGAATATTATTTGATGGTTCATGTTCACTCCTTTAATTTTTTACTCAAAAACTGTAGGTTTTGAAGAAAAAGTTAAAAAATAAAAAAGTTTCTCAATAAACCAAGCTTTCAAGATTTTTTTTTTTTAATTGCATAATTTCAAGCCTCCTTAGTTCTGATTTAAAAAAACCAACAGGGGTCGTACTTTTCAGCCCCTTCTGAAGGTAGGAGATAATTAAAAACATTGCTATGGAAACCCTTTTAATAAGTATAAGACATCTACCAAATATCATTCTCCTAGATATAGCCAAATTTAAGAAATAAAATAAAAACCTAATTTACTGTTCCTCTTTAGGGGGGTGTAACTCCGAAAGGATACGTGTAAGGGAAAAATATTGTATCAAAGAACTCCTTAATTTTTGATAAGGAAGATGATACAATTTGATATAAACTTTACTATTTACGACATCAAAATACTGGAGAACTGTAATTATTAAATTAAATTAATAAAATTACTCCTACCTTTTATTTCTTTTTCTGTATCGTCCAAATCATTCCAGTTTATTATACAAATTTCACATAACTCTGTCCATAACCTTTTCTTTGTAATTTTGTCTGAATATTCCGGTATATTACTATTATACAAGCCTGGCCGTTTTTCCACTTCAGAAATAAAAAAATCAGTATCGAAGGTCATCACTTGAGTCGTTTGAACAACTGAACTAACGAAAACAACTGTTCACAGTTAGTTCACGTTATTGTTTTCCTTGACACTTATTAAAACAATATAGGCTTCAGAAATAACACCCTGTGAACTAACTAGCTCTTAACAAACGACTATTTATCGCCTGTGCGAGCACCAGCATTAAAACACGTATATTCTATTCTCCAGGACGATAATTGAATCGCCTGCAAAATAGATCTGGACGCAACTTTAAAATCGTCGTAAATTTAAAATCGTCGTGAATTTATAATCGTCCGTACGCTCACACTCATTTACTTTAGTGCGATCCATTTTGGGCGACTAAAAATTGTCCCTAAAATATCGCCCGTGCACGACAAGCTATATTGGTAGAATTCTGTAAATACAAAATTATAAGGCTGACAATTATAGAAACCTGTATTACTCTTATACTACCTTACCTACCGAAACCAAGAGGACGCTACAGTAACAAAAATTTTAACTTGCACTTGGTGAAGCAGCAGATGTTAAAAATGTATACAGCTGCTTTCCGTTAAAATATAAACTATTCCAATAATCACATTTACTTTAAATCTCTCTAGATAAAATTCAAACGCTATATTTTACAATAAAAAATAAGTCTTAATTTTTTCCGGCATTAAAGTACATTTTAAACATATCGATGTTCATTATTGAAAATAGCAACAGCATTTTACAATTTAAAATCGATTTAAAATCGATTTAAAATAATTTTTAAAAAATGATTTAAAGACATCTCTATTGTGGGAAACTTCACGAGGCGAAGCCGTTTTTGTCGTTACCGTTAATCGTTAAATATCGATGAACGTGACAAACATTTTATTCACTTCGTTGCTCCAAGAAAAAATTGAAGAGTTTCACACTTATTTATACAAAAAAGACAAATCAAATTTTATTGGAAAGAGACCTAAGTCTTCCAGCATTTTCAAACAAACTATAGAATGTTCAATGTACAGAAAGTTCTGTATATCCGTATATTTAATAAGGTCTTTAATAATTTAATATGAATAATTATTTGGATTGAAAGCAGAGACTGATAATGGAATAAAAATGAATACGATAAGTTAAATTACCGAATTTTTTGTAAGTACCAAAAGGTAAACAAAAACGAAATTGTTATTTTTCGTTCAAGATTGAAAACGAAATGAACAATTTTTATTGCCGGTTTTAATCGGTTTTATTACTATTTAAATATTAATCATTAAACACAAACGGTGATTTACCGTCTCTGCTTAGAAGACTTCTCCAAGGCAGGTAAATATCTTTCCTGAAAAATAAGTTTTACTTTTCTTGGTGTAAATTATTAGATATCAAAGCCGGCTGGCAGCATGGATGACCGGGACACTTGCCCAGCGCCCCGCGCTTGCGAGGGGCCCCGCATTCAACGTTCGTATTTGTGCAACGTTGTTCACTGTGGCACTGAAGCACCCCCCAGCATAGAAAAAATTAAAAATTCAATTTTCTGTTTAAAATTAATAAACATATAAATACAATGTAACATGAACATGACAAATATAAAAATTGCGCTTGGACATAGTAAATAAACAATTATACGCTCTAAAATTTAAGAAATGTATTTACATATGATATGTATTTCTCTCTTTTTTTTAAGTCATTTTTGTTAGAATTCTATTTAATTCAATATCTTCTTGATTTTATTTATTTCATTTGCTTTTTTATTATTTTTGTAGTTTGCAATGAAACTATTTTGGGCTATTTTTTTTTTTTTTACTATTAATCAGGAATTTCCACATTTTCTTCTTTCTTTTTCCGAGCTCCGCTTGTAGATCGTAATTACATTTTTATCAAACAAATCAAGTTGTGCTTTTTACACCTAACGGGCGCGAAGGTATCCTAAATAAAAAGCACTTATTATTGCATCAAGAACATCAAAACTAAATATTTGCAGAGTTATATGTGCCACTGGCCATTTCCTTCGGAAAAATAGGGGAAAAACTGAAAAGTTGAATGATAAAGGTAATTTTTGCGATCGCGTTGGCCATGAAACCGTCAGAGATAATATCGAAATTCGTTTATTTTCCGATGCGCGCAATCTTTGCAAGTAAAATGGTGCAAAGTTTTAAAAAAAATCTTAAACGGTTCCGGAGAAAAACGCGAAAAACGAGGCGTTTGTAAAAACGGCTTTTCCTATGTTAAACACCTATACAAGGTTTGTTGCTGACAGTACGCCTCACTATCAAAGTGTGCACACTGCACAGTATCAATATCGCGTTCCAACAGTCTCTGATAGTTCACCGGACGGTTTAGTCGGCTGTTTCATCATTACAAAATTGATACATGAACTAGTCAGTGTACGGTCAAAACAGTTCTTGGATGAGTGCCTGTACCAGCATTCGGATTTTTACTCGCAAGCGCTGTTCATAACTAACGTGAGCTCAGGTGGCTATGCATCGCTCTCCCAACCCCATTTAGTGCTAAATTCTTAAGGTGTTTACCCTAGCGATGCGTACATTTGTATGAACCCAATAGACGCAAATGTCATTTACAGTTAGGCCAGTCGTAAAAGCGTTCCAACAACGGCTAATACTGTGCAGTAAATTTCTTAGTACATAGTTCACGCATGCGAATAAACCGGTTCATAAACTAATCAGAGATCGGTTTTAAATCCCGTGTTGGAACAAATCTAATTTGTTACACAGATATATACCACAACTTTTCAAACTTTTCTTTTTTGCTTAACGTTTGGCTTTTTATTAATTTTTATACTTGTATTCATATTAAGTTGTAATGCATAAAACTACGCCACTGATAAAAGATATCTTAATACAGCCCCCCCCCCTAAACGTGGCGGCTAACTACGCCAATGTAAACTGGTAGGCATTTCTACAAAACATTCTTTATAAAAGACCATAAGTGATTACAAACAAATTTTTACTACATGAATCGATTACTCAAATAATACAATCATTAATTAAACTATTAATTAACTGACTTTTTCTTACTTTGTGAAAAAATTCGTTGCATTTATTAAAAGATATCTTCGCCTAAAACACTAGAATTTTCAACCGAGTTTTTGTCATCTTAAAACATTATATGATATAGTAAGCTCTTTATTTTGCTATTAAAACTGTACCCAAATGACATTATACGATTAATAAATAGTTCATTAATGGAAGGAGTGAGAGAGTATTGGCATCTTCACCATATGCCACGCTTACGAAGTCCTTCGGATAATATCGACTACTGCAAACAATGTTGTGAGAAATACATTATGGTTTTGTTCTCACCATAGTACCCCACATATAGGTAGGGTGTTAGTATACAGGTATAACTTGAGTAGGGGGAAGAGGCCGAAGCGGGAGAAGGGAACTAACCCATGCACCTGTAATCGTCAATTTTGCTGAGAACTTCCGATTTGTGATGTTTTTTATACTTCCGTTACCAGATGGTCACTCATCAGCCAGCATAATATAGACCGTAGCTATTTAATATTCATGTAACGTATGAACTACATATGGTTGTTTATTATACATGTGGGTTATCTACCCTTATTGTTTATGTATTACTTGATAAACAACATAAGAAGAATTTTTTAAGAGAAACTTTAATGCTGTTTTCGTATTTATACAAACGTATGTGCTCCACTGTTTATGAATTACTTAACTGGTCCAACTTACAAATTTTTTTGATTGAACATTTACTGCGGCAATATTATTTACAAACTACAAAATCGTGTGATGCAACTTTTCCCCTATCTAACCTACTTTGTATCTCTTATGATATGCGAGATCCCCACATTGCAATAGTTGAACGAATCGGTTTATATTGAAAGGGTAAACAAAGTTTGAAGAAAACGTGTTCCGTATTCAATTCATGATGTAAGGGTTGTAAATTGATGTGTGCAGGATGTTTAATAATAGCAAGATTATATGCAACTTTAAATTTTTAAATGAATCACTGTGCTTTTTTTTACATCTATAATAGGGAATGATTTAACCTACTAAAATATGTATAAAAAGCAGATCCGGCGCAAGGGTATCTGGCGCCCCCCTAAGAAAGGGCTTTCGTATATTTTTTTTTCACATAAAGGGGTCCAGTAAAAGTAGATTTCCATTTTCTCTCTCAAATTTGGAGAAATATAGAAAAATTACGTTTGGTAGATATTTTTTTCTTAAAAGGTTTTCCACAGTAATATTTTCAATGATCTCCCACATTCACAAGGGGCTAAAAAGTGTTACCCCTGTTGGTTTTTTTTTATCAGAACTACGAAAGAAGACGTTTTTGGAAAACGTTTAATAAAAAAGGCCTTAATATTTCATATGATAGGAGTTACCTTTCGAAGTTTTTCGCAATATTTATGAATCGGGGACATATTTATGAAAATATTACACCATCATTTAAATTTTTTATTAAATAATGTTAATACATTTGTAGTTTATTGAATGGGTATGCAATTAGTAAATTATCGAATATCAAGGAAATGCGTATTAAACTGTTGGTAACTGTTGAAAAAAGAAATAGAAAATTTAATACGCCACTCAAGCAAGTTCAAAAGTCATAATAATAAACATTTTTATAACCTAAATTAACTCTTAATCTTCAATATTTTTACACATTTAAATTATTACAAGCAGGGTGGATAAAAATCATAATTTTTTTTTAAAAAATCAAAAAAATCGATTTATTTGATTTAAATCAGATTTTTTTGATTTAAATCAGATTTTTTTGATTTAAATCAAATGTACCATATTATCGAATATAGTGACATATTCACATGCTATTTCTGTTTTGTGCTAATATCAAAATGAAAAATTAATTATAATGATTAAGAATTATGAAAAAATCCGTGCTAAATGGTGAGGTTTAATTAATTATATACAGGGTGAGTCATAAGTGCGGGATCGGTCGATTGTGGCTAAACGGCTTGAGATATGAAGTTGAATCAAATACTATTTTATACAGTTTTTTCTAAACAACACAATAAAAATATTTTCAAATATACCTACAGGGTGAGTCACCTTTCTGGAACTAATAGTAATTTTTGTTTTTTTGTTTAATATTTTTGACCGCCTTAATTTTAAATTTGCATCAATATAAAATACCTAAGGTTTTTATACGGCGTTGTAAAAAAAAATTATTTTCTAAATATTTCAAGGTTTTAAGTCTTTATTTAAAAAATTCTCCTGAAGTTATTTTGAAGTACAGAGTTTTAATTTGGTATGGACATGCAGAAAAAAATTCTCTGTTCGCTCGATATGAAAAAATTTGAATCACACGTCTCATGGCATTTTTTGTTTGTGGACAATAAAGATTTTTATTATTATTATTATTATTAGGAGTGTTTATAAATAGGTGGTAACTTTCATGATTTTCAAAAGCTCGTAACTCGATTTTTTCAAATGCGAACCCCTGTTTATTTTATGTCATCGAATTCGTCTTTAAAAGAGCTTCATATTTTGTTAAGTATGTCCTATACCCAAAACTCATACTTTTCGAGATATTCGACATTTTTCTTTAAATCGTTATTGAAGCAATAGAGTGCCGTGGAAATTGAAAAAACTGACTGCACTTCGCTAACGTCAAAAACTTGTCATTTATTTTTTGAATTATTGCATTTCCACAATGAATATTACTTTACAAGAGCAAATTGATATGGTTTATTCACCATTTCGTGTATTTAATTACTTATAGTAATACAATTTTGTTTTATTATAAATATTATATTGTATCTACTCATATAATCTGTGATTTAAATTGAAATTTTTTCTTAAAAAATCACTTGATTTAAATCAATGATTTTTTTAAAAAAATCACTTGATTTAAATCATGATTTAAATCGTGATTTAAATCAATTGATTTAAATCTGCTCAACCCTGAAAGCGACACAGACATTAGCCAAGAATGAAGTTTTTGAAAGAACGCTTCTTCACCAACATGCAAAATAAGTTTATAAAACAGGCAAGAAATATAGTGACGATCAATAGCGGATTAGGCCTTTAGCGAGCTCTAGACAAAATTTAGCATTTGGGCTCCATTTATAGAAGATGTTTGCAAATTCAACCGTAAAATATGTTTAGAATCTTTTTCCGGGGTTGAATCGGTATCCTTTGAAGTATGGGCCCCAGACAGTTAGTTGTCTTTTTTGTCTATTGGTTCATTCGGCATTGGTGAAGATAGTACTTACTTAATAACCACTTAAATGAGATGCATTTTGTTTGTTTGTTTCTTTGTATGTTTCATTTATTAAAATAAATACATTTAATTAACTAAAAATCGTCTTTTTTTTTATGAAGGATGAAATGTCTAACAAATGTGAACGGATTCACAAAATTGTACTTGTGGCTTATGATCTGGGAAACCAAAGGAAATATTATAACTCGTAATAAGGAACACATTACATATAAAGGGTGGGCGAAATGTCTAGACACATAGGCAAATATTTTCTTACGTAAACGGCGAGGTGAACAGACCTCAGAATGTTCGGGACAAGGTAATCGTCTTGATTTCTACTTCTGGGGTATGCTGAAGATGATGGTTTATTTAGGGAAAACCAACGACATTAATCATCTGATCGATTCAACGCATCACAAATAAATGTACTAGGATCGACGGAATTAATACATGACTGCATTTTATACATGTCAATTTCGCAAAACAGGCCAACATGTGCATCGCTGATGATGTAAACCACATTGAAACTATTATTAATACAACATATACATGTTTGTCCATGTGACCAGACTTTGTGCCCACCCTGTTCAACAAATAAACCATATAAGCAAATCCGCATTGTAAAACATTCATACAACCCAAAACATTTATTAGTTATAAATAAACTTTGATAAATAAAAAAAGAGCTTAAATAAAAACATTATTAAGAAATCCATAAGTTTTGAAACACAAAAATTATTTTTTAAACAAAAACAAAATTTATATTTTGCTCTAAAAATACAAAGAAAAATTGTAAACAAAAATTTTGTCAACTAAATCAACTTATATTCAGAAAGACGTCGTTGCCAATAATGACGGTTGCTACAACTACATCCGAGCAAATAAATAATAAAAGGAAAAAAAAAAAAGAGACGCAAGTCTTAAAACTGGTGTAGCATTTATACAAGAAAACGTTGATAAAAAACACAATTTTTTTTATAAACAATTGTCACAAATAAATAAATGGTTTAGATCTTTAGATTGTCTAAATTGTTTATGACATCAACTTGTGTTCATATAAAATTTGTAACAGTTTTTAACATATATAAGTACACAAATAATGTTTATTGTTGGTCCAAATTTAAGTAACATTTTTTTGTATATCTTTTACATGTACGTTAATAATTTCGTTATGTTTTATTACTTGTAATTCTTTTGTTTTACATAATAGAACAAAAACTGCATAAATATTAATTGAACCCAGATGCTAAACAATATCACACACTTTATTCAAGTAAACCTTTTTTTGCACAGTGAAGATTCGGAAATATAATTTGAGATAAACAGTATAAGTCTGCGTTTTCATTACAAGCGTATTCGCGCGAATGAGCCTCGCGCGTACGCGTCCGTATTCGCGCGACTGAAACAAACCAATGCAAGCATATAAGAGCGGTTATACTACAAGCGAGAATTCGCCCGAAACCACTCTCATATGCTTGCATTGGTTTTTTGATTCGCGCGTATACGGACGCATACGCGCGAAGCTCTTTCGCGCGAATACGGCTGTACTGTAACCGCAGCCTTAAATTGTCGCCTTGAGCAACTAATCTTTCGGCCGGTACTGTCCGTAAGTTTAATTAACAACCTTTTATTACATGTAACGTTAATTTAATGTACTGATACTTCCTGATGGATTTCAAATAAAAAAACCTAACTTAACTGTATTATCATTACTGAACATGCTGCATCCACGTTATTTTGTTTAGTTGTAATCCACTAAAAACGTTATAGATGCAATAGCAGTATACTCTGTTATTTACCATCGGCCTCATGTTCTCACGTATTATATTGGCTATACTATGGCAAATCTGTTATGGTGTAATTTATAAAATATGGATTTTATATAAGCGAAATCTATATAATGAACATTGAAATATAAAAGGGAAGCCTGATAACATTAAACAATATTCAAAATATTCTTAAACATTACCGAAAAATTGATAGAAATACGTTTAGTTAAAAATTACTTTGTGTTTTTTAAGCATATCTTGTAAAAATGCCTGACCAGTAGCGAGAGACTCTCGTTTCCTCATCAGTAGCTAACTTATTCATTTAAAATTAATACCAACACCATCATTTCATGGCGTTACAAAAATACATAGACAGAACGTACCTTTAAGACCTGTAAACACTCTAGTGTCTTAAAAAAAGAGATTCCTAGAGAAGAGAAAAGTGATTTTTAATTGAACTTATTTATACTAACAAACGATTTACTTACTTAAATAATTCAATCAATTACCATAACATGCTTCTACGTTGAAATTTAAAACCGAATTCACATACTTTAACAAGTACCTACATCCTACAATAGTAAAAAAACTTGTTTATATTTGAACGCCAAGTTTCTCAAGTAATAGCTGCATAAGGTACTACCAATTATATTGTTCATTAGCTATTGTAGTGATATAGTATTACATGTTTACCTTTATTTTTAAAATGCGTGTATGGTTTACCCGTACCTTTGTGAGAGAAACCAGTTACGAGGTAAAAGTACAGAAAAGTAAAAATTTTTGGATATATCAGGCAAGCTACAACATTTATTCTTGGCAAACACAACTTGCTAATAATATACTCGCAAATACTACATTTTGTTCTGTGTAATTTTTATTGTAAACGGATAAAGAAATATACGGGTGCGCCATTAGTGCGATAAAGTCCATTATTGCCCTTAATGTCAACTTAATAAAAAAAAGTTTTTAATGAAACTTATAGTATTTCTACACGTGCATGTTTTAAAATTAGTTTCAAGTATACAGCGGGTTTCATAAAAGTGGGGCGTCACTAAAGGTATTTTTTTTTAATTGAACACCCAGTATATTTTTGCATAATCGAATTCAGCAAGAAAATCTCCATATGACAGTGTTTTGTTTTTTACATTTTTTTGCGACGTTGCCAATTTATATTAAAAAAGCTTTGAATTTCCAGAAAAACAGGGTACAATACTTGTCAAGAGCACAACGTTATGAATAATAATTGGCAAATGATATTTTGCACATACAAAGTCAAAAGGTGTAGTCATAGTCTAAATACATCAAAATTAATTTATATTATACAGGGTGTTTCTTATAGATGTGCCAACTTCCCAATTTTCAAACATCAATAACTTTATTTTTTCAAATGGAACACCCTGTATATTATTACGTCATTTTGTTGCATTTTTGTTTTTCTTCAACTTTTCTTTACACTTACCTATACCTAAAATGAATATTTTCTGAGATATTTACATTTTACTTATTCTTATAAGCGTTGTGTAGGAATTTCCTAGTTTTCTCGGAGTAGGCCCCGACTTTGACAATAGAAACAATAATTTCTGTAGTAACAAATGTCAGAGTTAATTGCTGTCAATTGTTAAAACATAAATAAATGAGTATAACATATTTAATAGGAATTTTCCAAAAAAAGAATTGATTGATGCGGTCTATGTTCAGGGTGGCGTATTTTCGATGCGCATACAGGGGGGGTATCTCGGTTATTATCAGAGATAGAAAAAAACTAAGTACGTAGTCTCGATTTCTTTTTTCGAGAGGAATTTATTGTCGTAAACAGATTTTTGATCTTTTTTAATTTTCGAAATATGTTTTTTTTTTTAATCTCTTATAATTACCGAAATACCCCCCCCCCCTGTATGGGCATCGAAAATAAGCCACCCTGAACATAGACCGTATCAATGAATTATTTTTTTGGAAAATTCATATTGCATATGTTACTCATTTATTTATGTTTTAACAATTGACAGCAATTAACTCTGACATTTGTTACTACAGAAATTATTGTTTCTATTGTCAAAGTCGGGGCCTACTCCGAGAAAACTAGGAAATTCCTACACAACGCTTATAACAGTGGTTTCCAACCTTTTTGTACCACCGCCCCCCTTTTTTATGAAAAAAATTTTGCGCCCCCCTCCCTTTTCGAGACAATCTAATTTCATAAATACTATATACTATATTCTGTATAAGTAAAGTTCTTTTTGTTTGTTTGTATTCAAAAATAGTATGTTGGTCATAGCTGCGCGCCCCCCTTGCAATAGTCTCGCGCCCCCCTAGGGGGGCGCGCCCCACAGGTTGGAAACCACTGGCTTATAAGAATAAGTAAAATGTAAATATCTCAGAAAATATTCATTTTAGGTATAGGTAAGTATTAAGAAAAGTTGAAGAAAAACAAAAATGCAACAAAATGGCGTAATAATATACAGGGTGTTCCATTTGAAAAAATAAAGTTATTGATGTTTGAAAATTGGGAAGTTGGCACATCTATAAGAAACACCCTGTATAATATAAATTAATTTTGATGTATTTAGACTGTGACTACACCTTTTGACTTTGTATGTACAAAATATCATATGCCAATTATTATTCATAAGGTTGTGCTCTTGACAAGTATTGTACCCTGTTTTTCTGGAAATTCAAAGATTTTTTAATATAAATTAGCAACGTCGCAAAAAAATTAAAAAAACAAAATACTGTCATATGGAGATTTTCTTGCTGAATTCGATTATGCAAAAATATACTGGGTGTTCAATTAAAAAAAAATACCTTTAGTGACGCCCCACTTTTATGAAACGCTCTGTATACTTGAAACTAATTTTAAAACATGCACGTGTAGAAATACTATAAGTTTCATTAAAAACTTTTTTTTATTAAGTTGACATTAAGGGCAATAATGGACTTTATCGCACTAATGGCGCACCCTGTATGTACGTCGGACAGGAAACAATCTGCATATTTAATGATATTTTGTATAAGATCAAATAAATTACTTATAAGACTTCTGAGGCAACCAATTAAAAGCGTAAGAGCAATTCCATGTATTTACTAGGAAATATTAAAAGGTTTTATGATAATAGTAAAGCTGTAATATTTATAGGCGAGAAACCTTATTCCAAATCGTCCAATTTCTAAGGTCAAAATTAAATAAGACGCTTATTTCTTCTTCCCCAGAAAAGTAAATTATGTACGAGGATCATTTTTAAAGTAAGAATCGTTTTGTCATAACTTCAGATAAATTTATTGCAACTTAAGAACCTTGTGTTCAGAACAAAAAAGCACATTAAACTACTTTTCAACGTAATTTCCGTTGACATCCAAACATTTTTGGAATCAGGAGATAAACTTAACGATACCCTCGAAGAAGAAGTCTGCTTCCAAATCGTTGAACCAACTGTTGACAGTTTCGTGAGCGCATTCATCGGTGTCCATGCGTTTTCCGCCAAAAAATTCCTTCAATTTCGGGAAGATGATAATCGGATGGCGCGAGGTCAGGACTATGGAGTATGGTCTAGTACAGGGATGGCAAATAGG
This sequence comes from Elmis aenea, assembly GCA_947652605.1. Taxonomy (NCBI): domain Eukaryota; kingdom Metazoa; phylum Arthropoda; class Insecta; order Coleoptera; family Elmidae; genus Elmis; species Elmis aenea. Next base: position 43,308,895 of record OX393579.1, on the reverse strand, counting down.
TGGCACGCGTGCCAAACTTGGCACGCGAGAGATTTTCGACGGCACCCTAAAGAATTCTATGAATAATATTTTTTTTTAATTTTAATTTTTTTCGAAAAGTTTTATTTATTTTTAATTAGTATGCTAATTATCTACAAGCTACAACTACATGTTATTTAAATATCAAAAAATTAAAAATACCAGAAAATAACAACTCTTCTTATATCGATACAATAATTTGTTCATTACTATATCTTCATATAAAATACCAACTGTAGCGATGCACGGAACTTTTGATTGCATACAGTAGCGTAGCAAGGGGGGGGGGCGGTCCGCCCCGGGCGGCACTTTTTTTGGGGCAGCACTTTTAGTCTACCCAAATGGGGTAAAAATGAAAATCTCGGGGTAATGAAGGATCAGTAGATATAATAATCAGTTCCCGTACTAGCGCTATTAGATTCATAAAAATTAATTTTAGAAAAAGGAATTCTTACCGAAGTTAGAGGATAAAACGGGCTACTTGACCTTGCTTCACTAAAAACCCGCTTCCTTGTAACGACAGAAATTCCAAGTTTCTAATAAAATTTACGATACGGTACCAGCCATTCAATAAAATTTCAAACAATTTATTTATTTTAGGCATTAAATTCCATGCAGTTTTAAACTCTATTGTAACAGGGACTTTTCGCCCTTATTAAAAATAATTTCGTGGGAGTGGGGGCGATCTGATTTTTTAAAAAATCAGAAAAGGTTCTACTGTAAAACTGTAGTTTTGGAAGATGATAAAGTATTCTCCATTATCTAACTTGCTTTAAAACACGTTTGAACGTCTAAAATTAAAAAAAAAAAAAACGCCTGCGGCGCAATTTCTTTTCCCCCCACATTTTTGTGTCGATCTCTGCTTGCATTTGGCAAAAAACTAAAATTAACAACCCTTATTTATAGGGGCGGCAAATTTAGGGACCGCCCCGGGCGGCACAACCCCTAGCTACGCCACTGATTGCATATGTATTTAGTGACACATAAAATCATGACGTTGGCAATACTGAACGAAATAACTGACAGTTGTTTCTGGTAGGTAGGTAGGGTAGGTTAGGTTAGGTACTGGCACGGGGAAAAATTTGTATTAAATTTTATGTTATTTTGGCACACTGATCAAATCCTATTTGCCATCCCTGGTCTAGTATCTTCCACCGATGGCGCGCCGTAACCTTAAGGTTTCGCAGTATCTATCTTTTGGGTTTTGTTGGAGAATGTGATTGGTGCCATTCAGCAGAATGTCTCTTGATATCAAGTATACAGTGAGAAACCCAAGTTTCACCTCCGGTTATTATACGATTAAGGAATTAAAAAACTATTATTAATCGCACCTCGCAATCGGCGGGACTGACGATCGACATGGTTAGGCTGGTTGCTGACATGCAATTATCAGTTGTGCAACAGTTTGATACGCAAATCTAAATCAGGACTCACATAAAAGCAAACACACAAGCAGCAACATTTTTTGGTTTCAACATGGATTTCTACGAGTTAGTCACGGTGTGTGCTCTTGAGATGATAAAGAGAACGAAATTCAAACCTATACAATACAAACCAGTTCTACCAGTCCCGCAATCGTTCAGTTTGTGTCAAGACACAAACTGTTTAGTTGCCGAAATTTACTGTTGTACATCAGTTGCATGTGAGCGCGTTGTCATATGAACCAATGGTAATGACTCTCACAAAAAAAAAAAACTGTTGCAAAACTGACAATTGCATATAACCAAATCCAAGTTTTATGGCAAAGAGCGGGGGTACGTTCGCGCAGCAGACGCCACAATATGGTCCACAGACTCTTAAACCATAGGCTGTTTACCAAAACAGCTAAGTAAGTAGGTGTGTTTAATTCCAATTGTGTTTAGTGCGCACCCCCACCCTTCGCCATTAAACTTGTATTTGGTTATATCAGCGACTAGCCTCAATTAAATACTACTGAGCAGGGTGGATAAAAATCATGATTTTTTTAAAAAAATCAAAAAAATCGATTTATTTGATTTAAATCAGATTTTTTTGATTTAAATCAAATGTACCATATTATCGAAATTAGTGACATATTCACATGCTATTTCTGTTTTGTGCTAATATATTTAATAATCAATATATTTAATTCAATAGTAAATTTTTGTCAAAATGAAAAATTAAATATAATGATTAAGAATTTTGAAAAAATCAGTGCTAAATGGTGATATTTAATTAATTATATACAGAGTGAGTCATTAGTGCGGGATCGGTCGATTGTGGCTAAACGGCTTGAGATATGAAGTTGTTCAAATGCTATTTTATACAGTTTTTTCTAAACAACACAATAACAATATTTTCAAATATACAGGGTGAGTCACCTTTCTGGAACTAATAGCAACTTTTATATTTCAAATACAACACCCAATTTTTTATTTAATATTTTTGACCGCCTTAATTTCAGCTTTGCATCAATATAAAGTACTACAGGTTTTTATACGGCGTTGTAAAAAAAAAAAAATATTTTCTAAATTATTCAAGGTTTTAAGTCTTTATTTAAAAAATTCTCCTGAAGTTGTTTTGAAAAACAGAGTTATAATTTGGTATGGACATGCAGAAAAAAATTCTCTGTTCGTTCGATATGAAAAAATAGGTGGCAACTTCCATGATTTTCAAAAGCTCGTAACTCGATTTTTTCAAATGCAAACCCCTGTATTTTTTTATGTCATCGAATTCGTCTTTAAAAGAGCTTCATATTTTGTTAAGTATGTCCTATACCCAAAACTCATACTTTTCGAGATATTCGACATTTTTTTTCAAATCGGTATTGAAGCAATAGAGCGCCGTGGAAATTGAAAAAACTGACTGTTCACTACGCTAACGTCAAAAACTTGTCATTTATATTTTGAATTATTGCATTTCCACAATGAATATTACTTTACAAGAGTAAATTGATATGGTTTATTCACCATTTCGTGTATTTAATTACTAATAGTAATACAATTTTGTTTTATTATAAATTAATATTATATTGTACTCACATAATCTGTGATTGAAATTGATTATTTTTTTAAAAAAATCACTTGATTTAAATCAATGATTTAAATCTGCTCAACCCTGCTACTGAGACAATAAGTGTGACGCATTGACGAGCTCAAGACTCTCTGATACGGTCATAGAGAAATTAAGACAAGTTGGAGTCCAAATCTTTCTCTTGAGTTGTCAGCATGTGCAAACGGTTCTTACTTTAAAGATAACCCTCGTATTTATTGCATAAATTAATGTATATTAAGTTATAAATTCATAAGTGTATAAAAATACTATGAGTACAGGGTGGTCCAAATTCGATGGGATTACATGGGTATCTCGCTTAATACCTATTCAAGATACAGAAACGGTTAAATTACCAAAAATGTGCAGTGTTTTGGGACAAACTCAAAACAGTCCTCAAATATATTCTATCATTTCCGATTTTTCATGTTTTGACAACCTACTTTTGGTTTCTCATCTTTAAAAAAATTTAAAAACTTTTGTAACTTGCGTATTATTGAAAATAAATACATCAACCCTTATACATTTGGAAAGGGAAAAAATAAGAAATTTAAATAGGTCATAGCCAACTACAGCTTCCATTTTAAAAAAGGTGAGTTTGTGTCATAACTTTTTAACGACAATCGAAAAAAAATAATTTTAGTACTATCAAAATCTACATAAAAACATCTAAAAAATAATCTTAATAATTTTTTGCAATATTTAAAACAGTAAGGGAGATATGACACATTATAAATATAACGAAAAAACAGTTTTTCTTTAATAACTCAAAAACCGGAAATGATAAAATATGTTTGAAAACGATTATAAATTTGTCCCAATAAACTGCACATTTTTGGTAAGTTAAGAATTTAACCGGTTCTCTATCTTGACTATTAAGCGAGATACCCACGTAATCCCATCGAATTTGGACCACCCCTGTACTAAAATTATATTTACTTAAAAAGAAATCTTAAATATAGTTTATTAGATATATTAAAAAAGTAACACATTTAAGTTTGTAAAAAGGGTGTCTTAAAGAACTTGCCAACCTTATAACATTTTTATTTTTAGAGATAGAGCTTTGGTGTTTGCAATAATATTTTTAGCTTCGGAAGTTCAATTAAAATACATTATTAACTTCAAATATATTTAATTATTATGCAAACATTTTATACTAAAATTTTTATTGTTGATGCACGTTTTCTTTAGATTAGCACTTTATATTTTCAAATCAAAATTTAAAAACCCTTGAAATTCCCCATCATATACATAACATACAATTTTACTATTTTTGTGACAATTTTTTAATGATAAAATCAGACACTGCATCAAACTATCCTGTAAAAATATGAAACGATGAAAGGTAGAAATTAGACTTATTCGGTTAATTGCTAATGATAAAAATAATAAACAGACCGTTAATGAAATAAATATACAAAAAGGAAATATTCGATTTTGAAATTAAATTTTTTAGTTTTCTAATGTTTTCCAACACAGCATATTTTTAAACATATCATCTTAAGACGCTTGGAATTAATATCGCATGATACATAATTTATTTTTATTTTGCGAGGTTTTTTTATTAAAAATAGCAAATATTAATACAATTTTTTTTTTAATTATTAGTGTTAAGTGTTAAAGATAAAAATAATATACATATAATAATCAAAAATAAAATTAAAGTAATAGCTTCAAAGTCCTTCCATAATTTTCTCGCAAAATTCCTTGAATGATTTAAAAATAGTAAAATTAAATATTCTGTTAGAGTAAATTTCAAGAGCTTGTATTCTAAATGATATATTTAAAATATTAGAATAGTGTTTTTTATTGTCAATAAATTCAACTTAACCCTCGTATACACCAGTATACATGAATTGAAATAATTTCACAGTATTATTTTAAATTTCAAGGATAGTTGTAGATAACAAACCAAAATGATTTTTAGAATAAAACTTGTTGGCTGCACCTGAAATAAAATATAACACATATTTTTAAACAAACCTACCTGTTATTGTACCTCTCAAGATCCTTGAGTTAGGATTTCGCTTTTTTATAATAATTTTTTACCTCAAAAACTTTCTCCATTTGCTACAAAAAAACTTATATCACAAACCTATATCGTTAATGAATGAACCTAACGGGGCATTTTTTTGTAAATCCATTCATTAAATTTCCTTCCCAAGATTGTTTCTCTTTCAGCCTCCCTCTAGCATCGAATCACCCCTCACAACCACAACTTAAAGGCTAATATAAGCCATGTAACAGTTCTTCCTCAGCATTCGTATGGCATGCCATAGCACGCTACCTGCGCACTACTTGTGGCGCTCGTCACGGATCACATCAACGAATGTACTTTCCCACGCCTTGCCCAGGACCGTATTAGGTTACATTTAACACAGAAATAAACTTGGTGTAAAATAATACTGAATTGTAATTTTAACTTTTTTAGAAAATAAAAATTTATTATCTATTTTTCAGTTTATTTTAACAAAAAAAATTAGGATTCAATTTGTATAAATAGATTACAAACAAATAAAATTAAGTAATATTTGTTGTTTATCAATGATAAAGTAAAAAATATATAGGGAAAAAGTTTTACACCTTAAGTAGGTTTTTTTTTCCTTTCTGTTGATATACTTTAAAACTTTGGTTTTCAAAAATTGATGGAACAAAATAATTGAATAGTTTATATTTATGTTATTATAACTAAAATTATATTTACATTAATATTTCTAATCCTTATGGTTTTAAAATGTGTTGAATATTTTTACTATTGCCACACGACTTAGCGTATAACTTTTATAGGCTGTTATTGTCTAGGTATGCATAGTAGCGTTGTATATAAACGGGAGCTGAACAGGGCAGTACTGGTTGTCTAAAACAATCTCAAATTTAATAGCAGAACAGTTCAACTGAAGTGTAAAGTTCTTTTTGTTAAGTATATTGTTTTTAAATCTGCACTACAAACTATTTCCGGTTGTTTAGCGAGCTGGTATGATTTTAGGACCGAACATTTCCTAATATTTTTAAAAAATCTTCTTCTAGTTGCTAATTTTTTCTGTAGGTACCTAACATTATAGGACTTTCATATTTTGCAAAATTTTATTCAACGTTTTTATTACAAATATGTTTTTTAAGGTCTTCTGCGCTGCGGGTCATTGTCGATGTGAACGTCACAACTCACAACCCTTTAAAACTCAAGATTTTGCATTGTTCGTTTTTTTCTTCGGAGGAGGAATTCCAAATTCCCACATATAAAAATAACAGGAAATTATGAAGATTTTATTATGAAACTGAAGATAATCATAATCTGTAAGCCTTAGACAGTGAACAACCATATTTCAAGCCGATGTGTACGCTATGCAATTATGTGCAGATACACATAAAAAAATCTTTATAGTGTCCGACAACCAAGTAGCCTTAAAAGCTCTTGGCTCGTCGGAAGTAAAACTGTATCCGGACACAACGTGCTAGGAAACAGGAATAATGTTAAAGTGGTATGGTGTCCACGGCACACTAATATACCAGGGAACGAGAAGGCAGATCGCCTGCCAAAACTGGCAGCGTGACACCTTTCTTTGGACCAGAACCCGCAGTTGGTACATCCTATGGAACAGCCAAGCAGTGTCTTAATGACATATTAATACAGGGACATAAAGCTTATTGGAAAAAAGTTCCAAGGCGATCCTCTAAAAGGTCTCTAAAGAAAAGACACAAGAAATGCTCAGGATGAACAGAGTACACGTCAGAGCAGCAACAGGACACTGTGGGCTAAACAAACACTTTTACATAATAGGGTTTTCAGGGACCGATATAAGCAAGGGATGTGGTGAAGAAGAAGAAACTCCTCTTCACGTAATATGCCAGTATGAAGGATTTACACCCCATCGGCGTAGACTTCTGGGGATGGAAAAAACCAACCAAGAAGAGTTAAGAAAAACATCCTTAAAGATAATCCTGGAGTTTTTCAAAAACAGTGGACTGAGCAAGGAGCTATCACCAGAAGGTACAATATGCCAAAAGGTTGCACTGCAGGAACCCTCCACAAATTGTTTTAAAAGAATGATAATTTTTTTGATTTAGAAGATGATTCAGTTTTTATAAACTCTTGTTAAATACCACAAATTGCTGGAATAAAGCTGCATAAGTTTTTTTTTGCACAACCTTTAACAGTAGGAAAAACGAACTGTAATGATTAAAAAATCTGCAACGCATTAAAAAAGAAGGTTATATTATGATTATGATTAAGTTTTGAGTATCAGAAGATCTATATTTCCTATAAACAAAATATTATATCAAATAAATTAAAACAAAAAGTTTGTTTTACTATAGGTAGAAGTTGCTTGGAATCTTATTAATTATTTTCAAAAGCCCGAATTAAACTGGTACACCCCATTTATTGATCAACTTACTAATATATTAGCATTTAAAAATCTTTGAATGTTTGTGGTTTGGGATTTGTTTTATGATACTAAAAACTGGGTGGCTATACCTGACTCGAGATTATAGTGACGTCACAGCTTTCAGCACATAATATGCTTAGCACCAGCTCAAACTTTAAATAAGTTGTTAAAACACTAGTCTTTGTTTCGGTTGTGTTAAGTACAGTTTTGATTGAATAATCCTATTTCTAGTTTTAGTTCAAAACTGCTGAGTAACAAAACGATGTAGTTTATATAGCAAATTTAATTTTTCTAACCTGACAGTTATGCGCATAAAAGTAATGCAATGTATGATACACTATTTGTACAATAATACGCGCACTTGCAAATTTTAGTGAAATATTTAATGCAGATTTTGAATACTAAAAAAAATTAACTAAAAGTAAGCTATCAATCATTATTTTGCACAAAATTGTGCAACATGTCATCCAGTGTTATTTTTTACGTATAATATTTCCAAATGATTACCATATAGCATATACAAACGGTGGAAACGAGGAGAACTGCAGAAGGCGGTGCCCTCCTAGTTACGACGATTTGGTATTGTTTGAAATGCATGCGACTTGTAAAAATTAGTTTATCTTTTGTAAGATATTTTTTTAGTTTCTGGATAAAAAAGCGTCATTTTTAACAATGACCGCATATTCCTATAATGCGACTTCTACAATATTTTTCACAATTAATTCAATAATTCAGGGTTTCAAAATAAAACATGCAATTTGTTTATCAATTCAAATTTTCGAGCAATTACTTTGCAATTTTTAAACTGCAAGTTGACAACCAATTAATTAAAAAATACCCCAATCAATAAGCAATAATTCCAATAAAAGTTTTGACTCGAATAGTTTTTAACGTTACCTGACTAAATACTTAAAACGAAACTAGCAAATTATTTCACTTGTTTTTATTAACTTTATTAACCAATGCGCATTGCTTTTACGTAATTGCAAATTATCGAATTTCTAGCGGATTTCCGAACGGGTCGCGTTACCTCGATGTTTTCGGTATGGCTTTAATAAATCGTATCCTTCACGGGCAATATTTTCAAGTTCCGCTCTGTGCGTGGGAACTCCCAGTCTGTGAAGTTATTTTACCCTGTCCGAGAAGGGTGAGCTAGCTGGCCATGCGGTTCTCTAGCGGAGGGGATCTGACGATGTTCCCACGCTGTATCGGAATGTCGCACCAAACATAACACACTGATCACTAACCGATCTGACCTTAGGACAGGGTGGACGTTCCTAAAATTTTAGTGCAGTGATAATTGCGATATAATAAACTTGTTTTGTTACTGTTCGTTTAGTGTTTATCGGATCTGATAGTTGTGTTTACTACTCCACAGTGTTCGAAACCTAACTCGGATTTTTTTAATTGAAAACACGTTGGATTTTGGTAATTTTTTTTTGTTTAATCCAATTGTTTTTTTTTTAAATTAATAGTCATAAAACGCTTACGGTCCTACACCTAACAGTAGGACTCGTGACTAAATAAATAAATAAACCGCTTATAACAATAAACATTTACCTATGTATAAGCCATAACCAAAATTTAATATGTATTTATTATACAGAACGATCTTAAAAAAAGTCCCATGAGTTTAACAAATGACCAACCAATGTAACATTGTTTATGCCAAATTTATAAAAGTCTGCTTCCAGGCCTTTAAATCTAAGACTCCTTAATGATTCCTGTGTTTAAAATGTTTACCAATATTTTTTTAAATGTTGTTTCGAAAACTTCTCAAAGAATTTTACAAATTCCACAAAGATTTAGATATTTGAACCATGATTATTTAATTGGGTAGAACACATTTGCCACTTCTGGTTTGTCGTTATAACTAGGGATTCTGTCCCGGGACTGTCCCGGGACGAAAGTCCCGGGAATTCCCGGGACTTTCTTAGTCTCGAGTCCCGGGACATTTACTTCGAGACTCGAGACAAGACTTAATGTTACAGAACACTGAAATTAAATGTTTCTACTTCTAATTTTTTTTTTATTTAATGCCACGAGTTTAGCAAAAATATTTTTAGATATATTTTTATGTTTTAAAGTTTAAGGGAAATTGCTAAGTTTATCAGTAAAAATATATTTTACTTATGCCTGTTATGTTTTAAAGTGCATGGAAAATTGTAAAGTTTTTTTAAATAGGTATTTATTTGGAAATATGTATATATTTTATTTACTATAAAAAAAATAATAATACTACTACTATTAATACTATACTTTATTCATGAAAAAATGCTTTAAAAAAAATATCCGTGAATATGGTACGATTTTTTAAAAAATTATCATTTGTTGTTTATGGATGTGTGACGTATAAGTTCTGTCAACTGTCACCACCGATTCACAATCACGATACGTTCAAAGAAGCAATTTTAAGTATGTAGCGGGTGCTTTCCGAAACTATGTCACTGTGAAGAAATAATTTATTTTTTACTGTGAAAATCGCCGTTGAATTTTCAGTATATGAATATTGCATCATATTTCTTGTAATTTATAAAATCTTCCGTCATTTTTGACAGGTTGTACCACCATTTTCCAGTACGTATATAACATTCGTAAAAGTCTCGAAGTCCCGGGAATTCCCGGGACTTTGATAAAAAAAGTCTCGAGTCCCGGGACTTCGAAAATTGTCGAGACTCAGAATCCCTAGTTATAACACATTCTAAATAAAAATTTAACACGAGATAAATGTTTTTTAGATCATTCATTTTTAATATTAATCTACAGCAGCGGTGGGCAAACTTTTTTTGAAGAGGGCCAATTTGCGCAATTAGTGTGACTAAAAGGGCCGCACTAAAAAAAAATATTTTATAATAACAACTTATTAATTATGTGTAAGTTGGGAGCGACAAAAAAATTATACATATTATAGAAGTTTTTACTAATACAGAATTTATGGAGGGCCGCATGTAAAACTATCAAGGGCCGCATGCGGCCCGCGGGCCGCGGTTTGCCCACCGCTGATCTACAGAGTGTACAGAAAAGGGCAACTCAAGTTTCAAAGGCATGTAGATACTACTTCATCATATACAGGGCGTTTCTAAAGTATTGCTAAAAAAATCGGGAGCTGATTCCTTATAGAAAATTAAGGGGGCTATTTTATATAAAATTAGACGTCTCCTTTCGAAGTTACACCCCCCTAAATGGAAGCGGTAAAATTAGGTTTTTATTTTATTTCTCAAATTTCGATAAACATAGGAGAATGATATTTGGTAGATGTTTTGTAATTATAAAAAGGTTTCACATAGTTATATTTTCAATCATCTCTCACCTTCACAAGGGACTGAAAAGTGCGACCCCTGTTGGTTTTTTTATCAAAACTTTTTGGTGGGTTAATATTTTGCAATTAAAAAAATTGTTTTTGAAAGTATGATTATTTTAAAAACTGTTTTTATTCGTTAGTTTTTCTCGTAAAACCTACCGTTTTTGAGTAAAAAATAAAATAAATAAACATGAACCATCAAATTAATATTTTAATATAAAACGATTCATTTTGATGGTTTGTTTATGTTTATATTGGGTAGAATTGACAGGCGTTTTAGCGTTGTTGCCGCGTAAACGTCAAAATGAATTACACCCGTCAATTCTACCAATATGAATATAAACAAACCATGGCAACTTGGCAACCACCAAAATGAATCGTTTTATATTGGAATATGTGATAGTTCTTGTTTATTTATTTTATTTTACTTAAGAAACATCCTCTATACTAAATAACCTAAACACACATTGTTCCTAAAACCACTCTTTTAAGTGTTATGGATTAATTTTCCGATTGATCTGTATACTCACTTTAAGTCACATGACTGTAATTTACATAAACTGTCACTTATTGAAATTTTGTTATTTAAATTAAAGATAATGTAAACGTATTGTCGTATGTTGGGTTTGAAAAAAATATCTATCACTTACACAAATTCTGAAATGGAAGACTTTCATTTCGTGTATGGAAAAGTGAACAGAAATACCATAGAGGCAGCTTGTCTTTTCAAAAGAAGCTTATCCAGATCGCAGACAGCCAAGCCAAGAAAATGTTTTCCAAACATCAACAACGTTTACTAGACACTAAAAAACCAAATTTAATTGACTGTGGTAGGTCACGCTTTGTTAACATCCATAAATTGAAAGATAATTTTGCAGAAGAAATTTAACCCATAACTCCTAAAAAAAAAAGATTTAGAACCAATGTTTATCAACTTTTTGTGTCTATGTTGATGAGTAGCACAGGACTATTAAATTTGGGACCACCTTTTTGTGAGGGCCCTCTATAAAAGTTTCATTAAATATCACTTATTTTATTTTTATAAAGAATTGCATCTAAAAGAAAGTCTATACCAGAGTCAAGACTCTTAGCTCTTCGTCACCAAATTATTTTCTTTTGATGAGAGGACGAGAGTCTCAAAACTGGTATACATAAATAGGTCCAACGATTTCTATTAAGTGATGGTAATCTTGGGTAATCTGGTTGTTGTATAATTATTATACAGGTAAAAAATTATTTACAGCGGTAGGCACATTAAAAAGTTAAGCTTGGTTGATGATATTTTGATCTTTAATTTGATTATATGTAGTATACAGTGGCGTAGGCAGAGGGGTCTAAGAAGGGGGGTCAGAATCCTCCCATAGGTTTGCAATAAGACGATATAGGACCGAAGAACTGTAAATTTTGTTCTAAAAAAATGTTCTCGGCTCATTTTGCGTTTATTAACCCCCCCCCCCATGGAAGCATCCTGACTACGCCACTGGTAAGTTTATTATCTCAAAACAATCGACGCTACAGCCTCTTTTCATTTTTAATAATAGGGTGTTATAATTTGCAATGAATTCTTGTCTTTTGTTCATTAACAGAACTGTTTAATGTCCATACTTTAGTTTTATATAGTGTGATAGCAGAACGGCACTACCTAAACTTCTTCAAAACGACTAACATTGGCCTGCAACTCTTGCTAGGTTTTTGTGTTTTTGGGTCATGCTATAGTCCATAGTGCAGTTTTATTTATATACAACTGCGGTTTGTGCGATTGTTGTAGCTTCATAACTTTTTTCTTTATTAAAATCACGCAGTCTTAGTGATTACGTCTGAAACGCACAACGCAAATTAAAGCTTTTTGTGCCTTTTCTATAAGTACTCGCAAGGAAAAATGCCTTAAAATAAAACCCTTGCAATATACAACGTGTTTTAAAAGTGTTTTGACTTTTGACTTAACATGTACATAAATTAATAAGTCATATGTAAAAACTAACTTTATTTACTGTCAGTCGCCAAAACGAAAGCCACTATTTACCTTAAGCATGTGTTTTTATGTCAGTATATTATTCATGGGGACGTTATCAAAATTCACACTACAACGTAATACACACAGATTATTGCTGTTTACTTTATTTTAAAACTGTTTTTTTTGCAATATAAATTATTAACGATACGGCACACGCACAGAAAGAGGCGCCTCATTCAAGTGACATTTTGAAAACTATTTACGTCTGTAGACTAGCAGTGTTTGTACAGCAATAACATTTCATTTAACAACAAAAACTATTTGCATTGGACAGATATGTAGTTATAGGTAATCAAAATCATCAAAACTTTGTAATCTACATATAGCTGCAGTTATAAGCTAGAGATACGAAATATGTTATCATTAGATTAAAGAATGCAAACGTTTTGTACGTGGATATGTAATAACCTGTTCTCATAAAACAAATGGAGCGGCTCAAATTATTATAGGAGTTTTTCTGTATTCCATGGAAGAATTTTAATTATTTCTGAGTTATAGAAAAGAGCTAATCTAACTCTTATCATTAATTACTGAGAATAAAATTTTTGTAGTTAATGATTCTACAAATCCAAGGAAGTGTTAAAGTTCTGCTGTATTTGTATTTCCTTTTCATATTATAATGATAATGTACTATCACGAATGCAAAAATTATTGCGTTTTAGATACAACTTTTAATCGATGAATAATTTAATTAATTAGTGATGAATATTTAAAATTATATGAAGCACGGGTTAATTATCTACTGGTGACAGATAAACACAAATATAGATAAGCCGACTAAAGAAACTAATGTAACAAAATAAATTACGTTACTATTATTCACAAATGTAAAAATTAAAGTTCATTCATCTAAAATGAAAGCGTTTAAATTATTTGATAAATGCATTATTTATATGAGTAATTTATACAGGGTGCTCAAGTTATCGTACACAGCATGGGGTTCTCTCCTAAACGGCAAGAGATACAGCGAGTTGGTTAAGTGGGTCAATCTATCATTTAAGAGCAACTACTCTATGAAAAAAAAAAATTGTTTTTGCTCCATTGATAAAAAAACAAACAGATTACGTTTTCAATTTTCGCTTTTAGTATGTTTATTTGAAATAACACTCAGAATATTTTTCGACATTATTGGGACACTCTTTTGCGTAGATTTAAAAATTGTAGATAAATAATTGTACGTGCCTTCATTTGTTTTTGTTTTTTTTTACATCAAATTTCTTATTTTAAATACGGATTGTAGTTGACTGTGACAACATTTAATTTTTGTTTTGTTTTACTGATGGATAGGTTGTAAGATTTATTTTTAAAAATAAGTAAGTTACTGCAAATTTTTATTTATTTATTTACCTAAGTTAATAAATGTGGCCATTAAAAACAAAAACAAAAAATGACATAAATAAGCGAGCTGTACTTAATTAAACACATAAAAAATTAAAGCTTAAATAATTTAAAATTTTGTTCATTTCATAACAAGTTATGATTTTTTACTGATTATTACTCAAAATCTAATACAAATTTGAGATGTATTTGATGAATTGTCCCTAAACTAGCTAATCCTAATTCATCTATTGAATTCAACTGTGTTTTTAAGATTGGCTATTTTTTAAGAACTTTTTATCAAAACATTATTATCTACAAAGTGCAGACCTGGAATTTGTATTGTCCATGGAGAGAGGTCTACACTTTGAACGGCTATTACAATTTAGACTTAATAGTAATAGTAAGTAAAAATCATATTTTAAACAATCCGCATTTAAACAAAATTTGTGTTAAAATAACGAAAACAAATGAAGAAGGGTAAAATTTATTAACTAATTTCAAATATACGCAAAAACTCAAAAAGTGTCCTAATCATGTCGAAAATAATTTTGAGTATGATTTCAAATAAGCACGTTAAAACCAAAAATACAAACGTTATTTGTTTGTTTTAATCAAGATTTATTTTTTAAAGTTTTCTCCAAGAATAGTTGCTTTTTAATTACAGATCATTTTGACTCATTTAACCAACTCTGTATCTCTTACCGTTTACGATATACCCATGCTGTTCACTATAACTGGAACACCCCGTATATTTAATACAATAAACTTAAATTAAATATCACTTTTTTATGCAAAGAACAGAAATATAAGACTAGTTTTAAGACTCTAGAAGAAAGCTACTGAGGAAGAGATAAGAATTTCGAAACTAGTCTAGCATTTACACATTCTTCGTAAGTAATAAGAAATAATTTTTAATTTAGCAAATTTAAACAAGCTGATTGTTTTAAAAATTAAACAAAAACTAGTATCCTGTGACAATAGAAATTCGCTTTTTTATTATTTTCGTTTAACCTTCCATATGAGGTTTTATTTTCAAATTCTAGTTGGTCAAAACCTAGTTTATTATATTCTAAAAATAGTGGAAGTAGTGTAAAAATTTAGTTATCTAGAAAGCATATTCGAATTATGATTTATTACGATTTTAAAAAGGGTTTAAGCGATTACGAAAGTTAAATTCTAGCTTTTAGTGAACAAGTGTCTTCCTTTGCTGCAATTTACCGCTGGCATAATGAATTTTTAAAGGATTTTAAGCAGTTCTGTTCAGCATCAAAAAGCGACATGACGGGCCTCCTACGGCTGGAATCGATTATAATCTATATTCAATTATATTAAAATTCAGCATTTACGTTTTATTTGTTACAAGAACAAATTTCCTGATTTAAATTTTTAGTAGCACAAACCCGACGCACTGCAAAATGCATGCGATGTTATCTAATAGGGAAGGGGTTAACTGTAATGCAAGTTCCGCTAGTCTTCTGCATGTTTTAATGTTTATCAGAGCACAACATTTTTAAGCAACTGGTCAAAACGACAGAAAACAAAACACAGTACAAATAGGTAAAATCAATCTTGAAGAGGGCATTCAGAAATGGGATCGTTTAATAGAAACAATTAGCAATCGGCTAATTAAATTAAATCACTGTTCAATGTCGGTTAAAGTTAAAATTGTCTAGGTACTAATTTCTACTTCCTTATCTGTCTGTCTAATTGACCCAGTCTGCATTATTTAAAATATCGTAAACAAACTTTAAGTGTAGGTTATGTAAACTAAATAGTTGGTAATCAAAACAAAGCTCTGAAGATCTTAAGTCTCATTTTTGGCGAAACATATTTTAAGTTTTGGAATGATAATGGTTTCATTATAAAGCAAAAAAAGTATTAAACTACCATAAGTAGGCCTACCATATTTTCGTAAAGTCAAACCGGGACACGATGACCTTTTTTTTTTAATCATAAGAGATAGGCAAAAAATAGGTACAAAATGCGCCGCAGGCGATTTTTTTGAATTTAAAAAGTTCACTCGTGTTTTAATGCAAAGTTAGAGTACTTTACCATCATCCAAAATTACAGACCTATGGCAAAATCTTTTCTGATATTTTTTTATGAGATTGCCCCCACCCTCTACAAAATTATTCGCGGTAAAGGTAAAAATTTCTATTTAGGTACAGGAAATATAAACATAATATTAATGTGAATTTAAAAAAGCAACACTTTTCAGTCAAAAGTTTTAAAAACACATAAAAACATAAGCTTGTGCTTTAAATTTATTTTTTTTGCGATCGTACTAGAAACAGCTTTTTGACGGACGCGTTAGCAACCATAAAGTACTGCATTACCGGCCCTATCCTTAGCAACGGCCGTAAAAGTTACTTTTCAGGCCGTTACCCTTAGCAACGGCCGAAAAAGTAACTTTTACGGCCGTTGCTAAGGAGAGGGCCGGTAATGCAGTACATACGCCGTCATCTGTCAGTAACAGAATGTCACGTAGTTTCTAACCTATAATTTTGAAAATTACTAAAAATTTAAATTGTTTTTAATTCGATCGCACAAAATATGTAATATGCACCTCGGCCAAAACGTACTTTTTCGGCCTTGTCTGTTTGCTGGCCTCGACTACGTCTCGGCCAGCAAACCAGAGGCGGCCGAAAAAGTTACACTTTTTGGCCTTGATACATAAATAACTATTATTGTTGCTTGTTCAAAGAGCTCAAAAGTTAATAAACAAAAAGCATACATTTACTATGAATGTCTTCAATGGCATGCGTACACCACACATTAATATTTTCCCAGGAAAATTGGCAACCCTGTGAAACCCGCGCAAAGACGTTTCACAACAAAATGACTGAAACACGTTTTACTTAGCTTCTCTCGCTTTTTGTTACGCGCGCGAACAAATTTTATAAAAAAATCGACGCCGAACATTTTTTTTCAGTCGCATAACTTACCTGCTTTCAAGGAAAAAGGGATAAAAACAATTACTCCTACTTATTTAGCATGCCGATTAGGGATTTTTCAAAATAAAATATTAGTTTTTGCCATTTTAACAACAATTGTTTCAAAAAAGTTCCAAGTGTTATACATCGTCGAATTGAGAATAAAATACTCTACAAATTGGCGTTAAAATCAGATATGGCATCCATAAGAAAAAATTGACCTGATGGTTTAAAGAAAGCGAAACGTCGCATGGAAAATATAATTGTCGATTTTGATTCCTTGCAAAAAGTGGCCATGAAAAAGTGTTCACAGAAATGAAATTCGACATCAAATAAAAAGTTACGGGCAAAAAACAAAAATCCATTTTTTACTTTTTGAAAACAAAGTCTTATCGAGTTATTATCATGGTTTAAACAATTTGAAATAATTTTTGAATTATAAAAATTACATTTACTAACGTATCAAATTTACAGTGAAGGTTGAAAAGAACAACCAATTATCTTTTTCAGATGTTTTAGTTTACAAAAAATAAAAACAACGGTTTAATCAACACACTTATTGTTGGAGCCAATATACGGGACAACAAATCTGTAAAACAACTAAATTGTAAATTAATGTTTTTGCAAAAACGAGTCTTAAAACTAGTTAGTATTAAATTTTGACAAGGATCCTTCGAAAAACGTAATTTTTAATTATATTCCTGTGCAAAAGTTCTTATTTAGTAACAACGATTAAAACCAAGTTATTGTTTTTTTTTTTCATTTTATAATAATTTAAACAGTTTTCTTGCTGATGCTTTATATGATTATGTTACTAATTTGAGGACTGTTAGCCTCTATGTGAACAGGGTCATCTCCTAGAGCTAATAATAATAATAATCTATGATTATACTGCTAATAAACTTCTTCATCTCGACTCTGTACAAAACATCTTGATGTAGGTGACGTTTTGTTGATGGATGTTTATTATAAATTATTATAAACTTCTCAGTTAATGTAGTAGAAAGAAGGTCTGCACCAGAAATTTTTTTTAAGGACAAATCAGTGCCGGATTAAGATACTGTGTCGTTCTAAGCAAAATACATTCTTGAACGTTATTAACTTTTACCCCATTTTAATATAAATAAAGGTTATAAAGAAATATTTGGAGATCCTATTATGTAATTATGGAATAGTCCATGCAGTGGCTTACTCACTTATTTACGTTTAAGTTCGATACGATATAAAGTCTGTTTTATACTATACTATTTTTTCGTTTCAGAAAATCGTACACGATTTTCTAGTACGGTGTCAATCGGAAATTAAAAATCTTGAACGAAAAATTCGTACGAAATTACTACCTGCCCTAAATGCGTCCAATTAGCATGGGCGCATGCGTATTCTACTGTAACTGTATCTGACCGCATGTCATTTGTGGGTTAGGTTAACTGAAACAATCAAACGATGTTAAATACTACTTATTACCGTTATAATCCCTCACAATTTATTTTGTAGGAATAAATATGTAGAATGGAACAAGCGTTAAATATACGTTAAATTTGAAAATGATTTGCTTTCTGTTCTGTGATCAAATTGAACATTTGACATGGTTACTCAAGGTGCCAACAAAATATGATAAGAGTTACTAAAAAGTAACCAAAATATATTGGAGTTTTCGTACCAAAAAATAGTACAATGTAAATGGTTTATATTTTCCATGCTAAATTCTTGAACGAAATTTTTGTATTAAAAATCGTATACGATTTTCTTAAACGAAAAAATAGTATAGTATAAAACAGACTTAACACATAAAGTTTACTTTCCGAGCTGCATGTAGGTTGTACATTTTTGTTGTAATTTAAATTTACAAACATCATAAATATGCCATATTTTGTCATAATCATTAGGGAGAGTTTGAATTGGCTTTAGTGATATATCTCCAACACATGAGATATTAATGGACACTTCTTTTAACATCGACAAGTATTTGTGAAAGGGCATTAACATTTTTTTTTTTCACTTTCTGTACTTTTCTTTTCACGTTAACAAAAAATTGTGCGCTAATATTTTGCACATAATTTAATTCTATTTTTCTTGCAGTTTTCAAGGACTTTTTGAAGACTCATGCCTATAAGTGAAGACGAATACGATCCTCATACAGGATATGAAGCTACTTCAACAATGTCGAAAGCAGAACTTAGAAAGGTGTTTATCTCCTCTTTATAATTGATGTTATCTATTATAATATGTGTTTTATTTACAGACCCATAAACCGATTATGGAGAAAAAACGTCGGGCCAGGATAAATCATTATTTAAATGAGATAAAGACTTTGATTTTAGAAGCGATGAAGAAAGATGTGAGTAGTTTCTTGTAATTAAAGGTTTTATTATCCGTTGTAAACCATAAATATGGATAGCTGTTGAAACTAGGTTAAAATCGTTGTCAAAGTATATAGGAGTATATTTTTAAATTTAATAATAATACCGGGTGTAACTGAAATCAGGCTCACCCCTTTTTTTTCTTAAGTTTTGAATTTAGACAAATGAAATTTTAGTCATGTAACATTTGCAAAAAACTGGATTATTTGAACATAGGTACACATTTGTTTCACTTCCGGTTTCGCCGGAAATGGCCATAACTTTGTTATTTTAAATGGAACACCCTGTATATTTTTACATTTTTGCAAAGATGAAACGATTTTGAATACAACTGTACCATTTTGGTTAATTTTTATAACCTCAAATAATTTTTTGACAAAAATTTAATTTCTTATTAAGTGTGCCGTGACCCGCATAAATTGAATTTTATTATGTCAAAAAGTGACAGAAAAACGGTTTTGTAAATTTTAATTGACATTTGGGCTGCTTTAATAGACCTTAAAGGTTGCGAAATTGGTTTTTTGACAAAAAATCAATTTTTTTAAATGCAACTATGCGGTTATTTAAATAGAGTATTTTCCGGCGAATTCAACAATACCAATAACTTGGTATTTTTATTAGGAGCAGGCATTAAAAATTTCAAATTATTGGAAGATTTTGGTAAGATATCCTAATAATCATAGTTGACTATGCCAAATGGCAACAAAACAAATGCTTTTTTTGTGTTTTTTTACAAAACCGTTTTTCGGACACTTGTTGACAAAATAAAATTTAACTCATGCGTTAATTTATGCGGGTCACGGCACACTTAATAAAAAATTAAATTTTTGTCTAAAAATTATTTGAGGTTATAAAAATTAACCAAAATGGTACAGTTGTATCCAAAATCGTTTCCTCTTTCCAAAAATGTAAAAATATACAGGGTGTTTCATTTAAAATAACAAAGTTATGGCCATTTCCGACGAAACCGGAAGTGAAACAAAAGTGTATCTATGTTCAAATAATCCAGTTTTTTGCAAATGTTACATGACTAAAATTTCATTTGTCTAAATTCAAAACTAAAGAAAAAAAAATGGGTGAGCCTGATTTCAGTTACACCCGGTATACCTACAGAATGTTTTAAAAAACAAAGGAGTTTCTAAGTGGGTGTTTTTTGTATTAAAATCAAAAGATTTTCTTTAAACCAGGGTTAACCTGATTTAAATCAATTGACAAATTAAATGCACGTTTTACTTACACTTGCTGAAACAACCGCCGGAAATATTGCCTATTGACTTCATCAGGTCAGGGAGAAATAAAGTCTCTACAGTTTTTTTTTTTGTTAGAGACGCATTCCGGTAGATTTACTTTGTAAATTTTCACAATAACAATTAATTTTAGGGTCAAAACATCTACAGCCTCATACCAAAAGTCTGGAACAATTGGAAAAGTTTTTTATTATGGATTTCTCAGAAAATTTTATTCTTGATAAAAGTTGATGCATAAACTAATTTTAAGATGGAAAAAAATTCATATGACACTAGATTTTAAGTATTTTAAAAATATTCGCAAAAGTAAAGTGCCCTTTTCTTAAAACTTACAAAAAAAGTCGTGGGAAAAATTGTTTAGAAATCAAAAATATGACTACGAAATTTGATGTTATAATTTAATTTTTTGAATTTTATAGTATTGTCCACACTCAAAAAGTTTGTAACTAAAATTTTTATTATCGACTAGCGATTCCGGATCCCCTTCGAGGCTCCTTCACCGCTAGATCCCGGCTTGCGCGTAGAATTCTCTTTGCGCAATAAATTACCTTTCGTTTGTTGCACGTTACATGTCTCTATGTTCCCTAGATATATCGATTATTGCTAAGCGTGTCGTTGAACAATCGATTCGCTCAAATTTTTATTCACAACACTCCTTCCTTCACCGCTAGACACCGCCTTGCGCGTATTTTTCTTCTTGCACAGAAAATTATCTTTCGTTTGTCCATAATTGACTTCGTTCCTGAGATATAACTAGCTCAAAATTTAATGTAAAACAAATTATTCTTCTAGTGAGAGCATTGCGTAGTCGATTCGTTTCCAATCTTGCTTCCCGTTGCTCGTCTATTTCAGATGAACGGGCCTGAGCATTACGTAATCGATTCGTTTCCAATCTTGCTTCCCGTTGCTCCTCCATTTCAGATGAACGGGTTTGAGCATTGCGTAATCGATTCGTTTCCAATTTTGCTTTCCTTTGCTCGTCTATTTCAGATGAACGGGCTTGAGCATTGCGTAATCGATTCGTTTCCAATCTTGCTTCCCGTTGCTCGTCCGTTTCAGATGAACGGGCTTGAGCATTGCGT
Source organism: Elmis aenea (assembly GCA_947652605.1). Lineage (NCBI taxonomy): Eukaryota > Metazoa > Arthropoda > Insecta > Coleoptera > Elmidae > Elmis > Elmis aenea. Next base: position 43,287,226 of record OX393579.1, on the reverse strand, counting down.
AATCGATTCGTTTCCAATCTTGCTTCTCGTTGCTCGTCCGTTTCAGATGAACGGGCTTGAGCATTGCGTAATCGATTTGTTTCCAATCTTGCTTCCCGTTGCTCATCTGCTTCTGAAGCTCGTAGTGCTTTTTTTTTCTTTGCTTGAGGTGTAGATTGACCAATCCCTCTTCGTTTAGGAGGCATAATTAAATAGAAAATGCGTTGATTTTTTATATATAGATATAGACGAACTGTCAAATAACAGTCTTACTGTCATTTACAGCGTATCTTAGCGACGATGTTTGTAATGCATACGTCATCAGTTCAACGGTCTTTTGACAGTGACATACTTCAATTTCTAGGTTATAGTGTCAGTTTGACAGTATTGACATAATTCATTTTCTAAGTTATGCTGTCAGTTTGACAGTATTGACATACTTTAATTTCTAGGTTACATATCAAATTATTTTTAATGGTCCGAATTTAACTCGAAAGTGCGATTGTTTGGTACGTACTTGTCGGGGAGAGCGAGACGATTCCGAATCGGTACGACACATGTGCGAAAAGGTCGAATCGGAGAAGGTTCGAGCGTTTAAACTTTACGTCAAATTGTCAAATTGTCAAATTTTGACGAAATTCTCGCTCCCGACGACCCGATTTAAATGTTGCGTGTAAGATTTTGGCACGTTTTTCTCAATATTTTTTACGGACGATTTTTTTGGGAATTCTTATATAGCCTATCTTCTTCCCATGGTCCTATAGATTGTATGTGCCAAATTTGGTCAGGATCGGATGAATGGTATAGGAATGCATAAAGGACAAACATCCATACAAACATCCATACAAACATACATACATTCATTTTTATATATATAGATATAGATTATTCGGAAAATTTTGTTTTGAGTAAAGTTGGTTTATGGTCTAAAACTTATTTTAGGTGTAAAAAAGCTCGATAAAAGTTCATGCAACACTTACTTTTAGCAATTCGCAAGATTAAGTGCTCTTATTGAAACAGTTTAAAAAAACTATAATTAATATTATTTTTAAATTGCAAACAACTGTTTTTAAACTTTTAAAATTTTTAAAATAAGGGCAATTTACTCTTCGGAATATTTTTAAAATCGTTAAAATCTAGCGTTATATAAATTTATATTAAACGTTTTTTAACTTAAAACTACTAGTTTTAGATCATGCACCAACTTTTCTCAAGAATAAAATTATTTGAGAAACCAATGATAAAAAACTTTTGCATTTGCTGCCTTTTTGGATGTTAAAATTACTATAAAAATGAAAATTGAAATTTTAACGACAAATTTCACCTTTGGTCGTATTTTTGAATTCTAAACAATCTTTCTATACTCTTGTAAATACTTCTGAAATCGCTAAAATCTAGTATCGTATGAATTTTTATGAAATTTTTTCCATCTCAAAATTAGTTTTAGATTAATTTTTATCAAGAATAAAAGTTTCCGAGAAATTTTTAATAAAAAACTTTTTATTTGTTGAAACTTTTTGAATCACGCTGTTTAGAAGATAATTATAATATAGGGTGAATAATGAATAAATTGTAAAAAGGAAAAATAGTCAAGTTTCTTTAAAAAAAATCAAAAAAATTAAAATTCGTGATTTTTTAAATTTAAATCAATGATTTTTACCAACCCTGCTTCAAACTCTACCGCTAAAATATACAAGAAATATAAATATATTATTTATTTAGTTTATGATACTTTGACAAAGTTCAAAATACGAAGTCAATGTTAACGTAATCTCAAAAGAAAAATAATAGTTCTCTTAATTTTTGTGTGTAATGTAATGGTATTATTGCATGATTTCTTAATGAATATTCTCCAAATGTAATGAGATATTTGCTTTAAAAAGATGTTACGCGGCAATTTGCATTGTTTAAATATGTTCGTAAAATACGCTGTCGCCATTTTACAGAATTAGGTACATAATTTGCGAGCATTAAATATAAACGTATAGGTGAAATAAAAAAATCGAGCTCAGAAATAAGTTCAGAAATGTCTCCAAAAATCGGGATTATAAAATCTAATTCGGTTTTCGAATTATATAATTATTCCTGTCCAAGTAAGTTGTATCATTTCAATTATTCTGTTTTTTCAGCCTGCCAGGCACTCAAAACTGGAAAAAGCAGACATCTTGGAAATGGCGGTAAAGCATTTACAAACAGTGCAAAGGCAACAATTAGCTACAGCAATGGCAACTGATCCGTCCGTTTTAAGAAAGTTTAAATCAGGCTTCAACGAATGCGCAGAAGAAGTTAGTAGATACATCAGTCAGTTGGAAGGGGTTGATGGTGGAGTACAGCAAAGAGTAGCTGTGCATCTGTCAAAATGTATTAACGGCATCGAGCAGATTGTTCAACTCAACATTCCAGGATTTGCTAACCTGCCTTTCCTAACAAATTCATCAGGATTTTTTGCATCACCGCCATTAAGTAAACCGTCTGATGTCCCAATAAGTGGAGGCGACCAAAATAATAATCCCAAAGTTCCTATGTCGCAAAGCTTGCATTTAATACCAAGTCGTCTTCCAACTGGGGAATTCGCGTTTCTATTACCAAACTCCAGTAATTTATCTTATCTATCGTCCATAATATCCAGTGATCCGCAACTTCATGTTTCACAACAAACACCAGATGCTCAAAAACAGCATCAACATAGACCTAGTGCGTTTGTAACCGTAGTTCCGTCGTCAACTCTATCGACAAAATTAGCAAGTCCTATGAAGCACATGAGACCATCAAGCCCAATGGAAAGTCCATCATCTTCCACGACTGCACACGAAGATGTAGTCATTTTGGATCAACCTTACGATAGATCACCATCACCTCGTGGATTTAGGCCAGTAAATATGTCGCAAAGAAATCAAAGGAATCTTTTTGCAACACATGGTGTAACTTCCACACAAAGTTTCAAGGAACTGTCGTTTTCCAAACCCTCCTTAATAGAAGAATCGACAACAGCACCAATCTCACAATCACAAGTTAAATGTATAAAGTTTCCCATCCATCATTATTCGGATAAAACTAAGTACACTCTGAGTCCTCAAAAGATGGCAGAACCTCTAAGTATTATAACCAATCATTCCGAACGCTATAAACAAGCCCAAATTGTGGAGGAAACAGCTCATTTTGAGGAAAATAAACAAAGAGGGGTGAAACGAAAATTCGATTTTTCTCAATCGGGTCTTCTTACAACTGTAGGGCAAGATGATACGTTACCATCATCAACAAGTAAAATTCCTAGATCGTCTTATGACTATCCTCAGGGTGAAGTTAAAGTAGATAACCATATGAATTTCATCAGACAATTCGAAAGTGATTATAAATATAGTACAGTAGTTCAAAATCATAGTGACAGAGGCGTTAAGACTGATAGCCGATTAAATTATATTTCAATGAAACAAGAAGCTGTGCAAAGTGACAATGTGCAGACTGTTAATATCCAAAATCCAGCAGCTGATGTTGAGTGCCATAGAGAACAACAAAATGTTGATTCTAACAGTGATATGTGGAGGCCTTGGTGATAATAGTTTACGGCTAGCAAATTATTTATTTTATTTTGTTAAGTAACGAATAACGATAATGATAATAAAAAATAATGTGAACTCTCAAATTAGTGTGTATGATAAGGTATGTTTTATAAGAAATTTATAAATATATAGTTAGCACCAGTGAAACCTGATCTTAATAATTGTGACATTAAAAACTTTTTATTATAAATATGGTTATTTTTCTTTTTAACTCAAGTCCTTTTAATTTATTTACCTATATTGTCAGTGGCGGATCTTGATTTTGTGGGGCCCCAGGCGCAACCTGATCTGGAGGCCCCCTATTGACCCTACTAAGAATGGGATGGTTCACTAAAATGAACAATGCAGAAAATCATAACGTCTTTTATTTTTGGAATCAACAAAAACATAAACACAAAAATAATATACGTAAATAAAAAAATGTTATCAGATACCAGGAAAAAAAAATCGCATTTCCATTTTAAAGAAAAAATCACACAATCAGAAAAAAATGACAGTAAAATTCTGCATCATACAGTACAGGGTGGTCCAAATTTGACGGGATACACGAGTATCTCGCTTAATAGTCAAGATAGAGAAACGGTTAAATTACCAAAACTATGCAGTTTTTTGGGACAAACGTTTTCAAAAATATTCAATTTCGGTTTCTGATTTATTAAAGAAAAACTGTTTGTTTTTGTTATACAGGGTGTCCCAGATTACATTTCCAGCATGGGGATCTCGCTTATTATAAGAGATACAGGCTTGTTTAAATTAGATGGATTATTCCTTAGTATGAGAAGAGCTATAATCAATTTTTAAAAGTACAAAATTCCTCGTACTTCAGATGTTATAGCAAAAAATATGAAAATGTCGAATTTCTTTTTCCTCTCACAACTTTTTGTGTTAATCATTAGAACAATTTTATTTGTACTTTCTCAAGGTACTTTTTAATGGAGAATATAACTGTTATTTTAGATTTCTTTTTAACACCTACCATTTTCGAGATACATATTACCATTAATTTCATTTTTTCTTATGGGCCGCGAAGTTGGCTATGGAATAGTTAAATGTGCTCTTTTTTTCTCTTTTAAATGAGATATTACTTGCTATACCTATTTTTATAAATAAGTCACAAAATGAAGAAAAACCGTATTTTACCCATCACTTATCAAGCTATCTATGAAAATAAAAACAAAAAACAGCTAATTAAATGTCAAATGACAGTTACTATTTGTCTGCGGTATCATTTATTAGAATTTCATATTATTGTTGTGTAATTCGATAGTCTTTGTAGTAATTGTTATAATGATGGCTACTTTTAAAAATAGCGAAAAATTTGACATGTTGAGATGCTTCATTCTTTACCATAAAAACTGTGTAGAAGCTAAGCGAATATACTTAGAGTTATATCCTGAAAAAAGGCAACGAAAGGAGCGTACTAACAGAAATTTGGAAATAAATTTAAAAGAATACGGTTTTTTCGAGAAACCAACCAAAAACCCAAAACAAATTAATATTTAATTAGAATTATCACTTTTACACAGATTCTATTGCAAAGAATTTTAGCATTTCAACATTTAAAATTTTTAATTAGTTGTAAATGTGCCCGTAATTGTATTATAACAAATTTGCTACGAAGACTATCGAATTAAACAACAATACTATAAAATTCTAATAAATGATACCACACAAATAGCAACTATCATTTGACATTTAATTAGTTGTTTTTTGTTTTTATTTTCATAAAAAGTGATGGGTAAAATACGATTTTTTTTCATTTTGTAACTTATTTATAAAAATAGGTATAGCAAGTAATATCTCATTTAAAAGAGAAAAAAAGAGCACATTTAACTATTCCATAGCCAACTTCGCGGCCCATAAGAAAAAATGAAATTAATGGTAATATGTATCTCGAAAATGGTAGGTGTTAAAAAAAAATCTAAAATAACAGTTACATTCTCCATTAAAAAGTACCTTGAGAAAGTACAAATAAAATTGTTCTAATGATTAACACAAAGAGAGGAAAAAGAAATTCGACATTTTCATATTTTTTGCTATAACATCTGAAGTACGAGGAATTTTGTACTTTTAAAAATGAATTGTGGCTCCTCTCATACTAAGGAATAATTCATCTAATTTAAACAAACAATTTAAACAAACAAACAAACAAGTTTTGGTGATTTGGAACCTAATTGGCTATGTTTTTTGTTTAATTTACCATGTTTTTTTTAAAAATTGGCATCAATGACTATTACCCAATGCCAATACCCACTATGAAAATAGATTTTAGAAGATATTACAATTTGCCTACAATTATTATTTTATAATTATCATATTAACAGACAATAAAAACTTAATTTTGGTTTTTGAGGTTGAGGTAACCGACGATTCTGAGGCCCCTGCTTTGCTGAGGCCCCAGGCGCGCGCCTCATGCGCCTGTGCGGTAATCCGCCACTGTATATTGTTATGAATGCTTATTTCAATATAGTAAAGAGTCAGTAACAAACACGGAAATTTTACGATTTATTATAATTAATTTACAGAAGAAAATATGCAAACGATAATATCCGATGAAATTTGTAAACATGCCGATGACGAAAGAGTTATATTAATGACGTTTAGCTATGACAAAAGTCACATTTTAATACGTCCAGGTTTGTATAAGTCAACCATTGAATGAAAAGATAAAGGAAAGAGCATTTTAGCGATCCTAAGGCGTCCAAAAAGGCTTCTCAAGATGGCGGATGCATGTTTCCGCTTCTCAGTGGCGTACCTAACATTTTTTAATATGTATTGAATAACGTAACTACTTGCTTCGTTTTGACTTGAGCCTGTTATTTACTTATTTATTTCTTGTTTTGTGGTTGAGGGAATTAAAAAAACGACAGCATACATCAATATTTCAATATTTGGATTGTTTATTATGATAGTGGCAGTAGAATTAACAAAAAGATATTTTTAAAAAAAATTATAAAATCTAAGGCAACGGTTAAAACAAAAAACGATATTTAATATTTAGTACTCTATAATTTTTAAATTCTAAACATTTTTTTGTCAAAAATTTATTTGAAACTCTTAAAATAAGGGCACTTTACTCAGGGCCGGATATAAGGGTTTGCAGAGTGTGCACCGCACACGGCCCCGCGCTAGACGGGCCCCGCTTGCCGTTTAGGGTGAACGGGGTCGTGTGCGAAAATTAAAAAAAAAAAGGGTGATGAGCAGCCTTGCGTGCGAATCATAGTTCTTGGTATGGACAAAATGAGGGCAAGGTGCTTTTTTTACGTCACCAGCCTGTTTTTTTTTCAGTTTGTTTAGTATCATTTTACTTTAACTCGGCCCTTTATCAAAATATCCGGCCCCGCATTTATTTTCGCACACGGTTATATACTTGAACTTTTTTCCTCTTAAAATTAGTTTTAAATCATGCTCAAACTTTTATCAAAAATAAAATGTTCTGAAAAATTTATATTAAAATATTTTTAATTTGTTGCAGACTATTTTGAATGACGCTGTATATAATATTTTATAGGGCGGCAAACAGGTCTTAGCTTACCAGCGATAAAATAAAAAATCCGCCACTGTAAACGACAATTGTGTACAGAAATCAAACCCTAACAAGTAAAAAACAATGCATTTGGAACTTTGTTATAAAACATAAACCAAATAATTAAAGGGTTTACCGTCTGTCGTACTCTTAAAATCTCTAGTGACTTCATTGCGAACTAAAACGCGGTAAGTTATTCTACGTGTATTAAAATTTATGTTTACGGCCGCTTTTCTAGTTAAGTAGCAAAAGATAATAAATACCAAGCTATTTACAGTGATGACTTAAATTAATGATGTACTCGTATAGATCTTTTACGTTATATCTTCCATCCTCCATTAACAAAAAAATACGTGTAGGATATTTTAAATGTTTAAAATTTAACCTTTAACTAGTCGCGTGTACTGTGTATACATAACTACTCGCATGGCGCCTCGGAGGCACCATTGGGGTTTTATAACAATATTTTTGACTTAAAATCTTAAAAATGTGTTAAACTGCTTTATTCATGAAATATAAGCTAAATCTTAAAAAGAATAACAATGACTAAATAAATTATAAGATATAAAAAATATATATCTGTATATAAAACATAACTGTAAAAACAGATTTTTTTTTTTTTTTAATACGAATCAAACATTGGATGCAAAGCATTCACTGCACAATTTTATTGTATGCTCTGAACAAATATTTTTATGGCATTGCGAACAAATTTGTTGCGAATGTCGATTTTTAGCCCTAGGGCATAAATGATAGCGTTCATGCCGAGTAGCACATAATTGCATTTTACGGACTGTAAAATAGAGAAATATGAATAATACTATATAATTCGTATTCCTAAAAGTACAATTGAGGAATACATAAACAGATATTAGTGACAAAAAAATTATTAAAAATGTAACAACGATTTAAAAAACGCTTGGCGCCTCTGCGGCGCCGTGCGACTACTTAAAGGTTAAGCAGTTCAAAAATATGTTTCACAAGTTTGTTAAATATGTTTTACTTCAACAAAACCACTCGGAATAAGTTAATTAAAGGATTTTGTATTAGTTTTTGTATTCGGCGAAAAATTCTTACCAATTATTAATTAGTTGCTTTATCTTCAAAGATTTAATTGATGGTTGTAACTAATTAACTATTAAAAAACATAGATTTAGTATTTCTTAATCTAAAAAGTTAAAATGTATTTTAATTACAAGAAAATTTTTGTTTTCGTAACTAAGCGCTTAGCGGTACTATAAAGGTTTTCATTTTACCTATTTACTAATTTAAAATATTTTTTCATTAAATTATTGAAACTTTTTCAATTTATGTAAATTAAGTAAAACTTGTAATAATTAATCATATTACGAGTAATTCGTTTTGAATACGTTTAATAAAAGATATAAAACTTAGTATTATAGGCAAAAACGTATGACGTTGGGTATTTTTTCTTAAATACCAAAATATTTTTCGTTAACAAAATTGGATTTTTTTGTCATAATTTAAAAAAAAAGAACTTGATTGGTTGACTAGTTACTCGTGCAACAGCGATCGTTTTAAAATAATTGTATTTTGAAAATGTAGCGTTACCTAGCGGTGAGTAGCGGCACTAATATCTTTTCAATTTTATGAAGTGGTGAGTATGGTAACTTATTTTTGTTGTGTAAACATAACCTTCATGTGTTTAATGGCCGGTTCCAACTTGGATCAATGGCAAATGAACAGGTAATTTAATTAAAATAACATTTAAAATAGTTCTGGTACATTATGTTAACTATGAACATATTAACTTAACAGTGCCATGCTCACAGCAACCTTAAATTTATTTAAAGATTACTTGTTTAGTTCATGTACTTCACAAAGTAGTTCTAGTAGTCACCACCAGAGGCTGCTACTGTATAAAGCTGTAAAAAAAAACTAATAGGAATTTAAATAAATCATGTAATAAAGATACTTCTAGATCCAAAGATACCATCTCATAATAAAATTGTTTTTTTTTTAAATTTTTATTTTAATGTTATGTATCGTTTGCGTTTTTATAAACATACAAATGAAATAAAAATAATTCTTGGTTAAAAAATAGTTTTACAAAATAAAGCCACTTTTAAAACCCTTTTATTGTACTTGTAATATAATGAAACCAAAGCCGGCTTAATAAGTTTAGATGTTTTTTTTTTTTAGAAAAATTTCTCGTATTATTTATCATTTTTTGTTATGCTTTTCATTACTGCATTTCAAGCCGATAATGCCTAAGGCCGATCATGATTGACCCACAGTTTTGAACAAAACTCATTGTCAACAAATTAAATGCAAATTCAAAAGTCACATTATTAAGTAACTGCACTTTTTTGTAGCAATTGCTTTTATTTAATTTCCCTTTATAACGGTTAGTTATGTTTTTTTTTAATAACCATCATATTTGTATGTGTTCAAAAAAAAAACAACTAAGGAGGATTAAGAAAACATTAGAAAATTTATATAAAATGGAAATACATTTTCACGAATTTCTGCTTTCAAGTTGAGTTGGAATAGCAGTTTAATAAGTTTTCAACAAATTAATATTGAAAACAACCAGCCTGGGCCCTTTTTCTAGGGGACGCAGGTAAACGCTATACAGGGTGGTGCTTTTTTCGATGCTCACCATTGCTATCTTGGAAACGGTAAGAGATGCAAGGTCGGTTAAATTAGAGAAAAGTTGGACATTTTTATGGCGATTAAGAATCTGAAAAGAAATCCTGGTTATTTTAATTCGTTTTTGATTTATTACAAAAAAACTGAAAAATGTGAATTTAGAAAAATATTATTATCTTCCCTACCATTGACGCTATTTCATTTAAACTTGGTAACTATATGTTTTTGACCGTCCTGGGTTTGATGACGTCAACAGAAATTTTCTAAGCCTTCTACATTTCAAGTTGCGATAGTCAAGTTTTTTATTTCTTATGGCCGCCATATTGGATTTTTACACCATCAGACAGACAAAAAAATTAGCTTTTCAGATTGGTAACCAACATACCTTTTTTTTTTCAAAAAACTTGTTGAAATTTTAAAAGTTTGTGTAAATAATTCATAATATCGAGAATGCTCTGAAAAACAATTGAAACTATGATATAAATAAAAGCTACAGAACATTTTATTGGTCTAATGATAACGAAATTAAGATTGTTTGAAACTTGTTTAGAAGATATGTTAGGCGAATTGCCATTATTAACAATTCAAAATCATCAGTAGTTTCAGCAAGAAGGAGCTGATCCTCACAACGCCCGCATTGTAAAATGATATTAATTTAGATGTACGCTTTTAAAATTCATGACTTGGTACGTTTGGTCCTATTCATTGGCCTCCGCGATCGCCATGTTTAACGCTTATGGATTACTTTTACATTGATGTTGTATATGCAACCCTAACGGAAAATATTGAACTTCTTCGCCGTAAAATCAAAAATGCTTTCGACTCTTTTTCGAGACAAACTATCCTAAAGGCAGTGGACGAAATGAATTTGAGGACTAACCACTACCATCATACATAACGGCGCGCACTTTAAACAATTTAAATAATTATTTATCTGGTGTTTTAAATTTATTGTAATTTCGTTATTTTATTAGACCTATAAAATGTTGTGTCACTTTTATTTATATTATATTTCAATTGTTTTTCAGAATATTCGCGATTTTATAGGTTATTTATAGAAATTTTCAAATTTCAACAATTTTTTTGAAAGAAAAAAGGTATGTTGGTTACTAATCTGAAAAGCTAATTTTTTTGTCTGTTTGATGGTGTAAAAATCCAATATGGTGGCCATAAGAAATAAAAAACTTGACTATCGCAACTTGAAATGTAGAAGGCTTAGAAAATTTCTGTTGACGTCATCAAACCCAGGACGGTCAAAAACATAAAGTTACCAAGTTTAAATGAAATAGCGTCAATGGTAGGGAGGATAATAATATTTTTCTAAAATCACATTTTTCAGTTTTTTTGTAATAAATCAAAAACGAATCAAAATGTCCAGGATTTGTTTTTAGATTCTTAATCGCCATAAAAATGTTCAACTTTTCTCTAATTTAACCGACCTTGTATCTCTTACCGTGTCCAAGATAGCAATGGTGAGCATCGAAAAAAGCACCACCCTGTATTCCCACCTTTTTGGTTAAAGATTTTTTTTAGCCAATTTAACTTTTTAAAAATGTTTTTTCGCGAAGTTTAACACAATATTAGGATATTTAAAACCTCCGTAAACCCACCTTTTTCTTCTAGTAACAGAGTCCTACTGTTGTACCTGGTTTTTGGGGTTATATAGGTGCTTTTAATAAGAGCTCTTTATCACTTTTACTTGATTTTATTCACTTTTTCCTAGTTAAGTCCTTACTTATGTTTCTATTTTTACACTTAAATTACTGAATATCGATGTGAATTATTAGAGTTTTGATGAAAATAACCAAACGACTTCGAAATTGGAATAGAAGTGTTTTGTTAAATTAATTAATTTTCAATTGTAACCAATCTGCTGACATTTGCACTAATTTTTAACTAATAAGAAAAAAATATTATGTCAGAATAGACCAATCAGAACGATTCACGTTCCACAGGAAATGAAAATTGTCTAACATAATAAACTGTTAAGTTGAATTTTTGCTGAATATGCGCTTTCCATAATGCAATAATTTTGAATAAGTATTATCAGATTTTTTGTCAGCACATGATGTTACAATTGCAAATATGAAATTATTGACGTGTTGCGTCGTATTAACTTAGTGGAAATAAAGCAACAATATTAATACGTGACAAATAATTAAAACAAGAAATTGAATATACCGAAAATAATACTTAAAATATAATGAATTTGGGATTATAAAGGGTCTTTCAACAGGGACGCTCGAACTTTGTCAGGTTATAGCAGCCATGTTTTTAAAGTAACATCTGTCAAATTTGTTGTCAATTGTTTAGTAGTGTACGGCAAATTACCATGGAAGGTTATAGCGTTAAACAACGTCTGCAAATCATCAAATTTTATTATCAAAGTTACTGCTCCGTTCGAGAAACGTTCCGAGCAATACGTGATTTTTATCCTCGCCACAACCGTCCTGCCGAGTCGACTATTCGATATGTGAACAAGCAAAATTGTCGGATTTGGGGCGATACCAATTCATACCAGATACACCAGCACCAAATGCATCCCGAGAAAGTCACTGTTTGGTCGGATTTTGGTCTGGCGGAATCATGGGTCCGTACTTCTTCCAAAACGAAACTGGCAATGCCATAACCGTCAACGGCAAGCGCTACAGATCGATGATAAGCAACTTCTTGTGGCCTAAACTGGATGATATGAATACTGATAACATGTGGTTCCAACAGGACGGCGCTACGTGCAACACAGCACATGCCACGAGGGACATTCTGAACGAGCGATTTAAGGGCACGGTTATCTCGCGCGGCGGTGACGTGAACTGGTCACCGAGATCGTGCGATTTAACGCCTTCTTCTTTTGGGGCTATCTTAAATCGCGTCTTTGCGAATAAACCGCAAACAATAGACGCCCGCAAAGTCAATACAACAAACGCCATCCAGCAAATTAAGCCAGATTTATGCGACAAAGTCAATGAAAATTGGACCTCCCGAATACGTGCCACCAAGCAAAGCCGCGGTGGACATTTGAACGACGTTATATTCCACACTTAATGCCATAAAATATACTTTCAAATTTAAAAAAAATTGAGTGGAAATCTCACACACAACTTGATTTATTTACATTTTAAAATCGAGCGTTCTTATTGAAAGACCCTTTACAACTCTACAACTAGCCAAAAATTAATGTGAATCGTAGTACAAAAAGTTTGCATTACTTTTTTGCCTGTTGCTGAACGACTCTTAAAAGGGGCTATTCAATTTTTAAACCACTTCATTCTTACGTCATACAGAATGTATGTCACAAATTGAAAAGATTTCATTAGGTATTGATATCTTAAAATTATAATATTTTTGATAAGTATTAGTGCATGATCTACTATTAATGTTAAGACGGTTTCTATAAAAATTGTGTTTTTTTTTTGTAGATTAGGTATAAACTTCAATTCTTGTTAAGATTTTAATATAGAAAAGTATCTTAGCACCCCATTTTGAATACTCCGCTCTAGTATTTTATTTCTGGCAAACACTAATGATTTAGACCGGCTTCAAAAACTGCAAAATAGGGCTGTGACAATTATTTTACACTAAAATTACTATTATGCCAAAAACTTTACAGTGGCTTAGTATCTAAAAACGGATCATTTGTAATACGATTATTTTCATTTTCAAAATTACTAATAACCTCCTTTCAAGTTTTTTGTTAAAATATATAACCAAAAATTCTGAGATTCACAATTATCCGACTAGAAACTGTAAAGTTTAAAACGATTTAAAAAATTAAACAAATATTGTAGATATAAGTATTGTAGATACAAACTCACTAGTTTTATTTAGGAAAAGTTGTAATATTAAATATAAATATGTGTATTTTATGTAATAATTGTTAAAATAATTAGTCAAACGCTAAATAAATATCATTATTACTATTATTGTTATTACTATATGCAACGTAAGTAATAAATTTAGATAGACCTCTTATGCCTAAAAATAAAATGCGAAATTTAAATTCTTTTTTAATGCTTTTTTGATTATTTGAACCACGGAAAAACTTTTTTATAACTAATTCCACAAAAGTTAATAATTATTTTTTCTGTTTTTTTGTATTAGATACCTACACTTAATGTGAAGAAATCATTTTTTTTTAAAATTGTTTTTGGTACTATAATACTCTTTGAATATTTGTCATGCGAGTTTATACGGATGATTTTTACTTTCGCCATACGTAGTATGAAGAAAGTATTGTTACATCTTAAAATTAATTTAGCTCATGGTTAAATAAGAAAAATAAATTACATTTTTTTTTCCATAAAATACCTCCTAAATGACATATTGAAGTTTTTGTCTTTCATTTTCGAAATTTCACGAAAACAATCCTTAAAAAGACACCACGTATTATCGTTATAATCATTTGCATTGTTTTCCCTCGTTGTTACTAAGGAGCTGAGAAATTTCATCGCTATAATTTATAAATTAATCGTTACTACAAATTATGTGTACAAATTTACATAAAATAATTATCAATACTTGTATATGAACTCGTCTTGCGTAAATTCTTCGTACTTCCGGTCTGCAACAGTTGTACTACGTTATGTAGTTGTCGTTCTATCGTACATTCCAACGTGATAAAATTTCTGCAACAAATTAACAAATTAAGTGTGTTTAATTATATGGCTTAATTTATATTTATAAGACAATCAATAGTAATATAAGCTACATCTGAATTCTTGGTGGGATGCTTTTTAACCCTTTAACTGGTAATGACAATCTCAGTTCGTCAAGGGTTTAATATGCCCAAACTGGTAATGACGAATTGCACTCGTCATTAGGGGTGGGCGATATATCGATAAATATCGATATAATTTTGATATTTATATATCGATATATCGCGATATGGGGAAAAAATAAGAATGAGAAGCTTTTTTTTTAGGTCACCAGTCTCTTTTTTCAGTTTTTTACAAACCTTTTTTTGGCCTTTTATATCGATGTATCGATATTTCAATATATATCGATATATCGATATAGTAGTAGTCTTTATTTGTTCTAAATATCCAAATAATTTCGATATCGCCCACCTCTACTCGTCATCACCAAAGCGTCTGGTTTTTTATGCAACTTAACAATACGCATTTTAAATTGAGGGTTTGATTACAGAATCATCCTCCGCATTCAAATTTCAGATGCTCGAAGTAGTGCAGTGTAACCAAAATTTAAAAAAAAAACAGCGTTATTTTGACATTTGAAGAATAGGCCTATGCATTTTTAATTTTTTTTTTGTGTGTAAAACTTCTTTATTTATTATCGTTTCTCAGCGATTTGTTTTTTAAATTTTTCTCTTCGATTGGCCGAATCGCACTGTGAAAAATTACTCTTTGCGAGATTTAATAACTCTGTCAAAAAAATTTAACGCCAATTCGTCAATTCTGGAAAGCGAGTACAGCGTAAAATGTCACATGGGTGAACTTTTTAATTTTTACAAATAAGTCACCTTTATATCGGGACTAAATCGTAACAAAATATTAACGAAGTTTTTGCAACAAACAGAACTCGCATATCCCTAAAGGTTTAGGAGATACGCCCTTTTAAATAAATGTATTTGTGGCGGCCTAACGCGTAAACTTTTTTTAACACAATTATTTTCCGAATAATAAAGCTACAGCACTTTTAAAATTTAGATCACAATAAACTTACCTTCCTGCAAGATGTAATAGCGCTTATTCATCTCTTATTTCATGTTTATTTAGTAAAAAAATGTCAAATAATACCTAGTAGAAAAGTGAAAACTACCCATAAAATCTTAAAAATTGTGCCATTTAGTTAATGTTTTCCAAAGTAAGCAGAAATGCCAACTAAATAAAAATGCAAGTTAATAATCTTACGTAGTGTTTGATTCTGAACAACTTTTATATCTACTTTTTTGTCGTAAAATAATCAGGGGAGCCAATATTTGCAGCTATATAATTTTGCGTGGTACAACAAATAATGTAACCGATCAATGTCTCGTCTTGTGACAACTTTACAAAAAAAAAGTTTAAAACAAAAGTTCTTTGTGGTCATTTACTACAGAACCTAATTTTTTTTTTTTCAACTATACACAGTGTTTTGTTTTTGTCCAGTATATTTTATAATTTATTGAATTCTCTTTTAAAAATATTAAATTTTATGTACCTATCTTAAATCAGTCTTTTTGGAGTCAATTTTTTTAAATGGATCACCTTGTAGGTATATTTTTACAAATTCTCATCAATAATTTAATTATCTTTAAAATTTGTCAGGGTCAATTTTGTCAATAACTAATGTTTCTCGAGTTATTGCGGTTTTCATGTTAATTAATGTGCACAAACAAAATATTTAATAGAATTAAATTAGCAGGCTTTGGATATATTTCGAAAACTTGTTTTAAAAGTCAAATACAATTATATTTGGATCTTCAAAACTAAAAAATTTGCCAGATTATTAATTATTGAAATAAAAAAGCTCACAAAAATTAAAGTTTGATCTACACAAAAATACCTGCTTCGAACGCATTTTACATAACTGCAGTGCACACCTAATATTTAAAAAAACTATTATGATTATTAATAAAAACTATGTACTGCTCCTATAAACAGAAAATTTTCAGGAACATGATTTGAGTATGTTCATTAAAATATACAATAAACGATTTTCTAGTTGCTTTTTTCGCACTAGTCCCATAAATAAATAATTTTTATGCCATTTTTCATAAAACAAAACAAAACAATATTTCTTTTAAAATAAATTAAAAACACGATGCAAAATACAGTCAAAAGATGAAAATAGAGTTGTTATTTAAAACAAATTTTCGAGATATTTTTAAAGTCTATTAGTTTACTGCTATTAAATATTGTGTTTGTATCTGTAAATTATCAAGAAAACAGCAATAACTCGAGATATACTGATTTTAGACATAATTGACCTTTAATAGTTTTTGAAGATAATTACATTATCAATAAGAAAATGTAAAATATATAGGGTGTTCCATTTAAAATCATTGACTTATTCGTGTTTTAATTTTAGCCAATTGGACCGAGCATAAAAAACATCCTGTGTATTATTTTAAAATTTTAACTGTTCAACAGTCATTATAACACTATTGTCGAACAAAGCTTCAAGGGAATTCGTTCTGACATAGCCAAGTTGTGAAATATTATATTTCTAGAATCCTGTTTCTGTCAAAATTTCCATAAAAAGTTAAATGTCTCCAAAATGACTGATTTAAGATACATAAAACCTATATATTTTTAAAAGAGAATTCAATTTTACATCTAAAAATTATACAATATACTGGGTGTACTATTAAAAAAAAAAAAAAAAGTGACGTATCTGTGCGCAAAAACAAAACACTGTGTACTTATAGTTAAAAATAATTTTAGATTCTGTAGTAGGTAAATGACCACAAACAACTTTTATTTTACAAGACGAGACATTGATCCGTTACATTACTTTTTGTACACACTGTACATTAATTTGCCAATTAATGGGTTAAAGACGCTATCAAATACAAAGATAGCTAAAACTCCAAACTTTTAAAATGATTACCGCTAAATTTCATATCTCTGTTCCTTAATTTTTCTAAAAAATTAATTAAGCATTAATTGTGTGGAGGTGCATACTTATTACTGTAACAATGCCAAGAATTGTATTTAATCTAAATTCGCATTGATCTACATACGTATATGTTTTAAGTTTATTTCAATTCACGCATTACGATACATTTAATATTGTCTTGCAAATGATTTATTATTTTCTTGACAGGATCCGCGTACAACTTTTACTGACGTTGTCAAAGATGTGTGCAGAGAAGTTGGACTACATTTGGAAATGGAATACGAATCAGGTGCCATGGATTTAATAACAGAATTGGCCTGGAAAAAATTACAAAGCTTCGGTTCGGATTTAGAATGCTTTCAAAAGTAAGTAACGCATTTTTGGTCGTTAACGTAGCAGTTATTTGTCTTATTATTATTATCTTGTACATAATACAAGGAATTTATTATTAATGGTAATATTTGCCGTGCTAATTGTATAATTGTAATTAATCATTGTAATTATTGTGTAATACGAATAGGCGCGCAAATGCATTTAGTTGAAAGTGAAGTATGTCTCAACAGAACCGTAATTATGGTTTTCAACAGTAATCAGTTATATTGCTAATAATAAAACGTATATGGAGATGTATTAGTCCAACAAAAGGAATAAACTAATTGTTAGCTAGAAGATAATGACAATAAACACGTTCTCTTGTTCTATAACTACAATTCGTTTCCCATTGTTCAAATGAAAAGGGTAAACAAATATTATAAAACTAATTTACTTTGAGAAGGAACAATATCAATAGTCATAAAATATTTTATTACTTACTGAAAAATTGCTCGAAATTAATAGTTTAAAAGAACAATCGGTCGATCATATACATGTCACATACATTTAAATATACTTACTGCTTAAGCAATGCGAAATCTAAACGTATAAAAAATACACTGAGCGCAAATTTAATTCGCATTGCTTTAGGACAATTTCCTAATGTCTAAAAAAAATAGTAGTAGTACATTATACAGGGTGTGTAAAAATTGGCGGAAGCGCTACACGTGGCGATGTTCTTGGTAAAATTCTAAGTCGAAAATCTTAATACGAAAATGTTGTACCATGCTTGCTGTGTCTGCAAGAGGTCCTCAAAGTTTTGACATTTAGTCCTTTAATAAGCGTTATTATTTAATACTTGCAAATGAAAAAGCTGCAATTTGGAATAAAAATAAATTTCGAATAGTATTTTTTCCTAGATATTGTGTTCTTCCTTTCAAAAATTGGTGTTGAAAATATGTAAATCACTGATTTGAATGAAAATAATACATATGGCAACATTGTCATTAGCTGTCATCTCTGTTTTTGTCGTAATTATTTCTAGTTTGTGTTTTACGATACCCAAAAGTTTGCAGCTATGTTTACGAACTGAAGGCTTTTAGTTCGAACAAAAATTGTAAATACCTAAGTAAAAATTGCTGATAAAAAAATGTCCAAACGCAAATCAATGTATGCAATGTTGCCAATTTTTTTTTCTTTAAATGGTTCCTGAGGCCATAGAAAGGCATGGTACAACATTTTTGTATCAAGATTTTCGACTCAGAATTTTACGAAGAACATCGTCACGTGTAGCGCTTCCGCCAATTTCTACACACCCTGTATAGACCAAGTTTTATACGACAATTTCAGCGTAGGTAACATTTTAAGTCAGTGTTTCTCAAAGGACCTATAGGGGTCCCTGAATCCTTATAAAGGGACCTTCCGAGCCTTTTCATAATATTCGAAAATCATCCCCATTTGTTATACGCAATAAAATTTTGTGTGTATCTTTAGAACTCCTCTAGGTAGACTATCAAAAAAACTATATTTTACACACATGATTATAAAATTAAATCTACCACACAAAGAGGAATAGTTTTAGAGTTAAATGATTTTATAAACATGATTTTTTTTTAAAGAGATTTGATTAAAGCTTTAGGAAGCACACACTTTGTTTTATTGTTTTATCATCGTTGGTTATTGTTATTGTTTTTATTAGTTGTAGTTAATTTATAGCAAAAAAAACGCGTACACACTATAACATGAAAAAAGTTATAAGTAAAATAAAAAGCACTAGTTTTTAATGTGGTTCTTGCAGGTAATCTTATAATTGTAAAGTCTGGGGTTGTGCTATAAGGGTGTCAGTTGTAGTTGCATGTGATTTTTCTTGAATAAAAAATTGATCTTATTTTTACCGTTATGTCTAATAGATTATAATTATAATCATTTTGTCAATAAACCTGATATATGGACATTTAGTTAAAACTTTGAGTGATTTCTACACCTGTGACACTAGTAAAAAAAAGCCGTTCTTTATACGACGTTTAATAGTTTAAGGCTCATTTTTAAGTTATTAACACACACGTATATCTTGTTATTATAACCTTTTTTTTGTTATCCAAACAATCAAATGCAATGATAAAAATAAAATAAACAGCCAATAATGCAAAAAATGCAATAAAATATATAAATTTGATCAGAGCAGTTATCACGAAATAGTCATAAGTTCGTCGGTATTTCTTAATTACAACCGTAAAAAATTAAATAAGCATTAATTTTTAAATAAAATCTATAACAATTATCAAAATCAACATTTTAATCTTCAAATATAAATATTATACATTTTTGATGTTAACGTTTTTATTGTTAAATAATTAGGAGCAAAAATTAAAAATTTCATTATTAATTCCTTTGTGTTTTGGACTTTATATAAAATATGTTTATGATGGTTTGGTAGTTTTTTTTTACAGATGCACTATTTATTAATGCAGCATAAATTATTTGGATAAACATCTGGATATGAAAATTTTACTCATGTAATAAATGAACTGCTGAATGCGCTAGCAGGTGTTACCTAAAATATAATGGAAACCGATTTACTAAATTACAATATCCATTAAAGGTGACAAGAGCCCTGCTTAAATACAAATTATATTGTGAAATTACTTTTTCGGTGCATTTTTTATTTATTTTTTATAATCAACCAATCTGATTATTTTGACGTCCGTCCGTTGTCTCCAACGATATTTTTTTTGTGTTAGCATTGACGTAGGGAAGAACGCACCTCAAAATCTTTCATATTCAGATGCAACCTTACCCGTTTTTTTTCTAATTTTAGGCATGGCAAAAGATCAACTGTTAACGAAGACGATGTTAGGCTGTTGGTTAGAAAAAATAGCTCTTTGGTAAGTTCATAAAATTATTTTTTGGTATACAGGGTTCTCGTTTTTCGCGGGCTACTATGGGGATCTCGTAAACGGTAAGAGTTACGATTTCGGTTAAATTGGGGCAAAGTTGTATATTTAGGTGCTTAATAATTTGACGCAAACAGAACTTATCTAGCTCTTCTAGTTTTTGAGATGTAGGGGGAAAAGTAAAAAAGTGGATTTTTGTTTTTTGCCCGTAACTTTTTCATTTGATGTCAAATTTCATTTTTGTTAAAACATTTTCATGGCCACTTTTTGCAAGGAATCGAATTCCCCAATTATATTTCCGTGCGACGTTTCGTTTTTCTAAAACCATCATCAGGTAAATTTTTTCTTATGGACGCTATATCTGATTTTAACGCCAATTTGTAGAGCATTTTATTCTGAATTCGACAATGTATAACAGTTGGCACTTTTTTGATACAATTGTTGTTAAAAATGGCAAAAACAAATATTTTATTTAAAACAAAACCTAATCGGCATGATAAATAA
Organism: Elmis aenea; assembly: GCA_947652605.1. Taxonomy (NCBI): domain Eukaryota; kingdom Metazoa; phylum Arthropoda; class Insecta; order Coleoptera; family Elmidae; genus Elmis; species Elmis aenea. Next base: position 43,266,278 of record OX393579.1, on the reverse strand, counting down.
TTGTCTTTGTCTCTTGTTCCTTGGAAGAAGGTGAGTAAACCGTATAAAATTACTATTAAAGGGATTTAATTAAAAAAATCGGTATTAATAAATATCTTAGGAATGCATTAACATTGTTCACTTATTAGCAAATATTTTTAGAATATTCTCTTCGGTTAAGTAATAAATGTCTCTAAAATATGTATTTAATCCCTTATTTGACATAGAATTATTTGTAACAAAATGTTCGTAATCAAATAATATGTGGTCAAAGTTTACAAAAAACGTCTAGAATTCTGTTTACGCTTTTTTCTTATTAGAAGTCATTAACGCAGATAAAAGGCATAACTCGTTATTTTTTGTTACAAATAATTGTATGCCAAATAAGAATTAAATACACATTTTAGAGAAATTTATTACTTAACCCAACAAAATATTCTAAAAATATTTGTTAATAAGTGAACAATGTTAATGCATTCCTAACATATTTATTAGTACCTAATTTTTTAATTAGTAATTTTATGCGGTTTAATTACCTGTTTCCAAGGAAAAAGGGACAAAGACAATTATTTATCATGCCGATTAGGATTTGTTTTAAATAAAACATTTGTTTTTGCCATTTTTAACAACAATTGTTTCAAAAAGTGCCAACTGTTATACATTGTTGAATTCAGAATAAAATGCTCTACAAATTGGCGTTAAAATCAGATATAGCGTCCATGAGAAAAAATTGACCTGATGATGGTTTTAAAAAAACGAAACGTCGCACGGAAAATATACTTGGGGAATTTGATTCCTAGCAAAAAGTGGCCATGAAAATATTTTTACAAAAATGAAATTTGACATCAAATGAAAAAGTTACGGGCAAAAAACAAAAATCCACTTTTTTACTTTTTTCCCTATATCTCAAAAACTAGAAAAGCTAGATAAGTTCTGTTTGCGTCAAATTATTAAGCACCTAAATATACAACTTTGCCCCAATTTAACCGAAGTCGTAACTCTTACCGTTTACGAGATCCCCATAGTGGCCCGCGAAATACGAGAACCCTGTATAATGCCACATTCTAAATATTTTAACGAACTTTCAAATTTTTTTAGTAGCGTTTTTCATTCTTCGTGCAAAACTTAAATTTTGAATACAACATTACATGATTAATGTAAGACTTATTTTTAACGACATTGCTAAATCCTTAATATTTTTATATTTATTAAGACATACCTATTATTTTTCCAATTTGCAATTTAACATATCTAAAAGCTACTTTATTGAATTCTATTTTCTTTTAAAATTTGTGCAATATTAATTTTAATTTCTTTTAGTATAAAATTTAGGATTCAGTGATAGTGTTACATATGGAGGATGATTCGGTTAGCATGTTGCATTCTACAATTTTTTATCAAAAGAAAACATTATACAAACCATATATTGCTCATTCATATGTGAGAAGAACGACATAACTGAAAGGAGAGTACAATATTTTTTTGAAAAGGCTTATTTTAATAGTATTTTTTGCAGTGAAGGTGACATTAGCTTTTTATTCGTTACTTTTCAATAATTACTATATCCATTTGCTAAAAAACCTATCCCTGAAGTATGAAACACAAATAAGATAATGAAATAACGGCCGTTACTGTTCTCTACAGGCCATTTTTAGAAAATAATTTTCGTCGTTTTTGTTGTATAGATCAATAGATTCATTAGTTTTTGGTTGCAAACGCTTCAAAAATTACTAATTAAAAGTTATGTCGATCGTCTTACAAATAAGCGATATATGTTTTTGAACATTTTTGGGTTATTTAAGGGATTCAATTATTAATACAATTATTAAGCTAAATTATAAAACCTTTTTCGAAGGATTTCTTGTCAAAATGCAATACCAATTGAAAGACATTTGCCTCTTCATCGATTGCAGTTTTATTAACATTACCAAACTACAGGGTGTCCCACAAGGTATGCCTTCGCTAATTTTTGTATAAATCGAATGTTTAGGACCTAAATAAAACGTTTTTTAGCAAACAATTTTTTTTTATATGTCTACTCATATAGTTATAGTAAACAGCATAGGGATCCCGGAAACGGTAAAAGATAGAGAGTTGGTTGAGTGGGTCAAAATGATCTATGATTTAAGGGCAACTGTTCTATGATAAAACAAACTTTTAAAAATTAATAGTTTTTGCGCTATTGATAACAAAACAGAACACATCATCCTTTTAAATTTTGCTTATAACTTGCTTGTTTGAAATCACACCAAAAATATGTTATAACATTATCGAGGCACTTTTTTTGCGAAGATTTGAAATTTGTCAACAAATTTTACCTATCTTCATTTGTTTTTGTTTTTTATCAACTTTCTTAATTTAAATACGATTTATGTTAAAATAACAAAAACAGATGAAGATAGGTACAATTTATTGAGACAGGGTATGAAGAAATACATAACCTTTTTGTTTTTGCCAAAAACGTTTTATTTAGCTCAGGCATACGTTGTGGGACACCCTGTATTTATACACGCACAACAGTTATAGCAACCGATATCGTTGGCAACTACGTTCATTTAAAATTATAATATATAGGTTTAAAGAATTTTCATCTGTAAAAAAATGTCTTCCAATTTTTGTCTAATATACAGGGTGTCCCAATTATACACCCCCAAAAAGTAGGTGCATATTCCTGACTAAAAATGATGACCATTTGTCAAATATTTTGTTATCCGAAAATGCTTCCTTTCAAAGTTAGAGACCTCCAAAGTTGCAAAAAGAAAAAATCAAAAAATCGATTATTTCCTAGCCGTTTAAGCTAGATGCTAGAGCTACCAAACTTGGCCGAAAAGTGTAGGTGTTTTCCATTGACTTTGTGGGATAATTGGAAAGAAAACACGTAATTGGAAGTATTATTTATAGTCAGGTCATCCGCTTACCAGGCGAACAAGCTTTAAGTCAAGCATGACATTAGCCAACTAAGTTTAGTAAAAAAAATATTTGAGGTGTATAAACAGAGTTTTTCGATGCATCTTTAGCGCTAATTTTCTCGAAAACGGCTACGTTTACAGCAAAAAACAAAGAGGGACGATTTTTTTTTCTTATGTCGTACTTTCTTATGGACGAATGACATTTTCAATTTTATTCCAGAAAAAAAATATTTGAAGATGGTAAGCGGATGACCTGACTATAAATCATACTTCCAATTACGTGTTTTCTTTCTAATTGTCCCACAAAGTCAATGGGAAACACCTAAACATTTCGGCCAAGTTTGATAGCTCTAGCTTAAACGGCTAGGATTTTTTGAATTTTTCTTCTTGCAACTTTGGAGGTCTCTAACTTTGAAAGGAAGCATTTTCGGATAACAAAATATTTGACAAATGGTCATCATTTTCACTCAGGAATATGCACCTACTTTTTGGCGGTGTATAATTGGGACACCCTGTATACCTTTCTCTCTATTAATGCAAGCATTTTTGTGTTGAAAAATTCTTATTGACTCTCTACTAAATGCCCAAATTTCTTTATAGATATAAAGCTCTATTTTTTATTTTGTTTTACCATATGATAGTTTTTCGTAGGAAAATAATGATAACAAAGGTTTAATTTAAACTCCCGTTTACAAAAGTGATCGTGTTTTATGTTGTCAAAAACTCAAATTGATATGATTTTGCGAAATGCAATAAACAAATGCTGGAACTCATTTTTCTCAACATTTTCTTATATACCTATTATCTGCTTTTGTATGTGATTTAAATAAGAACTAGTACATTATCTACCAGAAACAGAATATTGCTACCCTATACCTATAAAATAAATGAAGTTGACTATCGCGTATAGGGGCCCAAAATTATATTAGCTGGTGCACTCACATTTGCAACATTTTTAACTGCAGTTTAAAAACCTTTTTTGTTAACTAGTTTTGTACTAATAAAACCTGAATTTTAATAAACACTCATAATATGGCTTATATTGCAACACAAAAATTTGAAATGAACTGTATTATATTTCTTATTTTTATGCAAAGCAAATAATATTACTCTAGCAGTAAAACATTGGAAATATAAATAGTTTTAATTCTACTTAAATATAAGCGAACGTATTATTTGTTTAACTGCAAATTAATTATCTTAAAATATAGGAGTATAAAATAACAATAAAATGTAAGACATTATGTTATTAGATAAAAGCTTTACCCAAAAATTCTTAATTAAAACGTATTATTAAAAACATTTGGAAATATTTAGGTAAAATCAAAGGTAAACTGATATGATTTTGGGCATGTATGCATAAGCTTGTGTAAAACTTGTAGTGATTTATGGAAACATAGGGTTTATTTTTTCTTACTAATAGATTTTACAGTGTTTTTCAACCTTTTCAATGATGCGGCACACTTTAAACAAATTTCGCGGTTTGAAATTTGGGTTTAAGCATGGGGATCTCGCTCATTGTAATAGCTAGAGCATAGGTTTAAACTTGGCAAAGGTACTAAATTCAGCGCTAATTAATAATCCGAAGAGAAATTGGAAATATCTCAAACGGTATTCACAAAAATTGGGAAAAACCTGAAAATATGATTTTTGAAATCACCATAACTCATTTCGAGTATAAAATATTTCCAATGTGTAAAAACATTGCCTGCTTAAGAATTTTAAGCCGAATCGAATAGTTATCATTAATTTTTCTTTAGATCGATTCGTTTTTGTTTCATGACAACCAAATATATTTTTTTTACGGGCGCATTTTTTACTTACATAATCAAATAGGAGTAGAATTATTTTTTTCTAAATTAACTGTTGTATCACACATGGTATGTTACTTCTACATTAATAAATGACAAAAATTGCACCCAAAGGAGAAAAAAAATACAGTTGGTTGTTATAAAACAAAATCGAATCGACCTAGAAAAAATCAGTGATTACCATGCGATTCGTTGCTTAGTCAATGCTGTACACATTTGAAATATTTCATACTCCAAAGGTATTACTTTTTGGATTATTAATAAGCACAGAATTCAGCAACTTTTCCAAATTTAAAACTAGACTCAGCAATTACTATAAGCGAGATATAAAATCGAATCCCAAACATAGCGTTCTTTCAAAAACTGTTTATTTATTTTTGATTCTATTTTCCGCGACACATCTGGATGACACATTAGTGTGCCGCGACACACAGGTTGATAAACACTGGGTTATAGAGTTGCAACATGTAAACTAACTCACCTAATATAATTTTTAAACATTTTAATTCCATCAGTTAATGGTAGCTTTTCTCAGCCAACGATATTTATTACAAATTAATTTCAATGTTTTAGAAGGAGTTAGTCAATGAAAAGTTAAAATCCATTCAAAGCAGTGCAGTAGAACCAAAAACAACTAAAAGGAAACGGAGTGCTACCTAATGTACAGAGTGAGCGAAATTGTCTGTTACGAATATTATTGTTTAAATAATTTAAAGTTGGTACAGTTGTAACAAATAATGCTTGATATAAAAAAATGTAAAGAGATCTAACGTTAAAGATGAAATATTATCTTTAATTTACTTCGAACGTTTGCAATTGAACTAATATAATAAGTTCGTTAAATGAGTCCACACTGAACAGTATTTTGAAGTATTTAAAACAACGTTATCGAAGTGTGATTCATGTATTTTTAACATAACCATAGCCAACCTTAGGGCAAACGTAACAGACATTTTCTCCTTCACTTTATAAACCTATAAAATACAAATATGTGAAACGCCTTTAAATTTAAGTACTGTATTTAATTAAAGAAATGTAATTTAACAATTTTTTTAAATAAATAATGTTATTAAAGAATAATTAACCAAGGTGTAGCTTAGGCAATCCGATTTATGGAAATATTCGGTCCAGTTATTTCAAATTATAATACCTCACCTTATTACTTACGTAAAATTATCTAACTAAATTAATCCAACAAAATGATAATTAATCACAATTTTGTATAGTTAATTATAATGTAATTGGACGTGAAAATTAACATAAAATTTATTTCAGTAATTTTAGTTTAATCACTGTTGCGCATAACGTTAATGATTGGAATGATAATTAGACGCGTTTCGTTACAGCTTTTTTTTATTTTAAAAATTACATTTCGATAAAAAATGTTGTGTGAGTTGTATGATTGTGTGCTCACCAGTAGTCCTAAAATGGTATACGGAGATGCATGTTGCAGCATTATACAATATAATCGGTTTTATGTATTTAAGGTAATAATTAGTGTTACTAGATTCATGATTTTGTAAGAAAGGAAAACTACAAATATTCTCTCCTCGGTAAAGTATAGCGACAAAAAATTACACACACAACATAACTTATACCATAAAACCAAACTAATTAATAACGTATGCAATAAAATAACTAAAATATATTGTTAACAGTACACTTTAAAAATAACTCAGTTTGTAAAAAAGTAAAAAGTAAATAAATAATAAAATTATGAGTGTTTGGCATATCTCTTAATTATTATTTGTGATTTTTTTTTCTTATTTAACGAAGAACCACAATATTACAATAAATTCTTATTTAAAAGGATTAAATTATATTTTTATGTGACTATCGAAAGATGAGTGAATCGGTTTCAAGATGAAATTACACAAGAAGAAATTACACGTGATAATTATCCAAGAAAGAAGTTACACAAGGAAATAATTACACAGAGAAAAAAATTATACACGGAATAAATTTCGTAACGAAAAAAATTACACAAATTCAAAATTTCATCCTGATTTAATTGAACGTTTTCTTCCAAATTTTGAGTTTTTAATTTTTATAGGGATGTAGTAACGATGAAATAAAGGAAAGGATAAATAAAGGAAGAAAGACAATACGGACGCTAAACTCGATCTTGTGGGACAAAACAATCGCAAAGGAAAACAAAAAACGAATATACCTGTATATAAGCATAATACAAAGTATAATCACATACGGAGCCGAAACATGGGATATGACAAAAAAGAATAGAAACAAACTCATGACGACGGAAATGGATTACCTTAGGAGAAGTTGTAGAACATCAACGATAGAAAGAGTCAGAAACGACACGATCAGAGAAAATATGAACATGGACACCAACATAATAGAGGTTGTCGAAAAGAAGCAACTAAAATGGTTCGGACATACGAAAAGAATGAAAAATACAAGATGGCCAAGGAGAATTTTGAAATGGATACCGGCCGAAAGAAGAAAAAGAGGACGCCCTAGAAGAAGCTGGCGGGACGATATAGATGTGGCCATGAAAACAAGACAATTAGAGGAGGACATGTGCTATGACAGAAGAGAATGGAGACTGGGGACGGAGAAGCGGCGCAGACCGTAAAGAAATCCGTTATATATAGAATTGACTTAAGACCCATATAACCTTATACATTTTTTAAAGTAAATTTTAAGAGGAATCCAAAAATGTAAAAATATACAGGGTGTTCTATTTAAAAAAATTAAATTTTTATATGTGCCGGTCAAACGAAACACTCTGTATATTTGAAAATAATTTTAGGTTATGTAGAAAATAGGTTCGCACAATATTTGTATTAAACATTTTTTGATATTTTCATTAATAAAGGAGCTATCGAAGAATCTCAGGGTCGTGGTGCACCCTGTATAATTTTTATAATAAAAATGTATTCTTCTATGATTTGTAACAATTACGAAATGATAAATATTTTACCGGCGTCCATTTATCCTTAATCTTTTAATATTTCATACTCCTAATACTTATCCTTGATTCGATTAACATATAAATGGTGACATTGACAATAATCTACATGATTGTGTTGTACCTATGGATAACTTTGTTATTATAAGCGTTACATAGTCGGTTAAAGCAATAACCTCGAGCATAATTTCAACACTAATTTAATGCCATTTTGACATTTGACCTACATCTTCAACTTTTTTAAATTTTTTTAACAAACTAAAACCAGACTATTTTTTCAATGGAAAAGAATTCCATAAGCACTAATATTAAAACCAAAATGTGAAATGATTCCTGTAGATATTTTTACAAAGAATTGGAAAAAATATCTAAAAGTCATGGCACACTAGATTTTTGAGACATAAGTCAAACTTAACTTTTTTTAAAAGGCAACCATAGCTGGCTATGGGTTCATTAAATAGATTTTTTTCTCGTTTCATTGATGATTGTTAGGTTTATCTTTGAAAATAATTAAGTTTATACAATATTATTGTTTTTGTTAAGTATAATCTAAGTGGCCATTGAAAAAAAAAAAAGATTACACAAATAAGTTAGCTGTATATAATTAAACACAAAAAAGTTAAAACTTAAATAATTTAAGATATTTTTTACATTTCATAATAACATATGATTTTTTACTAAGATACTATTATTATAAAATCTATTTTATAACATGTGTTGAAGGTTTAGCCCTCTCTCTATTGTCAATACAAATTTGAATTTAGCACATTTAAGATCGTTAAAAACTATAAATGCTAACCTAGGAATTCGACTAATTTCAAAAGCACATAACATCCATTTCTTCTTTTTCGTCGGTCCTTTTCTTTATGTCATTTTACTTCGACCTTTACGGAGCTGTCCCATCTTTTTGGCTGTCTTCCTACTTCCATCTTCCTTGCGGCTTCTTATATCCTGCTGTTTTCGTTAATTTATTATCCTGCATTCGCTCTACATGCTGGTTCTATTGCTTTTTTTAATCTTTAACGAAATGTGCCAAGTCTTGCATCTCAAATAGTCTTCTTATTTCTTGGCTTGGCACTTTTTTTCTTGGTGTATGACCAGTGTAGAGTAGAGCTTTCTGTTGTTGTTGCCAGCGGTGTTGTCTCTGAAGTTCTTTTAGTCCTAGTTTAAGATTCATTTCTTATGATTGGTCGTATTACACTCTTATAGTATTCTCACTTTGTTTTCCACCCTTATATGCTTGTTATTCCAAAATATACCTCTTAAGTAATCAGATATTGTTGTGACATTAAATTAAGCTTATTCTTTGCTCTGTCGTTTTCGACTTGGGCCGTCCGTGTCCGAGGCTGTTATTGTCGGTTCATTGAGCAGTAGGCTGTTTTACGGTGGGTAGGTCACTAATCTTTCCCAACAACCCTCCTCTTCCGATGAGCTACTCAATCCAGCTATCAAAAGTCAAAGTAAAATTGTTTAAAAAATACTACGTGTGTAGGGATCTAGGATAAATCACTTTTAGCTAGTCAATGCATGTGTCACTTTATCATAACAAACTTCATATTGCTGAAACAAGTTAAACTACACTAAATTTATCCTTTTATACCATTCTTTCTAAATTATCCTGTAAAAATCATTTTTTTATTGAGTATTATTCGAAAACAAAGTCAATACCAAAACACAACATAAAACTTTTTAATCATTTACTAATTGTTTATATTTATTTATAGACAAAAAAATCTTATAATGCGGACTTTTAACCTTAAGTGGTTGAGCCAGTACTTAACATAAGTCAATTTCAAAGGTTGGATTTTTTTTAAAGATCTCTAAAAACCGTCATCTAGGTTCATCAACTGCCTGTACAGATGTATATATTTTTCTCCAGAATAATCGTCTGTAAAACATTAAAAACGGTTAAAAAATTAAATATTAATTTTAACTTAAATATGAAAAAAAGACTCTTATGTTGTAGGCTTCCGCGGCCGATGTCCAACCCTGAAAACTTATATACATTGAAAAAAAGAATAAATAACACATATGTAAAATATCTACATCAAAATTTGTTATTGACTAAAGTTATTGGCTAAAGTTTTTTACCCATTTAATAATATATTATACTTATTGCAATTATTTCCAAAATCAGACTAATAGTGACTAGTTGAAAATTATTTCTAGGGAACCCTGCATATAACAATTTCATGTAACGTTTGGATTTTTAGTATCATAAGGTTCAAGTTGCTTTATTTTACTAATAAAATACTCTTAGTTTTTTTCTACCTTAGTTGTAATTTGTTTACTTAATTTTGATGAGTTTTCTCTTATTATGCTTTTGTTAATTTAATATTTCTCTGGGTCATTTCCTATCGTCCATCCTTCGAGTGTGTTAGTAAGTCTTTATCCACTTTCTTTACTTGTTTTATTGCTTGTCTTTATTTCTTCATTAGAAACGAGTTATAATCTTGATGTCCTGCATATCTTCGCAAGTGATTCATTTGTACGGCGTTTATTTTTTGCACATTTGCGTCATCGCCCATGTTTTGGAATCATTGGTATAAAATACAGATTTTTAACCCACTTAGAAATGACTATTATCGTCTACTGGACGTGCTGTTACATACTGATATGTAATTTCTGTTTACGATCCGTTCAGCACAAAATGTTCGGTATATTTACTTTATATACAAGATATCCCAAACCCTATAATTTCCATATTTGAAGAAATGGAGCTTTGTTGTTTATTAAAAAATTATCAGAGGGTCGTACGCTATTTTGAAGTAGGATAATATGTTATAATTTACACGTATTTGTTTTTTTTTTATATATTCGAGTTTAAAATTTTATTTTTCACCTAATTTTCATTTACCTCAAATGATACCCTGATTTTTTAAATACTTCATTTAAATTTAGATTCCCTCACACTACAGTTGCAATAACGATTTAGTCAAATATTAGTATTCGTGTGTTTAGGGGTTTTGTCGAAATATTTGTTTCGTAAATTTACATGGGTTTAGAAGTATTTTTGCTGTGAAAACAAAAAAAAAAACAAGGTGAAGAATATTTTGGTACAATATACGGAAGTTTTTTAATTTGTTTTTGAAACAAACCTTATAAAGATATGGACACAAGATAACAACAATATAGTCGGAATCAACAGTTATGTATAGTATATTGTTGTTTATCTTATGTTTAAATATTTATGTTTATCACAACAACAAATTAAAATCCTTTGTAGGTTATACCATATGAGTTTTAAAATGTTTTACATCTTGTTTTTTGTTTTCACAGCCTACTATGTTTTTCTTTAAAAACACAAAAAAACCTTCGCAACTTGCCTATTCTTAAAAATAACTACATTAACCCTTATATATTTGGAATGCGAAAAAATAAAAAATATAATAGGCCATACCTTCAATTTAAAAAAAGGTAAGTTTTTGTCATAATTTTTTAATGTCGAGCGTAATTTTTGTTGTATCATCGTATTTTACATGAATATATCTACAAAAAATCTCCATAAGTTTTTTCGAAATTTACAATAACGGAGAAATGACAGATTATTAATATGACCAAAAAAAAAACACTTTTTATAAAATACATAACTCAAAAACCAGAAATGATAAAATATTTTTCTAAGTTTGTCTCAAAAAACTGCACAAATTGGTAATTTCACTGTTTATCTATCTTAAATATTAACCGAGATACCCATGCAATCCCATCGAATTTGGACCACCCTGTATAGTACAATTTTGTAATTCTAAGCATATGCGAATTTTGAAAGGTAATTCTTGTCTAGTGTGTCAAAAAATGTCAAAAACGTCTTTACTCGAAAACAGATGTACATCCAGAATTGAGTCTATTAAAAACACGTGTTTTTAAAAAATAAATTTGGCGTGTCTGAGAATTTATGTTTCGATTTTAATGAATTTATTTCACTGTAAATACACCACCTAATGCGCGTTAATAACATTTTAAAAAAAGAAAGCGTTCAATTTCAATTTAAGGCTGCAAATTTCTATCGTTAATTCAGATAAATACATTTTTCCTATGACTTATCAATATTGATTAAAAATAAAAAACATAAATCATTTATTTACTGCTCAAGTAAGAGTAAAAAAGAACTGTCGAATACCAACTTAAATTTTAATATGAGTATAGCTATAAGAATTTGATATTATTTAACTGCTTTTACGCTAAAAAAAAAACAAATAATCCATAGGGGTGGTAAACATAAATGTAAACGATAGTGATAGTTTTTAAATCTTAAAAAGTATAATTTTAAATATTTTACAAAAAATATACCTATTTAAGATTTCCTGCACCAGTTTTAATAATTTTGCTGTAATAAATAAACTATTTTTGTCTTCCTCGATTAGGAGTAAAAAATTACATCATAATATTTTTTTGTTTTAATTGACCTATTAAATAATGACAATGTACAGCCTCAAATTGAAATTGAAATTTAAAGTACTACTCGGAATATTTTTTATATATTTTTTCAGTCTATTTGAATTATTTAAAAAAAAAATTGTTAACTTATAAAGTATCATTCAAACGGCAATAATTCAAGATTTACAAAAAAATCGCAATAACTTGAAAAATATTAGTTTCAGGTATGAAACATGGTTAATGTTTTTGAAAACCAATCAAATTTTTTGCAAGACTAAGAAGTAAAATATATAGGGTGTTGTATTTAAGAAAAACGAGTTATCGATGTTTAAAGTTTCACGAGTTTGTCCAAGCGTAAAAAACACCCTGTATAATATTTTTAAAATGTAGCTAATACAAAGTGTTAAATAATCTATTGTCAATGTAATTTTTAAACGAAATTCTACTGCCTTTTTAAATATCTTAAATGTTAAAAAAAAAGTGCTGTATCGATCAAAATTTTCATAAAAATATAAATTTTACGAAAACGATTGACTTTAGGCCCATATAACCTTGTTCATTTTTTAAAGTAAATATTAAGAGGAATCCAAAAATGTAATAATGTACAGGCTGTTCTATTTAAAATTTTAAAGTTTGAGTCCGTTTCCTGTTGAACCGAAAGTCGTATTGCAATCTTAATATTTTCATCTAATCCGAATATATATATCATAACGCTTAGATACATTTCATTGTTATATCTGCAATAGTATTCTAGATATTTGTCTGTTTCCATACTTTTGCGAAACTTTGTATACATACCTATAGGGTCTTAAATTTAAAGTAAAAAGCTACATATCGGTACCCAGAAACAAAATACTCTCTATAGCTGAAAATAATTTTGGATTATGTATCCTACGATCTTGAACAATTTGTGTGTGGAAACGTTTTTTTATTTTAAATAATCAAGCAGCTATGAAGGAAATACGCACTAGCTGGACACCTTGTACTATATTTTAATACGGTATATGCAAAAAAGTATAACGCAATCGTTTTCTGCAGTGGACGGAAGCAAACATGTAAAACAAAATTTTAATACATAATTTTAAAATAACACACCAGCGTTGCTTTACCATAAGTTTGGTGTAATTAAGATTTTTTAAATTCTTTAGTTACAGTATTTGCTTAGCGTGAAGTTGTTCATTTGATTTAACCTTGTTAAAATCTTGAATTTCATTCACAAATCCGCAACAATTACATTGTTAAATTGTCGGGAATAAACATTATCAAACAGCTGAACATCTAACTCGCGGATGCACCTGGTTACACGTTATTTAAAGTTGTAGTTGGCGAATATGTAATTATCACGTCGTAGTAGTCGGTTCTAACAGTCATCACAGCAAATCCATACTCTAATTTTATTAATTACGCTCGGCATTTTATAATCCAATTTAATTTACGATACCAAACAGTCACTCTAATTTAAATACGTAATATATTTAATTGGAGAATACACTTATATGATCAGGGAGTGAGACCGGAGCTACCTATACCACAATAATATAAATTAGCCGCTCCTGATTATAAGTCGGGTCTGATATACGGACCCGACTAGTATATCTCTGCTGCTTTTAATGTGTCATGTACGTTTACAATTTATTACAACCAATATTAACGATTCAAAAAAGTCTTGACTGGTTATACAATATAATTACCAAGATGGAGAACATAATGAGTTTTTGCATGTGTGTGTAATTACCTGTTTAATATACATCATCTTTAATGCATGCCTTATGAAAATTTAATATTAAGATGGTATTTCGGGAATGAAATATTGAAAGTATTTGGGCCATACAACAATTACTTGACGGCCTTACTATATATGTACATGCTTGGTTATGCGAAAATATTTATTAAGTCTTCTAAAAAGGAAGAAGTGAAACTCTAATTAGCATCAACTAATTTTGACAATCATTACCATATCTTGAAGCCCATTGCAGGTAACTCTTACGTATAAATTTTTCAGTCTTATTGTGACAGATGGTTTAATATATGCATGCAGAACATTGTGCTGTTAATATAATGAAGCAAAACTTCGAATATGGATGAGTTTTATGGAATTTTTTACATGCCAGTTGAATGCATTTTACGACTACGTCTCGTGAATCTTAATCGAAGTGTAAGTAAATTGAAAAACAAACACACGCGCCTGAGAAATAAATTATTTATTCATTTCTCTTGTAATTTAGTGGAAGATTTTTACCATTTTTTTTAATTCTTTAAACATTTTTATTTTTAGCTATCGTGACTAAACGTATGACACCACAAATACATCTCGGATTTGCATCCGACTTTATTTGGAGCCTTTCTGATATACAGGGTGCCCATGAAAGAACCCCGCAGCCCTTTAACTTTATTATATTAAGCGATAGAGCTTTGATGTCTTACAAAATATTTGTCAACACAAGCCGCTTTTAATACATATTTTTAAATATGTTACTAAACTTTACATAAATTCAATTGTTTTTAATAATCGACACCAAAAGGTACAAGAAGAATCAATTAAGAAGAATATGGTTGTTTTTAAAACGCTTTTTATATTTTTGAATATATTGTTGAACAATTGCTATTTTGACTGTTTTTTTTTTAATTATCTCAAAAGATATTTAAATAATGTATAATAATGTATGATTTGATAGGGTATTTCATGTGTTTTTAAATGAGATACTAAAAATAGATGTTTTAATAATAACATTTTATATGCATAAAAAAAAAAGTCTCAAAGATTTTTAAATTCTTTGATTTATTATTTCTTATTTTTATAATTTTATTGATACTATTTGTACATTATTTTTAAAATTATTTATTTATCGTTGCATAATTTTCACACAAACTGTTTTGCTTGATCTAACGTACGTAAATATATCTTATAAGTTGTAGCCACTCTTTTTATATTTTGTGAGAAACACTAAACCTCTATCGATTAAAATAAAGAAGTTACTTACAAACTCAGACACGCCGTCCGTACGTGTGCCGTCAGAAATTATTTAGCTGAAGTCATTTGTTTTGGTTAGAATATTTTTTATTTATTAACAACAACAAATTTTTCTGAACTTCATCAAATAAATTGCATTAAGAAATTTAAAAAAAATATATCACATGCATTTTTATCTGTACACTATGAAGAAGATTTTGAAGCTCCATTAATGTAACATTTTATTAAGAGAAGGAATTCAAAATTGCAGATTCTCAACATACTGATGATATACGCGAACTTAAAAAAAGCGCTTGTGTTGCATAAAACCACACTAAACTGTAAAAAAATAATGAACGAGGCATCTTAGTCGTTATTGCAATTATTAATTTCAAGATACTTATATTGTTTTTTTAATTGAAATGCGCCTTCATATTTTTACCGTGTGCTAATAGTTTTATATTTGTTATAAATAAGTTAAATTATTTAAATGTAAAACTGACTATTATTCATTAACCCTTAAATGCATTTGCCTTACCTTTATATTCTATCATAATTTTTCCAACGTTTATTTTTATCAAATGCTTTTTCAAATATTTTTAATGTTTTTATTTGGCGCCACTTATTTACTTTATTTTGTAAATAAACGCATTCAAAAGGTTTTTTTTCTAAAAGTTACAACAAACCTAATCAAAACACTTATAATAATCACCAAGAACAAAAAGATCTTGGAAACCGTTAGAGATAGAAAGACTTGTGTTTTTATATATTTAGTAAGAAACTGAACGAAAATATTATGCCCAGTTCCATTTTGCAATGTCCTAAAAACCCTAAAAAAAATTATTTATTACGACAGAAAGCAAGCACTTACAAAGAAGTAAAATTTCGTTTTTATATTTTGGGCGAAGGTCTTAATCGAATAGCGTTGTTACAACAACCTCCTTAATGTTTGTAATAAAAAGTCAACTTTTTAATTATTATGGACGCCACATCGAATTGTCAAGCTATCGATTTACGATTTTATGATATACAGGGTGTGTAGAAATTGGCGGAAGCGCTACACGTGACGATGTTCTTCGTAAAATTCCAAGTCGAAAATCTTAATACAAAAATGTTGTTCCTATGGCCTCAGGAACCATTTAAAGAAAAAAAAATTGGTAACATTGCATACATTGATTTGCGTTTGGACATTTTTTTATCAGCAATTTTTACTTAGGTATTTACAATTTTTATTCGAACTGAAAGCCTTCAGTTCGTAAACATAGCTGCAAACTTTTGGGTATCGTAAAACACAAACTAGAAATAATTACAAGAAAAACAGAGATGACAGCTAATGACAATGTTGCCATATGTATTATTTTCATTCAAATCAGTGATTTACATATTTTCAACACCACTTTTTGAAAGGAAGAACACAATATCTAGGAAAAAATACTATTCGAAATTTATTTTTATTCCAAATTGCAGCTTTTTCATTTGCAAGTATTTAATAATAACGCTTATTAAAGGACTGAACGTCAAAACTTTGAGAACCTCTTGCAGACACAGCAAGCATGGTACAACATTTTCGTATTAAGATTTTCGACTTAGAATTTTACGAAGAATATCGCCACGTGTAGCGCTTCTGCCAATTTTTACACACCCTGTATATAATCCGGATCGCTTTACCACAACGCGACTCTAGGCAATTACCTAGGGGCGTCAAGATACGGGGGCGCCAACCTTACCATAAAAAAAAACGAAACGATGAATTTGAAAAAATGGCAACAAATGCGGAAAACACCGCTGAGCTCTGAGGTGTAATACCTAATTTTGAACAAGAAAGAATTGGACTAGGAAAGAAAGAATTAAACAGTTTGTGTATGAATCAAATGATGAAATCAACAGATTTTAAGCAATAATTAAGGTAGACTTTTATTTTTTAATTATAAATAAAGCAATTGCATGTGCTGATCAAAAATTTAAACATATTTTTACAATTTTTGAAAATTTGGGTTTATTTTAAATATCTATACCGGGTGATTCAGTTTGACTGTCGCACCCCTATAACTTTTTAATTATTAAAAATAACCCCAACAAACCTTATATTTTTGGAAACGGCGACAAATTCTCTATTAAATGATGTGCATTTGTTATCTCTATGATGACGTTTGTCAAATCTGCGATAGGCAACTGTTTTTTCTTAAATTACATACTATACATTTTTTCGTTGATTCGGATAGAGAATTTAATTCTAAATAAGACCATGTAATAAAAAAGTATCAATACATAAGAAAATTTTCGTGAAAAATCAGTTTAAAGTTTGTTTAAATCATAGCAAACAGTCTATTTAACATAACAAAAAACGATCAAATCTTATAAATTTTACTATAACTATCAATGCAAATGTATTAAAAGGTAATTTTTAATAAAAATAAAAACAAATAATAAACGTCGACATAAAAAATTTACCGCCCTTCGCGTCCTCTATTTATAACTGCTTGATTGAAATTAAAGTCTAATTTTTTATGTCAAGGTTAATTATTTGTTTTAATTTTTATTAAAAATTTACTTTTAATACATTTGCATTGATGGTTATAGTAAAATTTTCAAGATTTGATCGTTTTTTGTTATGTTAAATAGACTGTTTGCTATGATTTAAGCAGGGCATGAAACCGGTTTTTTAAACCGGTTTAAAAAACCGGTTAACCGTTATTTTTTGTCAGAAAAAGTGATTTTTAACCGAAACCGAAACCGTTATTTTTAAAGGCAAAAAAAACGGTAACATTTAACCAAAATAATAAAAAACCGGTTTTTTTAACGTCTTTTTTTTAATAAAAATTACGATGAAAAATACAAAATCTCTAGTACATGCGATTAGTTTACCAAAAGTCATTACTGAACTCTTGATTGTACATTTATTATAAAATTATAAATAAATAATATCCTTTCATACTTTGCATTCCTGATCTAAATAATTTTAAAAACCGGTTAATTTAACCGGTTTTTTCTAAACCGGTTTTTTTCGAATAAAACCGGTTTTTCAACAAAAACCGTTATAAAAATAAAGTTCTCGATTTCGGTTAACCGTTAACCAAAATTGTTTTCGGTTTCGAGCCCTGGATTTAAGTAAACTTTAAACTGATTTTCCTCTAAAATTTTCTTATGTATTAATACTTTTTTATTACATGGTCGGATTCAGAATTAAATTCTCTATCCTAATTTTAAAAAAAAATTTATACAATGTAATTTAAGAAAAAACAGTTGCCTATCGCGGATTTGACATACGTCATCGTAGAGATAAGAAATGAACATCACTTAATAGAGAATTTGTAGCCGTTTCCAATAATATAAGGTTTGTTGGGATTATTTTTAATGATTAAAAAATTATAGGGGTGCGACAGTCAAACTGAATCACCCGGTATATGAATTTTAAAAAAATGCTTCATCACAACTGCTTAAAAAATGTTTGACATTGTAAAATTATTTAAAACATAATATTTTGAGAGCTTATGGCGGAATAAGTTTGTGTAGTGATTTACAAATAATAGCAAGGCGAATTCCAAAAAAATACTTTTTCAATAAATGTCCTGTTAGGTACACGTAAAAATTATTTAGAAAATAATGTTTAAAATGTGTTTATTGTTTTGAGAATTTTTGCAACATTGTCAGTATCGGTAGCAAGTTTAAACAGGAGTTTTTAAAAAATTAAAACCTGCAGAAACGTACACTCATTTTTCTCAATTTTTCTATAGAGCACGAAATTGCATCTGCCATCGATATATTTGAATTAATTTACAACTTTGCTCAAGCAAAAGCCCGACAGATTAATGTTTCTTAATTTTTGTATCTTAGGAGTAATCATATGATTACATTATGTATGTATGTACAAATGTATTAGTGTTAATTAATAAAAAATATTTAAAAGTTCATAATAATATTATTTTTATAAAAATAAATATGTTTTTGGGGATTTACCCGCGTTAAAATTTGTTTGGGAATATACAGGATGTCATACAAAAAACGCCGCAAGCTGTAACCCCGTTGTTTGTGGTCCGATTTTGATGAACAAAAGAGAAAATGGCTCCTCAAATGCTATAAACTGAATTGGATTTCAATTTTTTTAAAGTTCAATATAAATGTCAAATGAGTCATTTTTTTTTTCAAATACGCGTAGCACCATCTATTTTTTTTTACTAATTCTGGTAGACATTTTTTTTCTGAATTCAATTATTCTAATAATAAGTTGATTTTAATGCAAAACTAATAAGAAATGAAAAATAAAAGTTTAACAGAAATGAGTTAGGTTTCAAAAAATTTTTAAGCGTGCCGTGGAAAACAAAAAAATCTTACTCATCAAATGTCATTTAAACGTCAGTGTGGTATTTAAATGACAATTGTTGATTAAGATTTTTTTGTTTGTCGAATCGTAGGTGTATTTCATTTTTGCTCTTATTATTGCATGGTATTTTAGCCTTGGTTAGCAATTATCGTGACCGCGCCCGCGCCCGCGAGCGCGTCCAGATTGCGCCGGTGTGTGTGGACCCTTAAACAATGTTTTAAAACTAATTTGTTTTTTAACGTACCAGAACATCGCAAGGGTACATTTCTTAAGCTATTAAACACATTTAGAAACTATGTGGAACTGTCAATTGCTTAAGTTATAAAAATACTTTGCTCTGGCTTAATGTTAAGTATTTGCTTAAATTTACAAATCCTTTACCTACAAAATATTTATAAATAAACAGCTCTATGTATAACTTATAATAAACGTCATTATCTCAACAATACAGAACTCCTAAAAATGATTAACATAAATTACACATCGTTTAGTTGTTTAGTTCGTAAACTAAATGCGAATTACAACTACTAAATTATATTTAAATCAATTTAGCTAATTTATGCCAATTTAACAGTGGCAACAAATTGAATAAACTTGCAATAAATAAAGCAATCATATCTAAGACTACAAAGTCCTGTTGTAAAAAGTGAATAATGCTTTCATTTACTTATTTACTAAATTTAATACATTTACATTAATAGGGCTATGGGTTGAACTCAAAAAAACCAATTGTGACATCTTAAAACCAATTTAAATATAGGTAAGTTGAATTCACTGTCTACTGTTAGGTGGTAATAGAAAAAATAATTTTTAGTATGTAATTTCTCGATATCTATAATAAAATGTAAAATACCAAGACAAAGAAATGTTATACGATCTTGAAATTTCATTCATTCATTTGTCTAAATATTCCCATTATATAATAAAGGTTATAATGAATACAGCTATGAACTTATTAACGTCAGTAATTATTTTTGTTCACTGTTAGCAGCTATTAACATTGAAAATAATTATGTTTAACAATCGAACGAATACCATTAAACATTTTGTTATTCCTTTTCGTTATTAAGTTACAATAAATAATATAAAAAATATTTTTGTAAGGAAATTAATTATAAAATTATAGAAATGAGATTGTTAATAACAACCATAATTTTATTATACAGATTGAGTGGTATTCAGTTAATTGTGATTTTAATAATAGAAGATTTATATCAATCTAAATTATGGTTTTATTGCCAGAGATAATAGTTAAGTAAACAATCAAATAAATAATTTAATTATGTAATTATGAATTATAAATGGAATTCTCATAATAATATTTCTATTTTTCCTTTATGTGAATATTGCAGTTACGTAAAGTGTGAAATTAAAATGTATTTAAGTACATATTTTTATAGCTTCTTGGCGAATACAAAAAAATAACCGGCAATATTTACGTAAATCCATTAAAATAACAAAAGTCGTTACTGCTTGGTGTATTGTTAAATGTTTCTAAAAATTATTTAATGAGCAAGCTGCAAATTGTTTAATTATAAGCAATGAAAACAAGCAAACCTGTTTTATGTGTTTAATTCGCTAATTTGGCTTAAATTTAAAATTTAAATTTCCTCTTATTTGATCCCAAACCTGATCAAATCTAATAAACAAGCAGAAAACCAACTTAATCTAAAAATTAATCAACGGATCACTGAATAAGAAGACACAAGTCATATTTTTGTGTGTTGGAACCAGAAAACAAACACATACGGTACTAATTCTTTTGTTGTGTGCTACAAACGCTGTTGTCATCGAAAACATTTTACAAACGATAGTATTTTGTTAATAAAGACCCGGTTAACCCTTTCACCACTGAATATGTTTTTTTTTTGTAAATTTTATTGCAAAGCAAATGTATCAACAGATACAGTCATAAATATGATAAAAATGCAAATATTTTTTTTTACATATATTAGGACCTTTGAAATGTCCTGGGATAATATGTCCCAGTAGTAATTTATCGTGGGATTATGTGTCTCATAGTAGTTTGTCGTGGGATTATTTGTCCCGATAGTATGAAATAATTGCAATCTTTTTACAACAAACCTTTATTGAAAACGAAAGTAGCAGTAAAAATAGCAAAAAACAAAGCTCATACTGAAAATGAATAAAAATATTTTTACAGATATAAGACGGTTGGGATATATAGTCCCGTTTATAAATACTATTGGGACATATATTCCCATAAATATTTTATATAAATTGTATTTAGTTACTTCAGTATAATTACGATATTTTTACTTAGGTACCTTATATTCCTCGTTCGTCCAATTAATCAAAAACTAACTATATCACCTTTATTTTTACTTGTCTACACAAAAAACTCCAAAAAATAACGGATAAATACGCAAACTTACCACACACAGTTCAAATTTTTGATGTCCGTTAATTTCTATGTATTACGTGTTGCCTATATATGCAAAATTGTACGCATAAACCATGCATAAACCTTAAAAACACTGCAACATGCATTTGTAATGTAATTTTGGGACGTATTATAACTCTAAGTAATTTATAAAATCTCCTGGGACATATTGTCCCGACAGTGGCGAAAGGGTTAAATAACACAAAATAATCCTATTTTAAAATAGGACTCAGCGATGATTAAAATTTAGTCTTAAAATACTTAAAATCAACATAAAATCTCTAAATAACTAATGTGGTATAAAGGCAAAAAATCGTAGCTCATCCAATACAAGCAATATAAACAGTTTTAGTTTAAGAAATTTAAAAAAATATATATTATTTAACGATACGATTACTTTAAGATTTGCTGGGATAAACAAAAAGTTAGGATTTGTTATAAAAAAAAAGAACAGGTGAATATGATTCTGGTAAATATTCATGAAACTTTTGTAATTTCTGTACTTTTTAAGCTATTTTCTACATAAACTAATATTAAGTTAATATTACAATAATAAATTATTTTCAGTTTCATGACAGACAATACAGCTTGGACCAAATTAGAATGTTTTACCGGGTATCTCGGTAACCGGTATAGTTTGCGAAAATTGATATTGGTTTCTTGGGCCATTTTTTTGAGAAAAGAACGCTTGTGTTATCAGATTTTTTATATCGCTTGTCATTTTGGCACTACAGACGAAAAATTAAATTTCATCATTTTTGAAAACTTGCTATAACTTCTTTTTTATTAAAATAGAACAAACTATTATGCAGGTTTTCTTCTAACATATTAATGCTTAATCTTTTTATGCTTAATTTTAGAAGAAAATTAATTTTGTTACGACCTTGACTTTAAATGGAAATTATTTTAAAAAGCGTTCTTTTAGCTTTTAAAAAATATATAATTTATTTGGATATGTGTTACAATAAATAAACGAGATATGGCCATTTTTGTGAAAATTTTACTCTCAAAGTTTGCCATGATTTCGTAAACAAGTGATGTTTGCAATTCATAAACAAGTAAACGTCATATCCAAGTAAGTTTTTAAACTTTTAAGCAAATCCGTGTTTTTTTTTGCATGTTATAACTATTTATTGTGATTTTGTGAACATGGCTAAATTAATGTGAACACTGAAAAGTTTTATGTGTTTGAAGTTTACATTGTAAGCGATAAAAACGCAGCGGCTACTGCAGAGTTTACTTGGAAATGAAGTTTAGTTGTTTAATAAGTGAAAACATCACTTGTTTACGAAATCATGGAAAACTTTGATAAGGAAATTTTTACAAAATTAGTCATATCCCGGTTATTTTTTCCAACAAATATATAAACATATCTTTTTGAAAAGCTGAAAAAATTCTGTTTTATATAGGGTGACACAGAAAAACGGGAACTTTTGAAAACCCCAAAAAAGTATAGGAATCCAAAAAAAATTTTTTTTTGCCAAAAATGTAACCATTACAGCTTACCATTTAAGAAACAGTAATCCAATTTAACAATTTCTGAAAAGAATGTCCTCTAGATGGCGTCCTTCTCTACGTATGCATTCTTTCAGCCCGCCGTTGAGGTTCCTCATTACTAGCTGTAACATCTCAGCTGGGATACCACGAACTTCGTCTTGAATTCTTTGTTTCAATTCATCGAGTGGCCGAGTCATGTAGACCCAACTCTTGAGGTAACTCCACAAGAAAAAAACAGGGAATGTCACCGAATGTTGAGATTACACGGTTACCAAACAATTCTCGCACAACTGCCGTTGATCGCTTTGCAGTGTACGATGTCGCACCATCCTGTTGAAACCGGGCTTCGCGAAGTTTTGGAAAATTGTTAAAAGCAGTTGCAACAAAAGATTGCAACTGCTTTATCTGTTTGCAACTGTTTTATCTATGATCTGTTTTACTACAAAGATGTAATCCATTACTGACCTATTCTTCCAGAAATTTTTAACAACTGAAAAAAAAAAACACATTATAATTTTAAATGAAACCGTACTACTTAGTGCCATTTGATAAAAACAATTAACTAACGCCTATTTAATCTGTATCAAAGTTTCTTATTTATTTTTTCAGTTTTTTTCCATATTCTTTATTCTCAATTATGTACCTATTTGATTAATATTATTATTATTAGGCAGCAAAATAAACAGTAGTTTTAATAAACATAAGTTAATATAAGCATTGTCTTTATTTACTAAACTTATTTTGTGGTGTTGGTTAATTTACTTAGTTTAGAAAATGAACTGTTAAGGGTTATAGGACAGTATTAGATAAAATTTATTTGGGTTCGTTTTTATGTAACAATTTTATAAAATGGTTTGTAGTAGGTACACTAATTATTAACGTGCACACTACCGCACAGTCTCTGCTTTTAAACTTTTACTTAAACTAACTCAAAAGGTTTAACCCTTTTGAGTCTTCTTAGTAACCCTGTAGTGTCCAGGAGCTGGATCGCCTCGACGTTTACATGTTGATGGAGCCTTTCTTCATGGCTCTTGGCAAACTTGTTAATTGTGTCGGTTACAGTGTCCATATTGAGGTTCCGATGTATGTCACTGTTTCTGCAGTACCAGGGTGCATCAGCGATGTTCGTTAATGTTTTGTTCTGGAATCTCTGGATGATCTGAGTATTGCTCTGTTTGGTGCATCCCCATAGCTGTATCCCATATGTCCATACAGGTTTTAAAATTTGCTTGTATAGCAAAAGTTTATTATGTACGGAAAGAGGGAAATTCCTCCCAATTAGCCAGTACATTTTTTTATATTTGATGCCTATTTCTTCCCTTTTTTTCTTGACATGAGCCTTCCAGCGTTGCTTATTTTTCTAAAATGAAAGTTTTTATTTAACAGTTAACATTTTGCTCAAAAAGTCTTGTTAAATTCGTCATAAAAAATATTTTGTCAATATTTTTAATTTAGCAATTTTTTTAAAAGTTGTTTCAAAAATTATTTGCGTGTTCTTTAAATTATTTTAAGAAAATTAAATTATTTATCATCAGTATCGGAACTATCACAACTAAAATTATCGTAAAATGAAGCAACTGAAGTGTTTCTTTTTTATTTTATTATCTTTATATTTTTATAAAAACTTTATGTCAATATCTTGATCTCCTATTTTAAGGTAAACGCAAAATGTCAAAGTAGGTTAGTAATACCGCCCTATATTAAAATTTCCCCTTTTAAAAGATAAGTCTAATTTCTATGTTTTAAAAATAGGACTTATTAAACCAGATTATAAATCGATTTTTTTATGAC
Organism: Elmis aenea; assembly: GCA_947652605.1. NCBI lineage: Eukaryota > Metazoa > Arthropoda > Insecta > Coleoptera > Elmidae > Elmis > Elmis aenea. The sequence goes on along the minus strand of OX393579.1, from coordinate 43,241,307 downwards.
GGGGAATTATAAGGTAACCTGATTTGGTTACATAAAAATCATAAAATTTTTTAGAGACCGATTTTATAAAGTAATGTTTATGTAATAAATAAAATTTTATTTTTTAACGACGTTTTAAAAACAAAAACACTTATTCAGTTTCATATTCGCTTTACTTCTCAAAAAATATGCTCATTTTGAACAGAAGCAACTTTTAACACCACACCAAAAAGATTCGTATCATTATAATTATTATTAATTTTGCACACAAACGCTTTTTTTTCTGCGCATGAGCTCCTTTTTATTCAATTCTTAGACGTAATACGTACTTCCAGAATTTTCTTTCATGCTTTGGAGTGTGGAAAAGACCCTGAACCATAACTAAGTACGTAAAATATGTCTTTATTACTTCATAACAAGAAATCGCAAATTTTGATAAATAAAAACACATTATTTCAGTACATTATCAAAAACTTATCAAAACACACTTACATTTACATTTAAAATACAAGCAAGTTTTAATTGAAAATTATCATATAATTATTAACGCTTCAAATGTTTTGTGTACCTAACCTTGGATGTTACGCGAAGATTGCATATCATTTGCACTTTTGCCCAGTTGTAATAGCTACATAGAACCATTTATTGTGGGTGGCATTATATATGTAAATGACTATTTTTAAAGTTAATGGCCAATCTTCCTTTCCAGCTTTTAATCGTCTGGAAATCCTACATATCTGTTATCACATGATAAACAAGTAAATTTATAAAGACCATGTAACTAACACGATATTAATCGCACATTAGGCAACATCACCAGTCTGATGATTTCTAAAAAAGGCAGAAATGTAACTAAATGATTTACTTTTAATATGTCTTAAGTTTTTTCAATTCGAGTAGATATTTCAACTTTTATTATATTGAAATTAAACGATCTTTTTTTAAAATATTTACTTAACTGTTATTCAAGGAAATAAAACAATAACGGGTGTAGTTAAATGCATGCACAACCTTTCGTTTAGTAATATGTATAACTTAATGCTTCCAGACCTTTAGTAAAATTTTGGCCAAGACGAATTATTCGACGTAAGATTGGTAAAACTACAACTTCTTTATAAAAAGTGTCGAAAATTCGTAAGTAAAAGATAAAATTATTACTGTATTGTTTTTATATCTCAATTGTTCCAAAATTACCGCTGTCTACCATCCTTAGCCTACTTGCTAATATTACTTTGCCCTAATCATTTACAATATAATCGCGATATCTCAATAAATATCAGTTTTAGGTATAAAACATGGTGAATGTTTTAGAAAGACAATCAAATTTTCTACACTACTATGTAAAAAAATTGAGTTATCAATGTGTAAAGTTTTATCAGTTTGACCAAACGTAAAAAACACCTGTACAATATTTTTTAAAAATAGCAAGCGCAAACTATTAATTAATGTATTGTCAATCTAATTTTTAAACGAAATTTAACAGACTTTTTTTAAAGAACTTAGATGTTAAAAAAAATTGCAAGTGCTGTATCGTTCAAAATTTTCATAAAAATGTAAATTTTACAAAAACGGTGACTTTAGATCAATAGAACTTTTTACATTTTTTAAAGTAAATTTTAAGAGCAATCCAAAAATATAAAAATATACAGGGTGTTCTATTTAAAATTTCAAAGTTTGAGTCAGTTTCCGGTTGAACCGGAAGTCGTATTGCATTTTCAGTATTTTTATCGAATCCGAAAAATACGATAATGTATTTATAACAAATTTCATTGTAATATCTGCAATAGTATTCTAGATCTTTGTCTGTTTCCATACTTTTGCGCATCACTGTATAGTGTACAGGGTGCGCCAAATTCGATGGGATTGCATGGGTATCTCGGTTAATATTTAAGATAGAGAAACGGTTAAATTACCAAAAATGTGCAGTTTTTTGAGACACATTATTAATATGACAAAAAAACACTTTTTATTCGATAACTCGAAAACCGGAAATGATAGAATATTTTTGAAAACGGTTCTGAGTTTGTCTCAAAAAACTGCACATTTTTGGTAATTTAACCGTTTCTCTATCTTAAATATTAACCGAGATACCCATGCAATCCCATCGAATTTGGACCACCCTGTATATGTCGTAGGCATAATGTGAAATCCGGCATTTTATAAAACACCTAGGCACAAAACTATTAGCTTCATTTTTATTATTTATTTTTAAAAAAAACTTTAACCAACCTTTAACCTGACCCTCTACTACTGACCAAATGAATGAGGGCAGGTTAAAGGTTGGTTAAAGCTTTTTTTTTGTATGAAACAAATGTATGGGTCTAAGAAAAAGTCATAATTTGCTCGTTTTGCCGGCTTTTTATAAAATGCCTAGGCGTTTTATAAAATGCCGGATTTCACATTATGCCTACGACATATACACATCTTTAGAACTGCGAAGTTGGGTAAACTGGAACAGAGTTGTATCATTTGATGCTGAATTCTAATCCGAAATATTTTTTTTTATGATATTCAGGCGCAACTAAAATTATGATTTTTGTTGTGTATCACACGTTTCGAACCCATCATCAGCTTCCGATAGGGTCATATTGAATTTGTGTTATAAACTGTTATAAAATGGTATGTAATAATATGTGAATAATGTGATAATGTGTTATAAAATGACAGGTAAAATTTTCAGTTTACCCGCTAATAATATTAATAAAAAAATAAGTAATGAAGTTATTGTGGTTGTTAAAAAAAACTATTTGAAATGTATACGTTTAATCTCGCCTAACTATTATTAAGAGCGAAAACTTACATTATATTCTTAAGTTTTCCTAAATAATTTACATTGTTATGTACAGCGTCATTCAAAAATTCTGCAGCAAATGAAAAAGTTTGTTTTTATCGAATTCTCCAAAAATGTATTGCTAATAAAAGGTTAAAAAAAGTTCCATACAAAGTCATATTATACTTGATTTTAGTGATTTTAGAAATGTTCTTTAAAGTGAAGTATTCCAACGTTGAGTTACAAAAAAAGTACATAAAAAACGATAAATTATATTTAGTTTTATTTTTAAAACAACTTTTTCCAAAGAACTTTATTTTGTAACTCTTTGGGCACTTTGCTTTTGTACATATTTCTAAAATCGCTAGTTTTAGATTGCACCAACTTATATTGGAAATTAAATTTTCTGATTGTGAGAAATTGACTTTAAAAACTTTTTCATTTGTTGCAGACGTTTTGAATGTTAACATTACTGTAAAAATTAAAATTGGAAATTAACGGTCAAATTTAAAAAAAAAAATGTCTGTTGTTTAAAAATGAATAAACCACTAATGTTTAAGATTAAAATTTAAAAAAGCGAAGTTAAAGCATAATATTAATTTGTAAAAAAAAATATTCAGTTCACGATTATTTTGCACAATAAAAGATTATGCATATGTACAATAAAAATGAGGAAAGAAGTTTGACATAATGCGGTTTTTAACAGTGAGCTACTAAGTAGGGAAAAAACGAAAATTCGCAGACTATACACCCTTTACCACATAATTTTTTCCCCATGATGAATACCAGTAAAATTACTATAGAAATTTGCTTTATAAATGGAGTTAATGCAGACTTGCTGGCGTTCTTTATGATTTAGTTCCCGGTAACATTTACATATTTTAATGAGGGCTTTCGTGATTTAGATTGGGCCATGAGGCACGCCCCTCTCCTACCCCCAACCTGCTAATGATTGTACAGGAGCACTTGTATTGTAAGTTATTCCGCAAATCAAACATATTTATAGCACTCCACAATAATGGAAAGAAATGAGCTTGCTTACCGAAGGTTTAAAACGTTCTTATGTAACAAACTGTTACCGCTCTGACTGCAAAAGCCTGTTTCATCACTCAATGAAAAGTAATATTGTAGTAGAACGCAAGGGAAATTGTGAAAAATTGTCGGAAACATTACTTAAAAAATGGCAGTCGTTTAAAATTTAAATATTATAATTTTTTTAAATATGTATATTCATAATAACATTTGTATCAGCGTTAAAGCACACGTAAGAGGCTTATTCGGTAAATAAGTACAATTTGACTATTAAAAAATACCTATAATTTATTTTGAAAAATTATATCTACTCTTAATAGCTATTAGATTCGGCATACTTTATACTCATTCTCTGTCTATTTTCACGATTCCTGATACATTTATTATACCGGGGCACCAGCTTCTATATACACTCTTCACAGAACTGTGTGGCACTGTTCCTTTGACGTTGAAGAACATTGACTAGTGACGAACTTCTTTAGATGCAGTCACATGTAAAAGTTGCTTAACGCTAAGTCTGGGCTGTAAGTAGGGTGATTCGTTTATTCCAGCTAAATTCCGTGATGAGGGCTCGGGATTAAGCAACAGTGTGTGTTCCTCGGAGAGCATCTTCGGCACCTAGAGTGAGCACAATTTACAAAAGCTGCAAAAAGAAAACAAAAATTATTTCTTAAGTAAGTTAGTAATAGCTACGTTCGCGGAGGCGGAACTAATGGGTGTTTCAACAAGAGGTGTAGGATAAAAGTTTGTTGTCATTTCCAAGGCTTAGTTTTTAAAAATGTTACAATTTTCATTTAACTTTATCAAAAATTTTAATAACTCGAAAATTATTGCAGATAGGTTAAGGAAATGCTAGTACAGATTGATGCAACATTTAATGGGGCATTGTATTTGAAAAAAACGAGTTTTAGTGATCTAAAGTTGTATTTAGAAAGAATTAAATTTTGGACACCCTGTACGTAATACATCGCTGCAAAATGTCCATTATGAACTCCAAGGTTTCTCTCATGCGTAGTGTCAATTTGAGCGTTTTCGCTTCCAAAATGACCTGTTTCCAAGGAAAAAGGGACAAAGACAATTATTTACCATACCGATTGGAATTTGTTTTGAATAAAATATTTGTTTTTACCATTTTAACAACAATTGTTTCAAAAAAGTGCCAACTGTTATACAATGTCGAATTCAAAATAAAATTCTCTACAAATTGGCGTTAAAATCAGATATAGCGTCCATAAGAAAAAATTGACCTGATGATGGTTTTAAAAAAACGAAACGTCGCACGGAAAATATAATTGGGGAATTTGATTCCTAGCAAAAAGTGGCCATGAAAATGTTTTTACAAAAATGAAATTTGACATCAAATGAAAAAGTTACGGGCAAAAAACAAAAATCCACTTTTTTACTTTTTTCCCTATATCTCAAAAACTAAAACAGCTAGATAAGTTCTGTTTGCACCAAATTATTAAGCACCTGAATATACAGCTTTGCCCTAATTTAACCGAAGTCGTAACTCTTACCGTTTACGAGATCCCCATAGTGGCCCTCGAAAAACGAGAACGCTGTATATGTATAAGTAATCTATTATCTTTAACAACATTCTTGTACAACATTTTTCTTCACTATAGTTACAATCCGTTCTCTTCTAATATTACGGTGTAGAGGTGTGAAGGTGTACAAAAATTCTCCATCCTTGTCTTTTCCTCGCTAGCGTTTCCGCTTGTCTCAATGTTAGCTCTTTTTTCTCAAGTATTTTGGCTATCTCCCCATTCCAGGTTTTTTGGGTCTCCCTCTTTTTCTTCTTCTGTCAACACCTCCTTACTATATTTATCTCACTATTCTACGTTTATTCATTCTTATGAGATGACCCATCCATCTTAGTTGGCTCTACTCCGCATAATTGGTTAAAAATAACAAACTATAAAGATGCGTTTTATTGAATAAGCATCTTACAAATTTGCCAGGATTTTTATTCATGATTTCGTTATAGTCACAAAATGTATGTGCTCCTTGTATAATACTAAAATATTAAAATTTTTATAACAAACACATTTTACAGTTAGTTTAAGTAGTTTTTTTTTTTATTTAGATACAAACAATTTATATCAAAACACTGTTCCGATAGAACTACATTCTAAATAGTTCCATCGGAAATACCTTGTGTTTAATAAACATTTGATTTTTAATTAAAATCTGCTGTTTTTCACAAAACAAAATCGACATCAGCAATGAACAAAACTAACCGCATTTTTAAATGGAATTGGTTGATTCACCTTCACCGCAAAATTGTATTAAAACAGAACGAATAAAATTCAGATTTGAGCTTTCATCTGCCAAATAGAGCAGTTGTTAATGTTTCCTACATTTTTGTTTTTATTTTTATGTAAATTATGAAATAGTCCACATCTGCATTATTTATAAGTCGTGGATGGAATTGATGTCAGTGGAAATTAAAACTGTGATGGAATTATACGTTTTTTATGATGAGCAAATAAAGATAATGGATTAAACAAATCCAAACGTGGCCCGGTAATGTACGTTCGTGTACTGAGAATAATGTTCGATTTTTTTGCTTACAATAGATAGACATAGAAGCCAACTGCATTTAAATCGATTTTTGCATCTCTGAACCAAATTTTAGCCTCTTACCACTTCAAGTATCTTAATTTTGGTGGCAGAAATAATGGAATTCAGTAATCCTATCGAAATTTATCAACAATTTAAAGTTTTTTTTCTTTTCCGAGAGGATTGTCTAGCATTCGAAAAATGCATACGTGCATAAAGAAGCCTTTTTTTAAATGTAAGCGGACGCTGTAAAAACAGCGCGAAATCAACGGAAGACAGGATTTTCCATATACATACATACAAGAGAAGATAACCTTCGATGATCTCTTTTGTTTTCAAAAATAAACGTAGCTAACGTCATGTTATACGAGGCATATTCTGAAAGTAAATACCGTTTGGCTATTTTGGAAAGCGAGAAATATTTCTTTTTTAACTTTATTTTTATTGCTATAACTATTAAGAGCCCCCAATTGTTTTAATTTATCATTAATTTTTTATACCTTTAACTACTTTCCTACATAGTTTCCACCAATATTAAGGCATTTATTATAACGGGGCACCAGTTTCTGTATGACCTCTTTTTTGGGCGCGATAAGGGGGGTGCAAGGGTGCATTTGTATCCCCTCAAAGTAACAAGGAAAATGGAACACACTTAAAATATCTAATTGGATAGAATAAACAAATGGAGTAGTTCGGTACCATTATCGATGCGATATTGTTATAGTACAGGGTGGGGCACGGGAACCGACTGTTTTTTAATTGATTAGTACTCGGCCATTAAGAAAGGTAGCGTCGTGTGACAGGTGTCATTTAATTCCTTAGCTCAAAGCATTTTATTATCAACTAACATGGAGCCGTGGACACTAGAGCACCGCGGTTCAGCGCGAGTTTCGCCGCAGATTCAATATTCATAGAAATGACTCTGTTCCCGCTCATGACACAATTTTACGTTGGGTAAACTTTACAACAATAACGAAGATACGACACATTATTAATATGACAAAAAACACTTTTTATTCAATAACTCGAAAACCGGAAATGATAGAATATTTCTGAAAACGGTTCTGAGTTTGTCTCAAAAAACTGCACATTTTTGGTAATTTAACCGTTTCTCTATCTTAAATATTAACCGAGATACCCATGCAATCCCATCGAATTTGGACCACCCTGTACTGACCTGATGGTTGATTGAAGAGGACACTTCGTTGGCAGGGTTCTCAACACGTCATAGTGGGGATGTGATTAGTGCTAGGCTAGCAAATTAGCTCATACACAGGGCCGTTCACAGAAATTTGAATCCAGGCTCCCTTTGCAACACCGGGCCCCGGAAATTAGTATCACCCCTGTGATAGGCCCTGCTCATACAATGCAAGATTGTGATTGCTAATAGATCAATATCATTAAAAAAAACTATTTACATTATGTCCAACGTTGAGGTATTAAATAGCGCGTCTAAAGATGAATAAATAAAAAAATATTTAATCCTTTAGCTCGGAAAAGTCAACTCATGCCTTTTATAGGTATACACTCATAACATCTAAAACGTTATAGAAAATAATATCTTTGAGCAAGTATGGCACTTAAACTGCTTGGGCTGCAACGTGTAATATTAGTATTACAATGACATACAAATAAAAAGACAAAATTTCTCTTAATCTGCAGTACCTACAATAAAAAGGACAATAAAAAATAACAAGAAAAGACACAAAGCAAATTTTATAAAACCATGGCAGACTCATGCTTGTCGGTAACAGGACCATTACATTCTGTACAATAACCCCCCGGATAATAACCCCCCGTACAAGTAACGCCCGGACAAATAATTCCCCCGTACAAATAACCTCGGGACAAATAAACTCCCTTGTAAAAAACGCCCGGACAATTAACCTCCCGTGCAAAAACAAACTCTAACGACTAACTTGAAATATCGGTAGATTATAATTGTCGCAATGTAAAGTGTTAAAATTGCAACAACCAAAAATAAATAGAATGCATATAACAATTTAATCTTCTTCGGGTGTTATCTTTGAACGCACAATTTTTTACTGTTGTGGCCATCATACGATTTGGAATTACCCTAAGATCATAGGATCTTAGTAACCTTGCAAACATTATGGTAAAATATTTGTATTTAAATAAGTACATTTGTGAATTATTTTACAGGTACAGTAATATTAATTATAATGCATTTTAAAAAAAAGTTGTGAGCTATCCCACGTAGATAGTCCATAATGATCACGGTAGCTTCGAACAATGTTAACAATCCCTGCATTTGAACAGCATACTTCTTTCTTGGAGTTTGTGATGGCCAAAATTTGCGTTCAGTAAATTTGCTGCAGTGCCTGTTCTCTTTTAAGAAATCTAATAAAATTCCAAATAGTGGGATGGGAACTTCCGACATTGTGGAAAGTGCTGTGCCATCATTCTACTGAATTATTTGGTTTTGGTAAATCTACTTCGGATCGCTCATACATATTCCACATACTGATTGCATAAATTGGTTTAGATTCCGCCATACATTTTTGCAGTTCGAGTGCGCCTGACCAAACATAACACCCGAAGAAGATTATATTGTTATTGTACCTTCTTTTTTTTAAATTGCGACATTATCACTTTACATTGCGTCAATTATAATTAACTGATATTTCAAATTGGGGTTTTCTTTGCACGGGTTTTTTTACACGAGGTATTTTTTGCCCGGGGTAATTTGTACAGAGGGTTTATTGTCTGGGGTTTTTTTAAAATTATTTAAAATTTACAATGCACCTAATCCTATATAGATTAATAAACATTTTAACCTTAACCTAATTTGCTACACACATCAGCAATGAAGAGAATAAGCAAGACTGCTGTAATTGGTATTATTATAAATAGATCAAGAGGGAGACAGAATCCAGGATGAAATGGAGTTAAAACAGGCCAATAGACTTATACCATAATAGAAACAGGATGATAGCTTAAAGTTGGTCGACAAAATCAAAGCAAAGGTTAGTTTTTTAAGCAGTTTTATGTGGTTTACTCGTACTTAAAACTTGTTCAACATAGGCGGAATTTAGTAGACCGAATATATCTAACGAGATAAATAATACTACTACAATTTAATAAAGTTTTGGTTTTATTTTAATATCTGTATCTGCAGGTATATGTTTCATCATTTAAAAAAAAAAGCTTTAATACCTAACATTTGTCTCTTCCACGTTAGGACTCTAAAATAACCTAAATAACCAATATGCCCTAAATCACGCTCGAATTTTCATAAAATGAAAAAATTTAGTATATGGGTTCTTTATATCAAGCGTCATATATTTTCCTGAAACAATGTATCCTTTGTAACTCTGTGATTTGTTAAAAAACATGCAGTGCCTTTATCATTAATGGAAATTATCGATTAGCTGTTAGCAGGTTTATTTGCTGCGTTAATTTAAAAAGTGCACCGGAACATGTATAAATAATTAAGTCGGTCCATTTGAAAACGTTTTATGTTTGCATGAAAACCACAAAACATAATTTAAAATGAATATTAATATTTTCAACTGTAATGTGCAGGTGCATAATGGCGTTTTTATAATATCGTAAACGTAAAATGTGTTGGACTACTCTAATACTAATCACAGAATTATCGATAGGCTACTAAACCATACGGAAAATGCGCATTAAATATACAAGGTGCACCAATGAAATAGGCGATGTTATTACTTATTTAAGTATGAAAGGATATTATACAGGGTGATTGAAATTCGACTTTAAGCATGGGGATCTCGCTTATTATTATAGCTAGAGTATAGGTTTATATTTGGCAATGTTGCTAAATTTTGTGCTTATTGATAATCTTAAGAGAAATTGGAAATATCCCAAACGGTATCCGAGAAAATTAGGAAAAACCGGAAAATACGATTTTTGAAAATCGTCCATAACTCCTTTGGAGTTTAAAATATTTTAAATGTGTAAAAACATTGCCGAAGCAACTTTTTAAGCCGAATCGGATGGGGGTCACAAATTTTTCCCAGATCGATTCGTTTTTGTTTCATGACAACCAACTTTATTTTTTCTTATGGGCGCAATTTTTGCTATTTACATAATCAAATAGCATTTATTTTTCTGAATTCATTGATGTATCACACATGGTATTTTACTTCTTTATTCATTGCCAAATTTAAAAAATAAAGGGTTTTAAACAATAACCATTATTTGTTGTAGTTTATGTTGTTTCCATGACAACCAATTAACAAACTAAAAGTTTTGAAAGTCCGTTACTTGTCATCGTAATAGATTCGTAAAAATGAAGTTCAATAACGAAGAAAAACGCGATATGCTTCGATTTTTTTGTACAGTTCTTATAAGTTTTGTTATACGTTATCACATGCTTTATACAAATTTACTTACAATTAAATGTTTTTTTTATTGTTATTTGAAACCTTTCTGCTATATTTCAAAAGCTCCAAATTTCCCCTATCCGATTCGGCTTAAAAAGTTGCTTCGGCAATGTTTTTACACATTTTGAATATTTCAAACTCCAAAAATTTATAGACGATTTTCAAAAATCGTATTTTCCGGTTTTTCCTAATTTTCTAGGATACCGTTTGAGATATTTCAATTTCTCTTTGGAATATTATTGTGCACGAAATTTAACAACTTTGCCGAATTCAAACCTATACTCTAGCTATCATAATAAACGAGATCCCCATGCTTAAAGTCGAATTTCAATCACCCTGTATATAGTAAAGATGAAACATGTTTTTGCATTTGGTTTTGTGATAAAAAAGACCAAAAGTTTAGAACACGGCATTCATAATGTGAGCACATTTTCGCTGTACCTACACATTCTTCAGTTCTTGATCGTAGGTAGCCCTTCACACAGTACACACTGAGAAAAATTTGATATAGTTTTAATACAAATCGTAGTCTTAATTTTATTTTTGTATTGGAGTTAACTACACTTTTATGTTATGCTACAACAATATTATATACCAAATATATATCATTTATATAAAATAGCACTACACAACTGTAATTTAAATTACTATTGAATACTACAACAATTTTTATTTATTACGTTTTACGTGTTTAGTATTAAAGACAAAAGCTATATATTTGTATATTATATTACTACATATTATATTTGCAAATAATTGGTGTATTTATATAACCGTATACGTTAACATCATAACGGTATAACAAAAGTTAGGCATTATTTTGGTTAAGCCACGAAGTGTATGATTTACTACTACATGATCTAATTTATATTATTCCACCCATAATGTTAACAGCTACGTACTGGCAAGCCAAGACGCTGACTGCAGTTGTTTGCTATGCTTCATTCTTTTGCGGAACATTTTTGACGTGTTCAGTTTAGTTATTGTATTGCGATACTGGATATTCTGTTAGAAAATTGACAGATGCCAGAATTGATTTCCATTTTTGAAGGTAAGTTGTATTTGCTCCTAACAATAATAAATTCAGTTTATAAAAGTAATTTATTAACAAATTGCATCAAACATTGCAATGGCCGACTTTTAACGTTTGCGTGTTGAACGAGTATGGTGGTTTCAATTAAATTAACGTTTTGGTAATATATTCAGATCCACGAAGACTTATACTATATCCATGTCTTTAGCTTCCTCTGGGTTATCAGTTGATAAGTATTTACATCAATATTCCCTGACAAAATTACTTATGATTTTCACATTTGCGTTATATTTACCTGCCTTATGGCTGTTTTTATACGTGGATATTGTTTTTCTTGATGTATACAGGGTTTGTATTCCAAATTCAACCTTTTGCAAATCAAATCCAACTTTTTACAAATCAGATTCAACCTTTTATTACATAATAAAATCAGAAGTGTATAATCCAAAAATTTGAGATATTCGAACACACTTACATATTTGAACAAATGTTTGGATTTGATTTACAAAAGGGTGGATTTGATTGCAAAAGGGAGAATTTGAAGTGCAAAATATTGAATTTGGAGTGCAAACCCTGTTTGGTGTTTTCAACATCTAAATGATTTATCTTTTAGATGAACATGAACATGAAATAACAGAAGGTTACTTATGTACAGGTAAAGTGTTTATCCAATAAATATATTATCATATTGTATTATTAATAATTTTAGAACGATCACGATTTTTCAAAGTTGTTAGAAGAAAGAAATAAAAAGCTTGAAGCCATTGGACGGCGTGCTCAAACTGGTGTCTTTATATTAGGTGATATTTGTAAACCTAGATCAGTTCTAAAAATTAATGAAAATATATACTTGTTTACATTTTATATATATACTTGTTTATTAATAAAAACTGCTTTTATTATGCCCCCTAATTAATACCATCAGTTAACTGTATAAGTTGTAAACAGTAGGAGTATTTGACATCACAAGTATTACTATGGTATACAAAACATTTCTGATGCATAATGCTCTGTACAATATTTGAAAAAAAATATTTATATGTTTACATGCATATGGATGGTATTGCATAAAATATGACCATGTATTGTATATATATTCTAAATGTATAACATGCAAAACTTTACGATATGTTATATGACACCTGTAGTAGTATATTATACCATTTTAGTTTTGTATTATATAGAATTATAAATTATCACATACAAATAATAGTATACAAATTTGTAGTAGTATATTATATTAATTGTTGTAATGGTCCCCTATTTAACTACTACAAATTGTATAAAAAAATATTTTTCTTTTAACGTTTACAAATTATTTTTCTCAGTGCAGTATGCCAAACTACTTGTTTTTATGGCAGTCTTATAAGTAGGTAATAACATGGATATAAAAATTATTTCTTCTCTTTACAATGACATAATATTTTATTCATTTATTTACACAAATAAGCAAATTAACTTAAAAAAAAAGCGAAATGTAAAATAAAAAACAAGGTTGCCATGGAAAAAATACTAATCGACTTATATTGTTTTATATCGATCCTTGCTTGTCTATCCTGTCACTCAATTAATGGCGACATACATAAGTTGATGTACATGATTTCTAGTTAACGCATTTATTTGTATAATTTTAAAATGACAAAACGTCCAACTTAAATAGATTAGAATATTTCATGTTTTAAATTTAAGATGTATCATCAAAGGTGTTCAAACTGCAAACAACCATTTTTAATGCAAAGGCGACATCTAGATAACATTTCTTGACTACATTTTGACAAAAGACAAAAGCCTTAAGTAACATTTTCAAATGCCTTTTTTGCTAATGTCTTTGTACGAGATATAAAATACACTCATATATTATACTAACAATCAGCTTGATTATTTTAATTTTGCATTACATTTCACCATTTTTTAGTTAATTTGCTTATTTTTGTAAACAACCATATAAAATATTAGGTATACCACCGACTAAGACTGCCACTTAAAAAAAAAGTAGTTTTATTAAATATCTCGCACGGTAATTATTAATACAAGTTTGACTATCACCATTTTGTAGCAAACAAAATATAGCGAAATTGTTTTTGTTGATATTGTTGTGTATTAGGATCGATAGTCAAAATATTTGGATTTAAACATTTTGGCCAATCACAAGTTCTCATCAAAATTTACATTTGCTTTGATTCTGTAACTTTTACTGCAATTATCGATGTTTTTAATAATAAACAACAATAAAATTTGACAACAAGCTGACAGTAGTCACATGTATTTTGATTTTGTGTTAGTTTTTAAGTTACTTTAATAACTGTATTTTAAAATCAAACCCTTTTGGGTCCGCACATACTTTCTACTACTCTCATATAAACTCTTGAAGGAGTTTAACAGTCGTTCTCCAACTCCACTCTGTTACAATATCTTCCAAATATTTTTTTTTTGCACTTTAGACAAATCAATAAAACACAAGTACAGCATATTTGATTGTTCCATTGTTTTTTCACTTAACTGTTTCAACGTAAAAATTAGATCCTGAGTGCTTCCACCCGGTCTAAAGCCACACTGCTGCTCTTCCAAATTTCTTTCGAAATGTGTCATTCTTTCCTCTAAAATTCTTTCATATAATTTTTCCACTACACTAAGAAGCCTCTATAATTTTCGCATTTTTTACTATAGCCAGTCTTGAATATCGGCAATATAACAGATCTCCCAGTACCACAGCTTATTACAGCTCGGGCACTCCCAGGCGGAATTTTTGATCTGGTCGTTTTTGACCACTAGCGCTATTTCTCTCGCACTGAGCGTTAAAGTCGGGGCCGGACTTAAAATATTTGTATATTATCCCAAGTGAGCGATAACAGCGCAGTATTAAAAACTGATGTCCACGTAACAGATTTAACTGTAGAATGATTTCAATAACACCTCTGTGTTGTTTTCATCTCAAAGGCGTGGCTAAGAAGTGGCGCGTGTGGATCGGCGCAAACCGTTCTTGCAAAGAGAGTGCCCGAGCTGAGTGTTATATTAAGCTGTGCCAGTACTTTGGTAATTCTTTTTCCTGTCATGCTTTATTTACTATTCTTAGCAGCATTTTCTTTCCATCTACTCCCATGTACTTAATCATTCCGGGTAAAACGCCATCATGGCCTGCTACTTTTCCAATTTTTATTTTATGTACCGCACTATCCAACTATGCTTTGGTTATTTGTTGTTCATGTTCTTGTTCGATTGTTCGTATATCTTCTGCAATTGCTCTTTTTCCTCATCATTTATTATATTATTATTTTCCAATAACTTCTTAAAATAATTTCCCCATCTTTCGATAATTTTTTTTTCTGTTGTCAGTATTTTTCCCTGTTTATTCATTATTTGATTTAATGTATGGTTTTTATCTTTTCTTAAGTTTTTTGATATAAATTTAAAATATAAACTGTTAATAATTGTCCACAGTAAAAAGTTTTCACTTAAATAAATGTCAGTTACTTGTCCTTTCGTTTCTTTCCCCAAAAATAGACCGACACCACTTTTATAATAAAAATTGCTAGCTAAGAAAAATCTTAAAGGATTTTATAATAGATTGGTACTTTTGATTAATAGGATAATCCTATAATTTTGTAATATAATGCTGCAACATTCGCTAATTACGGTGCAAAAAAGGGAATAAAATACTATCTGATAACACTTGAACGAAGCACTTAAGCAGCTCAACGCATTTACTTTTATTTCAAGTTTTAATATTCTTATTATTATTTTTATTGTAAATAATCACTGGATACGATGTCTTAACATGAATCAAGTGCAGAAATCCCGATCGAACACGTCATCGTACATCAGTCTGGTCCGTGGGCTTAATTGCGCCCTGTAATACCGGCCCCGTAAGTCAACTAGTGAAACTTTGATCTGCTTTATGTATATTTGCAGCCATTAATTGAAGTTTATAGGCTCCGCAATTATCATAAGATAATACATGGGAGTGACCGGCTGCGTGCGAGCGTATTTTACGTTTAGAAATCATTAATTCCTTTGGTAACTTAGACCTCGTGTCACTTCCTACACATGTGCTAATGTATAATAGTTTGTTAATGATTTTAATGGCGCTTTTAAACTGTGGAAAAACGTTTTTTTTTTACAAAATACTTTAGATATAAAGGCTGCAATTAAAATTACTCCGAGTTAACGATATTACTTCCTTGATGTAAATAAAGTTGATGAATGTTTCATATCATTATAATTAATTTACTTAATTTTTACTTAATCAATGTTCGTACCACAATTATTTTATGTTCGTTGTTTTTGAAATGATTGATGTAGTTTTCATTTAAATTTTAATATTGAAATATTACCCCACCCCCTACTCAGCATAATTATTTATTAATTAATATACAGGAAAGGTATATTATATTGTCGGTCTGGAGTACAACTTTTTAATGGAATGTCGCTGAATTTAAATATTATCTTTAATCTTCGAGTTTAATTTTCTTGACGCTACAGCTCATGATTTTAGATTCTTAAGTCATTGTTTTCCACCTTGTAATTTTTAACATTACCATATAAGTAGACTTGTGATTTTTAATAATGCTGTACTTACAAACAAACAAATTTGTTAGAACATATTCAAAATTACACGCTTTATTGTTGTGTTCTAAAGTTATAATTTAAATGTACATTGTGTTGTGTCGATGACTTTATATTATATATCATTTTATCACCCAGTGTCGACTAAATCACAAGTTTCCCTGCAGCTCGGCTATTAAATAAAACCATTCTTGAAGTATCACTTTTACTAACTGTATTACACATTAATAATTTAATAACACACAGAATGGTTCACTAAAAACTCTCATCCTAAAACTTCTTTAGGTGAAGAAAGTATAGCTTTGGTGTTTATTTCAAAATATTTACGAGTTTGTAAGTTATTTTTAAATATCATAATGGGTAGTTCACACGGTAACTTTTAAAGTCGCGATTTTAAAAGTCGCGACTTTAAAATAAAAATGGCCGCTCTTGTAATTGCAGCATCGAGTATTGTAGAGCAACTAATTATTTTGAAGTTGCTATTTGTTGATAATGTTCTAAAATCGTTGAAACATCTATTGGGGACATAATAAATTGGAAATCGATGACAAACAAATGTATATTAGGTTAGGTTAACCTAACTTATTTGTCTGTTATGTCAAAATATAAAAATATGGTAGGCTTACGTCAAATGTCGAACTGTCAAATCGAAGTCGCGACTTTAACGCGACTTTGAAAAGTCGCTACTTTTTAGTTCACACACGTGTGACTTTTAAAGTCGCGACTTTTAAAATCGCGACTTTAAAAGTCACCGTGTGAACTACCCATAATTATATTATTACAATCATTTAATTGTTTTAGACGTATTTTATTTAAACTCTGTAACGTTTTAAGGGTAACCTTTATTTTCAAGCAAAAAATATAATTAGCAAGAAGTATTTTAAACTATTTTATGTAAAAACAAAATAATAGATCAATACAATTTTTAAAATTGAAAAAAAAGACACGTTAAATGATTTGGATGTCTTTTATTAAAAATTTTGTATGTAAATGAAAACAAAAGCATAATTTACTTAAATATAAAAAAAGATAATATTTAGTTTTTTTATTTGCACATTTTTTTAAAGCACCTCACATTTTTGTAATTTGAAAATCCTTAAAATTCATAATCGAATTATGCAGGGTGCAACACTTTTTTATGTGGCACTATTACTATCTCCGTAAATAATGAAAATACAAGGTTGGTTAAATGAGACAAAAGTTTGGTATTTAGGAGTATATTTTAAACAAGATATTGTTTTGTTTAAATATTTGCGTGATAAAACGAAAAAACCGAAATCGACCAAAATTCTTAAACTCAAATATCTCGGTTATCGTAAGCAATACACAAAAAATGCCACATAAAAAAAATTGCTTGATTTTGTTTTCTATAAAATGCTAATAGTCAAATTTTTATTCATAAACTACCGTGCGAGATATTTAACGAAACATATTTTTTTAAATGGCTGTAGTAGCTGATGACTTAGATATAAAGATTAGTTTTTTCCCTTTACAAAAATAAAATATTTCTATTTTCACAAATAAGCGAATTAACTTTAAAAGATGCGAAATCTAAGATAATAATCAACATTGCCATGAAAAAACAATAACCGACTTCTATTGTTTTATTTCAACCCTTGCTTGAATATTCTGTCACTCTTTAGACGGTGATATTAAAACTAATGTAATGTGAAATTGAAATGATCATATTAATATTAAGGTGCCCCAAAACATCTTTGGAACTGCAAGACAGAATAAAAGGAGCACTTGAAGATGTTACTTTAGAGCTTTTGTCAAAATGTAGGTAACAGAGAAATCTTATCTAGGTGTCGCGTTTGCATTAAAAATTGTAGTTTGTAGATTAAACTTTAAACACCTTCTATGAAACATATCTTAAATTTAAAACATGTGAAATTTCCTAATCTAGTCAAGTTGGACGTTTTGTCATTATAAAAATATACAAATAATTGTGTTAACTAGAAATAATGTAAATCAACTTATGTACATATTTGAAAACCTTTTCTGCCAATGTCTTAGTAAGAGGTATAAAATACATTCATATAATGACTATTAGTATGATTATTTTTATTTCGCATTACATTTGTTTTATTGTCACTGTTTAAATAATTACAGAATAGACAAGCCAGGGTCTAAATAAAACAATGAAAGGCGTTTATTGTTTTTTCCATGGCAAGGTTGATTTTTATTTTAAATTTCGCATTTTTTTAAAGCTATTTCCCTTATTTGTGGAAATAGACATATAAGATATAAACTATTATATCAATGTAACTTGAAAGAAATAATCTTTATATCTAAATCATCATCTACAACTGCCATTAAAAAAAATCTCGCATGGACATTGATAAATAAAATTTGACTATCACCATTTTATAGCACACAAAATCTAGCAAAAATGTTTTTTTTAGCATTTTTGTGTATTAGCAACGATAGCCCAGATATTTGAGTTTAAATATTTTAATCGATTTCAGCTTTTTCGTCATATTACGCAAACCATGGAATTTTTCAACAAAACAATACTTGTTTAAAACATTATTCTAAACAGCAAACGTTTGTCGCATTTAACCAACATTGTATTTTCATTATTTACGAAAATAGCAATAGTGCCACATGGAAAAGTGAAACACCCTGAATAAATTTGATAATGCTGCATATTTGTTACGCCGAATCAGTGAATGGGTTTGTGAAAAAACCAATACTATGACTAGTAGCTGAAATACTTGTTTACAAAATAGATAGATTGTATTCTATATGTTGCAATAACGGCGTAAATTCCGTAGATGTATACGATTACTAATAAACTAAATGCATAATTCGACGTTACTGAAAAAAATTTCACCAACCCTTAACCCGATCCCCTATTAGTGACCAAAGTTAACGAGGGTCAATTTAAAAGTTGGCAAAAAAAATTTTATGCCTTGCCTATTTCGCGAGTTAGACAAGCGCCAATTTCACATACTAACCAAAGCTTTTTATCTCTTAAAAACTTAAAATAAAGTAGTTGAAGGCTTGGGCGTTTTAAGACAGCCTTTAATATCCTCTATTAAAATTAATTTAAATTATTTAAAAACATAGTATGACTTCGTTGATACACGATTAGTAATTAATATTGAGCTAAAATTTTTATTAATTGCAAACTTTGACACATAATTTTCACTACAAACATTAATAGCTACTTCGCTCTAATTCGTAAAAGTATCACACGATTAATAAAGTGAAGTTGCGGGTGGCGGAAAATTTAATTAATGTTTTTTCTTAATCGCCTCATGTTAACTATTCTTTTGCGTGAGCTGTCAAACTAACATGACACTAACTTTCTATCGCTTTCAAGTTTTCGCAAAACATTGATTTTGCTTCAAGCATTACCCTCATCAAGTATGAAAGATCTAGCAAAAAAAAAGTTTAAATCTAATAAATATTTTACCATGTAACTTAACGCTGTCAATCGTAACATCTTGCAATTTTTATTTTTTAATGATTTTTGATTTTTTAACACAATGCATACTTCTGCACAACTCTTATGTTGCATAAATTAGGAAATTTTTAATAAAAGTTCTAATCCATTCGGGTTAATTTATCTATCGAACGTAAACCTGTTATTGAACGTAGCTCATACAATTGTAAGCTTACCTGGGTAACGGGTAATTGTCACCCACATCTGCAATATGGAGCGTATATTCGTGCTATAAGCTTTCAAATGCTCCTGAAATATTGATGAATTGTACAATACATCCCTAATGGTACGTAAGTATTTGGGACAAGTTCTAAATTATCTCCGTTACATGTCTTCACACCCTTGTGACATTCTTGATTTCGCTTAAACATTAATTTAAACCATTAGCAAACTGATACTAAGAGAAACCGGAATAGTTATCCTATTTTATTGATAATTCTGAATAGCATTGATTTTAATTAAGCAGAACATTTTGTCGAACTTACAACTAACTGTTTAAAATGCTTGTTATTCATAAAAATTTAAAAATTACTTTGATCTTTGGCAAATAAAATTATACTTATTTGCACAGCATTATAACTTGGTCCCAATGACTAAATATGGTTTTAACAAGATGAGGCACCTCCTCATTATAGAGCAAATGCTAGATGGATAGGCATAAGAGATTGTATTAAGTGACCATCAGGATTTTCTCACCTTACATCTCTAGGCTTTTTTGTAAAGATATCTGAAGGACAAACTGTATAAAAATCGCCCAATAATTTGATGATTTAAAAATAAATATTTTCACAGAAACCTGTTCTTTTTCACATAGAAGTACCTACAACAAACGCTATACGAATTTTTAGAGATAGGATTGGACATTGCTTGGCAGTAAATGGGGACAATTTATATATTTAATTTATTGGCTTCTTTGTTATTTTGATCGTTTATTATACAGGGTTGCGCAAAAGTATGGAAACATAGATATTTCTAGAATACCATGGCAGATATAACAACTTCCGAAAATTCGTAAGGAACAGAAAATATTATAACTGTCTTATTGCATTGATAATGCTCTTGAGTAATTATTTTTTTAAATCAGGATGTCGTTATGCGAGTGAAATGTGCTTTCGGAAATAAAAATTGTTTGTCAGTTAAAATGCTTAACTAATGCAAAGCGTTTACAAAGTTGTTATCAATCAATATATCAACCAATAGAATTTTCTGACGATTGTTTAATATTCAAAAATGATAAAAGTATTGCACCGTTTAACATCTTTTTATAATCTAATTTACACCAAAACGTTTAGTATTAAAACTTAAAACCAAAATAACCTTATATATTTAAAGTGCAATTCAAAAGAACCCAAAAATTTATTAATATTTAAAGTGTTCTACTTACAGTAAAAAGGTTGGTTACCATAGAAATGAAATCGTTAATTACAAAACCAAATCGAATATAATAAAAAGTGCAAATTAAACAGCGCAACAATGTTTGCGTTAAACATTTTTTCGTTGAATCAATATTTTTGAAAAAAATGAACGATATGTACTACTTTATTAACATCCTGTATAAACTTTTAAATGTATTTATAATTTTGCGTTTTGGATAAATAGCAGAATTGTGGATTGTTTCCAATCTTGGTTTTGAAGTCATCAATAGTTGTTTGCTGTTTTATTTTTCGCTCTAAATGGCAGAATATATTTTTCATAGTTTATCCCGCCAAGCTTTAGGGCTCCGCTCATAATCTTAGTCATTTTATACGAATTGGGCCACGCTGCGATGTCTTTACTGAGACAACCAACAACTAAAATTCCAAAAATCTTGCTATAACAATTAACAAAACAGCGTTGAACGGGGTAGCGTTAAGTGAGGTCGCACTCTTAATAATCCAAAAGCTTAGGAATGTATTTAAACAGAATACATAAAGGAAGAGCACTTATTAATAAAGTAGAAGAAGAAAGTTTTTAATCTGTCGAAATGTACCACTGGTTAACTGGTTGGAGAAATCCAAACTGATAGCAAATTCTTGCTATACAAATGCGTATTAAAGTTGCTGGGTGAGCAACATCATGTCATTATGGAGTTGTTTTTGCAATTGCAACATGACGATTTAAAAGCCAGTTTCATCCAAAGTTTTAGGAAATATATTATAAGCCAAATAATTTTTCATAACCAAGTAGTTTAGCAAAAACTAAAAAAAAATATATAAACAAACAAAATAAATCAAGGACTTTATATGATCATCACAGATATCCCGATAATTTATTATGGCTTCAAAAGTTTAAAAAAATATAAACAGGGTAGGTCAAAAGTATGGAAACGCTGCTGTTACGGTGTATACAAGTTTTATGAAAAAATGTTTTTATAAAAGGTATACTTATGGCAAATCATTAGCTACATTTTGACGTTCTTCAATTATTTTTTTCTGCCAAACATGTGCAACACTAACAGGCGATCGTCATATTTTCTTAAATGACAACCTACTTCAATTGTTAGACTTTTTCTTATTCTTTTTAACCATCTAAAAAATTTTACTGTTACATAAGAAAGTTTTTGAGAAAAATTAGTTTCAAATTTTTTTTTTTTTTTACAAAATCATTGTATTTGACTAAACAAAACCCGATCGCTGTAGTAATTGACACTTGATAAATTGTCTATGTGTTTTAATATGTTTAGACGAAAAACCATTAATTTGGGAGTACTTATTTGAAAATGGACCTTCTGTCGAATTGCTTCCGCGGAAGAGTATTCCAGGCGTTGCAATTTAATGCTTACAAAAAAATGATTTTTAATTGGAAAATAAAACACAATTAAACAAGTTATAAACTGTCAATTACTACAGCGATCGTGTTTTATTTAGTTAAATACAACGATTACAAAATAATAAATAATTTTGAAACTCATTTTTCTTAAAAATTGTAGCACTAAGACAACTTTATATGGTTTAAAAGAAAAAAAAAGCCCTATAAATTACAGTGAAAAAAATGTAGCTAATAAATTGCCATAAGTATACTTTTTATAAAAACTTTTTTTTATAAAACTTGTATTTACGCCGTAATAGCAGCGTTTCCATACTCTTGGCCTACCCTGTATAAAACAAAATTTCAAATTAGATCAACTTTAACTAGGTTGTTTTTCTCTAAAAACTGTTTTATCTATCTTTAAGTAAATAAGCGCAGAAATGCTGTTTCTTAACAATTTACTCACATTTTGTGAATGTTGTTTAACTGTATATTTATTATGGTATCTATAAAAGATGTTTTTCATCAATAAAGTATTAAAAACTTAATAAAATTTCGACATTGTACGATACTCTGCTTTTATTTTTAATATATTAATTTTTTAAATTGCTTTGGTTTTAACTTGGCTATTATTTTGTTACGCAGACCAATAACATAAGTAAATGCTGCAGTTTAAACTGTCTTTTATTCTAGAATACAAACAACTAACTGCAGTATAAATCAATAGGGCCGCAATTACTATTCTAC
This sequence comes from Elmis aenea, assembly GCA_947652605.1. Taxonomy (NCBI): domain Eukaryota; kingdom Metazoa; phylum Arthropoda; class Insecta; order Coleoptera; family Elmidae; genus Elmis; species Elmis aenea. The sequence goes on along the minus strand of OX393579.1, from coordinate 43,218,070 downwards.
AAAGTGCAAAGCAAAGTTTAATTATAGAATATTTAGCACACAGTTATGTGGCCTCAGATGCTTCTTTATAGCAAATTACATTACATGCTCTTTTATGTTAATTTTCCATTAGCTGCTCTAATTAAACAATCTATGAGAATAGTTTAGATGTTGCACAATATGTATCGGGACCAGTCCATTGTTGTTAGACTTATTAACGCATTTAAACAAAATTGCGTCAACAATTCATAAATATATAGTTAAGTTATTTTAATATTAAATAAAAGGTTTAATAAAAGTCAGCAATTAAAACAACGAAATGAAATAACTGTGTTTGGGGACAAGCCTTCGACACCCTTCCTTGAAAACCGACACATAAGAATGTATATTAAAATTTCTATGGTTTTAATAATGCAATAAAAATGTTTGTGTACGTTTCTTAGCATAATATGAAAAACACAAATTTATTTTCATAAATTATACCAACTCAAAACTAGACAACAACAAATTTCTATGTACCATGTACTAGTTAATTTGGGCCAGTATGAGGATCTAGCTTAATACATACTTATAAGATATAGAGATGCGGTTAAATTAGCAACAAGTTACTTTAGCTCAATCTATACCGATATTTAAACGTTTTAAAAGATGTAGTTAACTTTATAAAACTCAAAATTAAGTTTTGCAATTCCTTTAGTTACCCCGTTCTGACCCCAATAAATAGATACCTACACACTGTGCAGTAGAACTTTGATTATTTGTAAGTAAAACGGGTATAATGGATAACCGAATGGAAACGTAATAAAATATGTGCCTCTTGGATTTAATTATTTTAATTTTTATTGCATATCAGATTCTGCCTCATGATTGATTGACTTTATCTGTTAAATAAGCTCCGAATAATTGGAGTTCTATTGTACAAATTTTAAACTAAAGCAATATAATTTACTATTGCATAATTTATTTTATAAAATTTAGGAGCTTAGCATTTTTGCTACATTAAATTATTTGTTGAAGGGATTTTATTTAACTAAAACAAGCGAAAATCATACTTACAGTTATGTTATAATCCATCCCCTTACGGTGTAGAGGTGTGAAGGTGTCTATTTTTCTCAGCGTTTGCGCTTGCGTCCATCTTTTTTCTTAAGTATCCTGGCTATTTTTCCATTGCAGGTTCTTCTAAGCTTTCTCTTTTCTTCTTTTGTCCACACCCTCTTTCACTGTTCTACTTTTTTCATTCCTGTAAGATGAACTCACATTAGCTGGGCTCTATTTAATTTTGCTTTTAATAAAATTAACTTTAAATCAACATTGTTTAATGTTAACGTTTGCCTTTTTGTAATTATTGACAATTGTCGGAATACGCAACGAAACAAAAAATTATAGGTATTTTAAAAACTAAGCAAAAGCTTTGAAAAAATCTTTGGTAATAAAAAATTATTTTTACTGCAATCGTCACTAAACTAGCTCAATAAGTACCGAAAAGCGGCTGTAATAAAAATGTGACAAATCAAAGATAACTAATGGTACTAACTAAATTATTTTTTCTACGACCACTAATGTAAATGACTCTTACCGTGCAGCCTGCATGCATAGTAAAAAGGGTCCTTACGCACGGTAAGCAAAAAGCACACTTTTTTAAAGAAATGATCAAAGTAGACACGTCACTGAATGCCTAGTAAGTGAGTTATAACGCCCGGTAAGCAGAACGCACCTTGGTTAGAAATGTCAAAGTAGGCTTACGACAAAATTGACAACGTAAATACATGTGTATATTAGCCAAAAAGCCGTTAAAATCGTAGGAATTATGTGATCGTAGAAAAAGTAAGCTACATAACACGAGTTGTAAAGCAAGTACGCACTCGTGGAAATACGCACTCTCCGCTACGCGGCTCCGTGCGCAACTTTTCCACTCGTGCGTAATATGCTTCTTACAACTCTTGTTATTTAATATACTATTAAGAATGTACAGGGTGGCCTATTTTCGATGCCCATATAGGGTATCTCGGTTATTATCAGAGATAGAAAAAACTAAGTACGTAGTCTTGATTTATTTTTTTAAGAGAAATTCATTGTCGTAAACAGAAAAGACATTTTTGGCATGGTTTTTTGTCCATAATAAGATAGCGGTTCAATTTTTTTAACCCCTACAAATATTGATATATTACACCTAACTTTCTTATTTTAAATGGCAACCAGAGTTGGCTTTGACATAAATCGAAAGCTTATTTTTTGTGCTTTTCAAAAATATATAATTTGCTTATGGTTGCCATTTAAAATAAGAAAGTTAGGAGTAATATATCGGTATTGATATGACGATATGAGTAAAAAACAATTGAAGATCGCTATCTTATTAAGGACAAAAAACCATTCCAAAAATGTCTGTAATGTTTTTCTGTATCTTTTCGTTAAGCGAGATATTTAACATTTTTGAAAATTGCAAAAATCGGTTTTTGGCTATATTTCGAAAATTAAAAAAGATATCAAAAATCTGTTTACGGCAATGAATTTCTCTCGAAAAAATAAATCGAGACTACGTACTTAGTTTTTTTCTCTGATAATAACCGAGTTACCCTGTATGGGCATCGAAAATAGGCCACTCTGTACAACGTTTGTTATTAGCGCTCAACCTATTAGTATCTAAGTATTTTTTTTTACTTATTTAATCTTATGTCTTTTTTTCGTTTTGTCGTGATGTCTACTGTCCGTAGAAGAATTTCTTGATTTATTTTTATTTTCTTTATGTTTTCTACTGTTTCTTTCAACATCATCATTGTACGTATGTCTGTCTTCCTTTGCTTTTCATTATTCTGTCGTACTGTACCCCATCCAAGTGTCCTAACGATCTTATTTATTCGTTTTGCACAAGTGCTTCAACTGCTTTAGCGTTTAAAGTTTCTTTTGTTTATTTGATCATTATTATTTTCTTCAAGTCTTCTTTTGCGCTCTTTACTTTAATTTTGAGTTTATTACTTGTCATCTACAATTTTCGTAAAGTAGCACTGGAGCCGCTAATTTTAAAATATTCCATTTTGATTATATGATACTTTGCAGATTGTAATTATAATTTACTAACAATAACTTTTCATATTTTTATTTTAAAACCCCAAGTCTCTTAAATATATGGGTTGTACTATTTCATTTCTGTTTTAATTTACATAAAATTTGTGTCCTTTAATAAAATAGAATTTAGTCGAATATCGATCGACACGTCGGTGTATTCTTTTAGAATGTTCGCATACATTGTATTACTGCGATTTTAAATTAATGTATGGCCCTAGCCGGTAATACAGTTATCATTTAGCACGTAAAATCTTGTTTGTGGGGTCATCAATATGCTAAATCCCAAAATTTATATTCCTTGATTGGTAAGTCTTTTATTCTCGTCAAACTGATCTGAAAAAATGTTGATGATTATTTACGGACTTCATTAACCCTAATGCTACTTTATTTTTCTCGACTGGTACATTATTCAATTTGGCCAGCAGAAGCAATAGTAACCGGAATGAATTGTGAGGGCGGCTGTGTTTTTTATATCGCGGCTGTATGTACGTATGTAGATACGCGTTGCATATGTATGATAAGCGCAGCCTCATCCTTTATAAAGCTTCCCTCTTGCTTTGTGCTTTTGTTTGGGGCTAACGGATTTCCTCCACTGTTGTTTTCGGGGTTATAAATTATGACAATTACATCTCTGCAATACAAAAGTACAGAGATACCGATAAAATAAACATTGCTTATATAAACTTTCATCATTCGGCCCTATAATTAAATACATTTTACATGCTCCAACACTTCGCACCGTTGTACCTGAGCGAATAGCTGCTAAAGCACGAAGAATATGTTAAAACAATATAATATGTGGATTTGTTTTTTTTTGTCTGTCTCTCTCTCTCTTCATCTGTCTAACAAGAGCAAAACGCTCATTTAAAAAAACGAGAAACAATGGTTTTTAAGAACTTTTAAACCCACATATCAAATAGGTAAAAACTAAAAGAACACGTAGGGTTAACTCTTGAAATTTTTCATGCATGGGTAAAACAAAATTTGTAACCTGATCTCTCGTCAAATAAAAAAAAGCACATAAAATAGCTGTTTATATGCAACTAGAGAGAAAAGTGATACTATCTAACTAAGCGCGAACATAACAAGAAAGCCGAATTTCTGGCGTAGGGCCCCGCGCTTAAGGAGGCCCCGCGCTTAAAATAAAATACAAATAAATAAATAATTGTATTTTAGAAATATAAATAGGTAGGTACTAATTAACCGCATAGAAATAAATAATAATACTGTATCATATAACTTTAAAAAAATATTGTTTAATGGTAAAATACTAAACTAAATAAACAGATTATACCAGTAACATATGCTTATGCAGGCTTACATTATTTATCAAATATTACCGCCGAATCGCTAAATTTGACGTGACACGGCATTAGGAAAATACGCTTGTCATTTGTTTATAAAAATGTAATAAATAACATTTTGTTTAATATTTATGTAGGCGATGCTTTGAGAAAGTGGATAAGCGAAATGAAAAATTATACGTATAACTACAACAGAGATACATTATCTTTACAATGTTATTCGCGGACGACTAGGTATTAGTAGCAGGTTCTGTTGGCAATTAGGACTATATAAACTAGACCAAACCTTCTCCACATAAAACCTAGCAATATCTCCCGAAAAAAACAAAAACGATGGAATTTTAAGGTGAAGAAATAATAATATTAAAAATAATACGGAGGGATAAACCGATAGAACAAGTAAACACTTTAAATACCTCGGCTGCCACACTGCGCTACACAAAGATGCTGAAATAGATAGATGGAACAATTAGAAGAACACTGAAGAAAAAAGTTTAGTCATGTCTACTCCAACACTATTGTGTGGCAGTACGGTGACCATACGTTCTTTATTTTAAAGCGATGTTCTTTGCATTTATTTATTTTAGACACACTCTAGTTGATCCTTTATTCTAAAAAAATATGCGGCAATAAATTAGTTTATGCCGGCCACATATGGAACAATTGTATTATTGGGATAAAATGCCTTTCAGTAAATTTAATATTAAAGTTATAACAATAAAAATGTATTCATCCTTTTACATCTATTCTACAGTTAAAATTTAAAGGAAGCTTTTTATAAAATATGTTTAGTATGAAAGACTATTAGAGTACAGTAAAACTAGGTGGTTGACTCTAGTACTGACTTTAAAACTGTTTGCGCCTCTCAAAACACACTTTTAAGAGCAGGAGAAATGTCCTACAATATTTTCAGAACCTTTTTTTAATGATTCCTTCTCTGAAGCCCGTTCATTTTTTGCCCATGGTCAAGCCTTAACTTGTCATAAACACATTCAGAAAATTTTATCTCAGACTATTTTAAGGTTACTATGAAAAATTTAAACTTTAATTGTCTGAACACAAAAGTTTTTACCCATTAATGCAAAAAAAAAATATTTCACGATTGAAAAAAGATCACTAGGTACCAGAAAACAAAATCATTTAAAGAATTTGTGAAATCATTTTATTAAACTTTTATTGATGACCTATTTAAATCAGTAGTATAATGCTTTTCAAGAAATGATTGAAATTAACCTGGTCCTTTTAAATGAAATCCGTTTGGTCCAAAGTAAAAATGAGTTGCAAAGTTTCAAGATTACTTTGAAAATTTAATGCTTTTTTAAAACCTATCGCTAATTATTGAGTATTTATTTACTACTACTAAGAGGCTATTTTCTACAAAAAATAAAATCTATAAGTACTAATAAAAAAAAATTAAGAGTCGAAATACTGGGAAGCTTGCATTTACACCAAATCTTATTACAGCATGAACTGTGTAGAATTTTCTAATTACAAAAAAAAACAAAAATGACATGTAAAAAATACATTTCTCTCAAAAATATCATTGAAAGTAAAATAAAATTGTATATTATTTTTAACAATTTAAATATACATAGTACCTATTTATTATCTATATTAGTGTAGTGTATAAAAAAAATTATATTTAATTTTTGTAACTGACGTGAAAAATACTTTGAAATTAAACTCTTACCTTCGTCCATAAGACCACTGAGAAATGGTTAGTTTTGTAGTTTTTTTTTTTTTAACTGAGGCATCCGACGTGGTTTAGTATATGTTTCCGTCAGTAGGCTTTATTTGTCCTTTATTTTCACTAATTAAATATGGTCACCTTAACTATAACACAAAGCAGTAAAATGAGATTTTTAAGATCAGTATTGGGATGTAGGCTATCAGATAAAAAACGTAAAAGCGAAATACGTAAAGAGTTTGACATACACGACATTAACGGAAAAAAAAATAGAATATAGAACTTTTTTTTGCTTTAGGCTTTCGCGGCCATTGTTTAGAATCGTGTCTTCTTTGATTATATACATACGTGACGTTTTGACCATACTGTCTTGGTCTTTTTCCAAAACGACTCAGTCGCAAAATTATTTGTGACAAAAATTTAATACATACGTATAAAAAAGTACTGTGCTGATGCAAATTTTATTAATTGTATCGATTATTTAACTAAATTAAAAATATTTTTTAATATTTTGCAAGATCAAAAAGTATATTTCTAACTTCAATTTTTAAATGACTTGTATATTGTTACACACACATAAAAAGCTAAAAAGCTAAATACCTTGGATGTGACTTCTTCGAGACCATGGCTTATCTCAACAATATTCAAGACCAAAGGAGCATCCTCTTCTACAGTAAAGTTTGTTGATTAATTAATGTTGACTGATTTATTGTTAATTTTCTACATTTTACGTATGCAATTTAATTTAAAGAATGTGAATATGACTACTATTTATAATGATGTTTAGGTTTAAACAGGCATATGTGTTAGTTTGTTTGTAATGTCCTAATCAATTGCTAGTATCGTTTAAAAAGATGCGCGCTCCTAAGACTTGGCACGGCTCGGTTAAATTTAGTTCGTGCATATGATCGTTCCAAAATTCGCTCGCTTTGAGTATTCGTCGTTCACGACCAAAACCGGCTCCGAGAACACGCCAAGGCAAGTGTCTATCTTTTTCGGCAGGCACAATAAATTAATTTGAAGTTTATCGCGTGCCAGCTAATAATTTTCAACATCATATATCATCGAAATTAACTGATAACGTGTAAAAAACGTTTTTAATAATTTTAGTTGCGAAATATAATAACCTTAGGCACCTCTATTATGTTTATTACTCAAAACTTTATCGATCTTTAAATTAAAAATCTTACAAACGCATGAAATTACAACTTTGGAATAATTTTTAATCAGCTAGTATAAGTTAATAAAAATTTGCTTTAAAGTGGTTAAATTTATCTATTTTTAAATTAAAAATATAATGATTTGTGATTAATTGTTTTTAAAAGAATTTAGAAGGATTAATTTATGGAGATTCCACATTTTTTTTAGTTAAGCACTTTAAGGTTGTCAAATTATAGTTATATTTTGGAGCGAGTAACATTGTCAATGTTTAGGTTTGTCTATCAAAAAATGCATACATTATGTCTAGGTTACACTTCTCAAATATGTGCTTGTAAAATACGATGACAAGGACGCAACATTAGTTTCAAAGGATGGCATAGTGAACCAAAATTTAGGTCAGTCAAGCTAGGTTAGTCACAACCAGGGTAGATAAAAATCATGATTTTTTTAAAAAAATCAAAAAAATCGATTTATTTGATTTAAATCAGATTTTTTTGGTTTAAATCAAATGTACCATATTATCGAATATAGTGATATATTCACATGCTATTTCTGTTTTGTGCTAATATATTTAATAACCAATATATTTAATTCATTGGTGAATTTTTGTCAAAATGAAAAATTAAATATAATGATTAAGAATTTTGAAAAATCAGTGCTAAATGGTGATCTTTAATTAACTATATACAGGGTGAGTCATTAGTGCGGGATCGGTCGATTGTGGCTAAACGGCTTGAGATATGAAGTTGAATCAAATACTATTTTATACAGGTTTTTCTAAACAACACAATAAAAATATTTTCAAATATACAGGGTGAGTCACCTTTCTGGAACTAATAGTAACTTTTATATTTCAAATACAACACCCAATTTTTTATTTAATATTTTTGACCGCCATAATTTTAAATTTGCATCAATATAAAATACTAAAGGTTTTTATAAGGCGTTGTAAAAAAAAAATTAATTTTCTAAATTATTCAAGGTTTTAAGTCTTTATTTAAAAAATTCTTTTGAAGTTATTTTGAAGTACAGAGTTTTAATTTGGTATGGACATGCAGAAAAAAATTCTCTGTTCGCTCGATATGAAAAAATTTGAATCACACATACAGGAGTGTTTACAAATAGGTGGCAACTTTCATGATTTTCAAAAGCTCGTAACTCGATTTTTTCAAATGCGAACCCCTGTATTTTTTATGTCATCGAATTCGTCTTTAAAAGAGCTTCATATTTAGTTAAGTATGTCCTATACCCAAAACTCATACTTTTCGAGATATTCGACATTTTTCTTCAAATCGTTATTGAAGCAATAAAGTGCCGTGGAAATTGAAAAAACTGACTGTTCACTTCGCTAACGTCAAAAACTTTTTAATTTTTTTTTGAATTATTGCATTTCCATAATGAATATTACTTTACAAGAGCAAATTGATATGGTTTATTCACCATTTCGTGTATTTAATTACTAATAGTAATATAATTTTGTTTTATTATAATTATTATATCGTATCTACTCATATAATCTGTGATTTAAATTGATAATTTTTTTTTTAAATCACTTGATTTAAATCAATTATTTTTTTTTAAAAATCACTTGATTTAAATCATGAGTTAAATCTTGATTTAAATCAATTGATTTAAATCTGCTCAACCCTGGTTACAACCAATCACACAAAATGTACAAGCATTTTGAAAATAAAAGTACTTTGTTGCAGTTCTTCTATTCTTTATATATTCTGTTTGACAATTTCTTTAGCGTGTGTCCAACCGCCTCTTAAAAACGACCTTGATTAATAATTTAAAAATGAAAACAAGAGCAAGGTTAGTTGAGATGGTACGGTCGTAATGAAAGAAGAAAGACTGGTGCGAAAAGTGAATGAAGCGGAAGAAACAAAAAACAAGGAGAAGAAGACCGGAGCAAACGTGGAAGAAGACGTCAGCAGAGGCAACAGGATTAAAGTGTGAGGAAGTTAAGGTTTCGACACGTAATAGAAAAAAGTGAAAACAATTCTGGAAACAGACACCCATAAACTCAACTCCAACTCTCCAACACAGCCTTACTACTCCGCAAAATAAAAAAGCGATAGATTAAGAAAAAAGAATAAGTACTATTTCCCCAGCCAACAAGCTAATATACAAAGCGATCTATTACCGTGCATTAAAAAAAAGCATAAGCATGTGTATAATTTTCACGTTTGCTTTTAAATGGGTATTATATGGGTCAAACTTTTCAATTTAAATTTTTGCTGTTTATCAAATAAGCAATTTACTTAAAAAAATTAATTTATATTTACATAATATAAAAATAATTATTCATAATAACATATTATATTTAATAATATATACAGGGTGGTCCACATAGACGGGCCACTATTGGGATCTCGTAAACGGTAAGAGGTATGAGCTACAAAGAAGTTTAAATTAGACAAATTGTTCCATTTTCGAAGGCCTATTAAGTTAAAAAAAAAAAATCGTTAATAACTCGGTTATACTTGATGCTACAATTTTTTTTTTTAGAGAAAGAGTTGTAGATTTTTGCACGCACTGTAAAATAAAAACATTCATTTGTTTCAATGTTGTTTCATTCTTAGATAAATTACAAATTAGCATTTTTTAAATGGAAACCGTAGTCGGTTGTGACCTCCTGAAGAACTTATTTTTAAGCGAATATTTCATATCAACATAGGTCCATAAACGCTTAATTTTAGATACACGGTGCTGAAATTTTCGAAAAAATATCGATGATTATTAACCGATATATTTAAACAAAATTTGGTATAAACAGGTATCTTATTTGGTGAGAATGTCAAGCCCCACAAGCAACCAGTGGCGCAGTTGTGGAGGGTCACTTTCATCGACTTTTAGAAAAAAACTAGTACGGCCCTGTTCAAAATCATCCTCTTAAATGTTCATATTGGGTAGAATTGACGGATGTAATTCGTTTTGAAGTTTAAGAGGTGACAAGACAACACTATGTCAATTCTACTTAACATGAACATTAACAAACCATAGTAACACCAAAATGAATCGTTTTATTATAGAATATTTCTGTGGTCGGCGGGAAAAAACACAAGTCAAAAAGTGCAATTTTTTTATTATTAACCTTATACTATTCATATTGTTATGTTCTTATACTGGTAATTTGCAATTTCGGCACTTGTGTTTCCTGTTTATAATGTTAGTTCCATTTCACGTATTTTTATTAATAATATCTTTCTATTGCAATGACATTTTGTGTAATCAAAAGATAATAAAAGTTATGTTTAAAAAGGAGTATTTATGTTTCCTCCATTCATTTTTTTTAAATTCTACGTAAAAAATATATTTTTTAAGAATAAACGAGTTAAACTGAATATATCCATTTGTTTACGTTTGTGAAAAACTACTTAAGGTATTCTTATTTCATGCCAGTTTAAGTCAAGTATTTACTGTTTATTAAAAAATTTCATCATGTTGACATATTGTGGTAATTTAATACTTAATTTTAGGTAAAATATACCATACAAGTAAAATTTAAACTCACATGATAATCAGTAAAATAAAAAACGTTGGTCCTAAAAAATTGCACTTTTTGACTTAAATGCTTTTTTCCGCTGACCACAGATTTAATAGTTCATATTCACTAATTTTATTTTTTACTCAAAAACTGTAGGTTTTGCAGTAAAAGTTAAAAAATAAAAAAAGTTTCTAAATAAACTAAGCTTTTAAATTGCAACATTTGAACCCTCCAAATAGTTCTGATAAAAAAACCAACAGGGGTCGCACTTTTTAGCCCTTTGTGAAGGTGAGAGAATTAAAAATATAACTATGGAAAACCTTTTAATAAGTACAAAAAATCTACCAAATATCATTCTCCTACATATAACCCAATTTAAGAAATAAAATAAAAACCTAATTTTACCGTTATTTTAGGGGGTGTAATCCCGAAAGGATACGTCTAAGGGAAAAAGTATTTAGAAGCCCCCTTTATTTTTCGATAAAGAATTACCTCCTGATTTTTTCGCAATATTTCAGACACACCCTGTATAATAAATGTAATTATATTAAAACAAATTAACCTTAATATTTTGTTCCACGTATCTATGAAGCCTTCGTGACTTATTTTACACGTAGCTTTCAAAATATTTAATCAATTTTTAATTATCAAAATTTGCTTGGTCACCATGTTCATATTTGTTCAATTTGTTAATAGACTTAAGTAGGTTGAGCGATAAAGAACATGGTTTGGAAAATAACTGAATAATTTTTGTGATTCATGAAGCGTAAGACAGCAATCAAAATAAATTTTAACGGGAAACAAGTATTTTTAAAACCATTACCAATTATGAAACTACCTTGGTTTTCATTTCTTATCTAGACCTAATAATTATATAAAGTAGCAAACGGATAAAATGCTTGTATATGCTCACCTTTAGTGCTTTGATAAATGTAGTTGTTGGTGCTCTTACCTATAATTATCAATGTTTACCATCTCAATAAATGTATCGCAGCGTTTTGCCTTAACTTGTATGCCCCTAATTTGTACTTTAAAAACACGTTGGTGATTTGATGAGCACAATCAAATAATTAATATTTGTATTGTCAGCATGCAATTTAATGATTAAGTACATCCTTTAATACTAGTTATTATGCAAAATAGCGATAATTACAATGTCGCTCGATATTTCAGAATTTTTCATTTCTGCGTGACATCAATATTCACGCAAAATCAGCGTCGATTTCACTTAAAATGAAGAATTATAAAAGGTGCATAATAATTTCCTTTAAATTTTCAACAGGATGCATAATTCTGCACATAATAACTCTTTATGGCCTGTCAAAGCTGCTAAGAGTTAACACTCCTGTAATTTTAACCTCGCAGAAGCCCTAAAATAAAGCCGCATTATAAAGGAACAAATTATGCGAAAAAACAATTTTTAAACTTAAATATATCAGGACTGTACTTACGGCATCTTATGCCGTAAGTAATTTACGATTATTTTAAGCAAGAACTGAAAACGGAACGAAATCGATAAACGAATTAAACTAAAATGTTTATAAGAATCAAAACAAAAACGAAATTTTAATTTTACCTTCAAAATTAAAAACGAAATAAATAATTTCCATTACCGGGTTTATCACTATTTAAAATTTAAATATTATTTATTAAACATAAATCGGGATTTACTGTCTGTGTTTAGGGAAAAAGTGGTAAAATATCTCACTTGAAACAAATGAACTTTACTTTCCTCAGTGAATATTGCATTATTAGATACAGATCGTGTGTACTGTGTACATTTTCATTACATATTTACACACCTGATGGCGCGAAGTTATCACAAATTAAATGCACAAATTTTATTTGAATACACAGGGTTCTCATTTTTCGAGGGCCACTATGGGGATCTCGTAAACGGTAAGAGTTACGACTTCGGTTAAATTAGGGCAAAGTTGTATATTCAGGTAATAATTTGACGCAAACAGACCTTATCCAGCTTTTTTTAGTTTTGGATATACAGGGTGTTCCAATTATACACCGCCAAAAAGTAGGTGCATATTCCTGAGTGAAAATGATGACCATTTGTCAAATATTTTTTTATCTGAAAATGCTTCCTTTCAAAGTTAGAGACCTCCAAAGTTGCAAGAAAAAAAATAATCAAAAAATCGATTACGTCCTAGCCGTTTAAGCTAGAGCTATCAAACTTGGCCGAAATGTTTAGGTGTTTCCCATTGACTTTGTGGGATAATTAGAAGGAAAACACGTAATTGGAAGTATGATTTATAGTCAGGTCATCCGCTTACCATCTTCAGAATTTGTTTCTCTGGAATAAAATTGAAAATGTCATTCGTCCATAAGAAAGTACGACTTAAGAGAAAAAAAATCGTCCCTCTTTGTTTTTTGCTGTAAACGTAGCCGTTTTCGAGAAAATTAGCACCAAAGATGCATCGCCAAACTCTGTTTATACACCTCAAATATTTTTTTTACTAAACTTAGTGGGCTAATGTCATGCTTGACTTAAAGCTTGTTCGCCTGGTAAGCGGATGACCTGACTATAAATTATACTTTCAGTTACGTGTTTTTTTTTCCTAATTATCCCACAAAGGAAAATGCCAATTAGGAATTTTTTTAAATAAAATATTTGTTTTTGCCATTTTTAACAACAATAGTTTAAAAAAAGTCTTAAGTTTCTACATTTTCGAATTCAGAATAAAATGCTCTACAAATTGGCATTAAAATCAGATATACCGTCTATTAGAAAAAAATTGACCTGATGATGGTTTAAAGAAAGCGAAACGTCGCATGGAAAATAGAATTGGAAATTTTGATTCTTTGCAAAAAGTGGCCATGAAAAAGTTTTTACAGAAATAAAATTCAACATAAAATGAGAAAGTTACGGGTAAAAAACAAAAATCCACTCTTTTACTGTTTTCCTTTAATCTCCAAAACTAAAAAAGCTAGATAAGTTCTGTTTGCGTCAAATTATTAAGCACCTGAATATACAACTTTGCCCTAATTTAACCGAATTCGTAACTCTTGCCGTTTAAGAGATCTCCATAGTGGCCCTCGAAAAACGAGAACCCTGTATGTTATTATGTTAACAATTTGGTGAATCTAATATGGCAGTTCGCCAGTCTAAAACATTTTGTCTGTAAGGATCAAAATTCAACATATCGCAGTTTATAATTTAGCTGTCGAAATAGATAATAGTCTGAAGGGGCCAAATCGGGAGAATATGGTGAATAATATTCGTATTCAATAAGCGACTTGCATGCAAGGACGCTATACTGCAAAAACAATAAGCCTTTGGAAAGTTTTTCCCTTGTGTTTTTACAATTTTGTTCCGAAATTTTGCTAACACAGAAAAATAGTATTCTCCTGCCACCGCATTTTCTTGTTGCAAGTAATCAGTGAAAAGTATTTTATTCCTATCCCAAAAAATTGAGGCGAGTATTTTCCAGCAAAATTTTTAGAGCCGAGGAAAACACTTTTTGGACGTAACTTTGGTCTTTGGAGCATAGCAATATATCAAAGTTTCTTTCATTGTAACAATGCGGGGCCAAAAAGATTGATGTAACATTTTTAAATTGGCTGCAAAATGTCTGGATGTTGTCAACTTCATTATCTTTTTAAGTTGCTTTACAAAATAGGTAACTTTTGTCCCATTTAACCGACCTTAAATCTATAACGGTTTAGAAGTTACCAATGGTGAACCTTTAATTGTGAACACACTGTATAACTCAACTTTTAAAGTATTACTAAGTCACTAAAATACTTAATATTGCTTTGACTGTCAACGATTTACTACAATTATGCCTAGAGCCATTTATAGTATTACATATTCTCCATATTATCTAATTTCTCCATAAAAAATGTTTTGTGAAAACATGAAAAAATAAACGATACGTAATTTTACCAACTGTCTACATTAACTTCTACTGTAAATATATGATGCATTTTCCAGTAAACCGTTTTAATAGCAGTGTGTTATCAGATTTTCCACTTTTGTTTGCACAGCAGACAAATCACTGCAATTCTGTTTTTGATTAAGAGTATATTTCATATTGGACGTCAAAGTAATGTCATTAAAGTCCAAGTAGGTTTGACTTTTCAAATTATACAACCTTCCGTTGTTTCACAACGATTTAAAAAAAATTAGGTAGCATTAATTTCATGTTATTATTTATTTTTTACGTGTAATTTGAGAAACAATTTTTAATTTAAATAGTTAATTTCGTTCGTTCACTGAAGTCGTTTAGATGTTTTATTTTGCAATCAACATAATATATCTAGAGTAATGAACTAGAACTCGAGTTGTAATTATATTGTTCCGTGTTGGTGTTGACATGACAAAAATCCCACGCGACAAAAAGTCAAGTGGTAAATGCCCTAGAGAGCAAGTCTCATAATATCAGGAATGAACGCAAACTCCGTTTAGCCTTTGAACACGTTGTACGTTTTCATTGCTATAATTGTATATCGACAAACAATATTTTTAGAAATATACACAGATAAAAATTTTTGTTATTATTTAAAATTTGATAGTGCTATTAAAAGCAAATATGATTAATTTTTGGTACATTTTAAACGTTTTGAACTTAAACTTTATATTTATATCAGCTTGTTACTTGCATTTGTTTTTATCAGGTGTTCAATTTTTTTATTATCTCAAGTCGCTATTTGCAATCTGCTTACTGTGCATGAACCAAATTTGTTGACAATTTAAACAATTTGGAGATTTACTGTCCAGTGACTGTAATGTAAACTAATATTTTTTACTTATGTAACTTATTATTAGCTTAATTTTGGTTGTGAGTCACTTATTTTACTTGGATTAATTAAATTTAAAACTTAATACTACTGGTTTAAAGCGTTTTAAGTAACGCACTTCGCTACCGTTGTCTAGATTCTAGAAGCTAGATAACAGATTTATAGCACTCAAATTTAGCCTCGTTCACAGAGTGACACTATGTGCTCTATTGACTCTATTCTGTTTAACGCATTCTGTAACTTTTTTTAGTTTTGTCTTGCTCTTTGATAATTATTTTAGCGTTATTTGACAACCTTAGAGTTAAACTGCAAAAAAAATATTTAAAAAATAACTGTAAAATAATGCGATGCGTGCATGGTCGTCCGCAGAAACTTATCCAGGGGGAGGCAAAGGATTGCAGTAAAATATTAACGAACTTAACTTGACCCTCTTTCATTTGGTCATTAATGGAGTACTCGGTTCCAGGGAGGGGCAAGTGCCCCGTTTGCCCTCCTCTGTAAACGCCCATGGATGCGTGTGCATAATATCTGATTTTTTTTTATTATAAAAAGAAATCGAAACCGGTATTATCTATAATGTGTATGGTAAAAATTAGGCTTTGTTACAAATCTTTTTTTTTATGAAGGGGTTTTAAAAGAACTATTAACCAGAGTTAAGATTGCTATTCCTCTATGAGCAGCAATGTTATTTATATTATATTATATCAGTTTATTAATGCAACAGATTTCTGCTAAAGAAGAAACTAGAATTTTAAAAATGGTCAACATTTCCAAAACAAAGGCTAAAGATTTTTATTTAAACTTCTTTAAGTAATTAAATAAATCACTTTAAATATTTCAAACATTCGTAACATAATGTGTACAGGGTGGTCCGAATTCGATGGAATTACACGGGTGGATATCTCGCTTAATAGCCAAGATAGAGAAACGGTTAAATTACCAAAAATTTGCTAACTCAGAACCGTTCTGAAAAATATTCTATCATTAAGGGTTTTTAAGTTATTAAATTTTTTTTTTTTTGTCATATTTATAATGTGTTATACCTACAGGGTGTGTATAAATTGGCGGAAGGGCTACACGGCGATGTTTTTCGTAAAATTCCAAGTCGAAAATCTTAATACAAAAATGTTGTACCATGCTTCCTATTGCCTCAGGAACCATTTAAAGAAACAAAAATTTGGCAACATTGCATCCATTGATTTGCGTTTGGGCATTTTTTTATCAGCAATTTTTACTTAGGTATGTATAATATTTGTTCGAACTGAAAGCCTTCAGTTCGTAAACATAGCTGCAAACTTTTAGGTATTGTCTAACACAAACTAGAAAATTACGAGAAAAATAGAGTTGACAGCTGATGACAATGTTGCCATGTGTATTATTTTCATTCAAATCAGTGATTAACATATTTTCAACACCAATTTTTGAAAGGAAAAACACAATATCTAGGAAAAAATATTATTCGAAATTTATTTTTATTCCAAATCGCAAAATATTAAATAATAATGCTTATTAAAGGACTGAATGTCAAAACTTTGAGTACCTCTTGCAGACACAGCAAACATGGTACAACATTTTCGTATTAAGATTTTCGACTTAGAGTTTTACGAAGAAAATCGCCACGTGTAGCGCTTCCGCCAATTTATACACACCCTGTATATCCGTTATTGTTGTAAATTTCGAAAAAATTTATGAAGATAGTTTATAGATATATTAATGTAAAATTCAATTACACTTAAAATAAATTCTACGCTCGCCGTTAAAAATATGACACAAACTTACCTTTTTTAAATGGAAGCTATAGTTGGCTATGACCTGTTTTTTTTTCATTCCAATTATATTAGGATTGTAGTTATTTTCAATAATACGCTAGTTACGAAGGTTTCTTTAATTTTTTTTTAAAGAAAAACAGCAGGCTTTGAAAACAAAAACAAAACAAGGTGTAAAACCTTTTGAAACTCTCGTTGTACAAGTTTAAATGTTTAGTGATTTGTTGTTGAGATAAACTTTATAAATATTTGAACGATAAACAACAGTATACTACATAACTGCTGATTCTGGCTATATTGTTGTTATCTTATCTTCAAATATTTATAATGTTTATCTCAAAAACAAATTACAAAACCTTCGTAACTTGTACCATATGAGTTTAAAAAGTTTTAACACCTTGTTTTGTTTTTATTTTTACAGCCCACTATGTTTTTCTTAAAAAAAAAAGCTTTTTAACTAGCGTATTATTTAAAATAACTACATTAGCCCTTATATATTTGGAATGAGAAAAAAATAAGGACTTTAAATAGGTCAAAGCCAGCTATAGCTCCTATTTAAAAAAAGGTATGTTTGTGTCATAACTTTTTAACGGCGTGCATAAAAACTTTTGTTTTGGTATCATCGAATTTTGCATAAAAATATCTAAAAATAATTTTCATACATTTTTTTGCTATTTACAACAATAACGGAGATAATATGACACAAAATAAATATGACAAAACAATTTTTTTTTAATATTTCAAAAACCAGAAATCAGAATGTTTTTGAAAACCGTTTAAAAAACTGCGCATTTTTGGTAATATAACCGTCTTAAATATTAAGCGAGATAACCCATGTAATACCATCGGATTTAGACCACCCTGTATATATCGCTGGGTTAGAATTATAAGGGTGTATGTAACAATTTTGGCACTATATGAGTTATCAATACTATAATGTTCTATGTTACTCATAGAACGTTTAGAACCAGATTTTGTGTACGTCAGGCATACGGTTATGGTTTTATGTGCACAAATTTAAAGTTTTATGTCGTAAAAATTTTTGCTGGGAGTGACACAGTTCTATGTTATACATAGAACTTATCGTTAAGATATACTGATGTATTTAATTTAAAGACACTCTTAGGACTTTATTGTTGTTATTGTAAGTGTAAGTGTTATGAGTATATTTATGTTTATACCAGTGTTTTTTGTATAAAAAATGAGTGAAAGTGAGCAGGAAGGCGAGTTTTACGAAGGAGGGTATGATTCTGATAAAGATCGGGAATGGGAACCGAATAGAAGAATTGAAAATAGGTATGTAAATAGTTAGGTTAAGTTGTGTTATTTAACTTTTTACATTCTTTAGCAGTACTTCCTGCAGTGACAGTGATAATGAGGAAGAGCGGCAAGAGAGAGCCTCGAATAATTCCGAAGGTGATTATTTTTGTGTTAATTCATTTCAGTCAAGTATGCTACATAATTTAATTTTTTGTAAAGGTGATGATTTGCCACCAATTTCTTTGTCATTGCAAGAGAATTTTACAAGAAAACGGAAGAGATGCCCAGAGAACTGGGCGTCAAATATGCGGAAGGAAAAACGAGCTAGAGGACTAGAATACGTCACCGCAAAAAAACGCATTATTCCAGCGAAATCTGTCAAAGCAAAAAATTGCAACAACTGCACTCATAAGTGCACTTCCATTATAAGTAATGAAGAACAACAGCAGCTTTTTCGGGATTTCTATTCTTTGGACCGAGCGGCCAAAAGCATGTTTATTGCGGCCAACTGCGATGTATGTGTCCCTGAACGAAGAAGAAAAGGCAAAAACAATGTAAATTCTAAAAAAAAGCAGACGTTTTTATATTTCTTTAAAGTAAAAGAAAGGAAAGTACAAGTTTGCAAGCAGTATTTCCTTTCAACCCTTGATGTCAGTCAAAAAACTGTTTATAACTCTTTGAAGAAGAGAAATACCG
Organism: Elmis aenea; assembly: GCA_947652605.1. Classification (NCBI taxonomy): domain Eukaryota; kingdom Metazoa; phylum Arthropoda; class Insecta; order Coleoptera; family Elmidae; genus Elmis; species Elmis aenea. The sequence goes on along the minus strand of OX393579.1, from coordinate 43,198,912 downwards.
ACACAAATACTCCACAAAGATCGGAACAAGGAAAGCACACAAAAAAGAAAATTTCGGAACAAGAAACAGAAAACGTTAAAATCCATATCAACTCTTTTCCTCGTGTCGATTCCCACTACTGTCGGGCCGATACTAATAGACAGTACCTAGAAGGTATTTTGTCTGTAAAAAAAATGTATGATCTATATGTTCAACAAATGATCGAAAGAGAGCTGCCAACCGTAAAGCTCTCGCAATATCGATTTATTTTTTCCAACTACTTCAATATATTTTTTCACAAACCCAAAAAAGATCGTTGCAATGTTTGTGAGCTTAACAGGCTTCAAACATCTGATAAAGAACATGAAAGAAACAGAGAAGAAGAGTACTTGAAGCACATTCAAGAAAAAGAGGGGGCTAGAAAAGATAGAAACTGTGACAGAGAAAGTAGAAAAACGGTACTGAGTTTCGACATGCAAAATGTTTTGACATGCCCCAAGGCTGAGGTTTCATCTTTTTATTACAAATCTAAAATGTCTGTATATAATCTAACGGCACATCTGGCGCCAACTGGACAAGTTTACTGTGCAATTTGGCCAGAAGTATTAATGGGCCGGAAAGGCAATGACATCGCCAGTGCGCTTGTCAAGATTCTTAAAGATGTAGTTTCAACAAATCCTAATATTACTGCGTTGACATTATGGAGTGATAGCTGCGTCCCTCAAAACCGAAATTCGGTCATTTCGTATGCACTTGCTCATTTCCTGATAAACAATCCTAGTCAACTAAATACTGTAACGGTGAAATATTCGACCCCTGGCCATTCATGTGTCCAGGAGATTGACTCAGTCCATAGTGTCATTGAACGTGTACTTTCCAAAGTCGAATACTATTCACCTGTGTCTCTTCTGCGAGTGTTACTCAAAGTTAACAGTAAAAAACCTTATACAGTACTTCAGATGAAAAGTGCGGACTTTTTAGATTACCAATCTCTAGCAACGTGTTATAATTACAATGAAGTGCCTTACACAAAGATAGCCGTTTTACAAATTGAAAAAGGACGCTATCAAATTTCCTACAAATTAACTCACGATGAGGATGAAGATTTCAGAGTAGTGAATATAAAACCCACAACAAGAACTTCCACGGAAACAAGCTTTTTATTTTTTCCTACTCCAAAAATCTCAACAAGAAAAGATGAATTTCCTTTAGCTAAGAGTAATGCCATAAAAAGTATGTTGCCATACATGCCTAAAGCAGATCAGGACTATTTCAAAGCTGTCATTCCATGTATGATTACAATTAAGGAAAAAGGAATAATAGGGAAGAAACCAAAAGGACGGCGAGAGACGATAAAAGAAACGGAACAAAATAAACGAAAAGTTAGAGTGCCTGGAAAAATGTAAAATTTGCGCCAAAAATACGTAATTAAATAAAACCATTTTTTTTAAATGGAATTATTGATTATTTTGCTAAATTATTATAGTTTATTTTGTTTAAGGTTCTATGCTAAGTTCAGAATAAAGCTAAATTGGTAAAAAAAAGTTGTATGTTTTTTTTTTTAAATTTTGTTGTTGGACCCAACTACTGAATTTTTGAATTTTTTTTAAGTCTATATGATCCCCATTGTGTACCATGGTTTTGACAATATCAGCAGCCAAATTTACTCTAAGAAGAACCTTTTTACCAGGGGTCCAAATTTGAAAGTGGTTTATCTCAAAAGAACCTCTGTGTAACATACATCCTTATAATTTTAAGCCAGCGATATACATAGAAAAAGTCTATCAAAAGTTATTATTAACAGAGACAGGTTATTGAAGTGGCGTAGAATCTTGTGCGAAAGAACTGCAGCACATACGTAAAACCGGCACTGACCTACCCCATTCCGATCGCATCTTTTTCTTAGTTGACCAAGATGATACATCAAACGCAGAACTAGTTTGCCAGCTATTAGCGGATAATTCTAGCTATTTATAATGATCTGGCACCTTCCAACAAGTTTTGATACCAAATAAATGCTTAAATGATTGCAAATTTATGCAAATGCAATCCGACAAGTATAAAATATTAATAGAGGCAAACGGAACATATTAATTTAAAAAAATGAAAAATTTACTCTTTTTAAATTGTTCGCTGCGCCTAACACATGCATAGTATAATCATCGCCTGGCTATTATTAAAAAACAAATGACTATACAAAGAAAAAAAGCTTCTTATACACATCGAACCATCAAAGGACTTCATAGAGGACGAGCTGTCTGTATTTGACAATAATACGGATCAGCTGGACTAAAAGCACGAAATAATCAGACCTGAAATTGTATATTTTTAGAAGCGTTCACAAAAAATGTTATTTAATCGTTTGTAAGATCATTCGCATGAAATATCTACCGTGTTTACGACATGTATAAAATCACGATTTCTGTTAAAGCTGATATGTTGAAGTCCTGTTATCTTAATATTTTAAAATTATGTTGTTCTTATTCATTTATTATAATAAAAAAAGCTACCACTGGGATTTTGTTTACAATCAGATACAAAAAATAGGTTGAAATTTTGCACAATTGCTAAATATAATGCTGATTAGTGATGTTAAAAGAGGTTTAAAATATTACGTAAAAACTGGAAACAGCTTTAAAATTTACTTCCGGATTATTTCCTTATATTTTCGTACACTCAGCTTCAGAGAATATAAGCGTTTGTTACTTATTATCTCAAAATACTTTGTAACTTTAGCAGTCGGCTTTAACAATATTTCAATGAATGTGAAGAAAGGTTGACTAAATTTCATTGCATTTTTGTATTTTAAGAACTCTAAAAATATCATTTAGGCAATTATTGAAACATTTATAGAACAATGATATACAGGGCGATTCAGTTTGACTGTCGCACCCCTATAACTTTATTATTTTTAGAGAAAACCTTTATAAACCTTATATTTGTGTAAATCGTGGAAAATTTCTATCGAATGACATTCAAATGTTTTTTCTACGATCAAATATGTCAGACTCGCGATAGTCAACTCGTTTTTTAAAATCACATGGTATGCTGTTTTTTATTGATTGTGATAGGAAATAGAAAATACAATTCTAAATGAAATAGGTCATTAAAAAAATAAACATAGGTACCTACTACCTACATATAACAATGTTGGAAAAAAATAGTTTAAAAGTTATTTATTATTTTTCACAAAATCGTTGTATATGATATATGACTAAACAAAACACGATCGCTGTAGTATACAGGGTGTTTCACTTTTTCATGGGACTTTATTGCTATCTCCGTAAATAACGAAAATACAAGGTTTGTTAAATGGGACAAAAGTTAGCCATTTAGTAGTGTATTTTAAACAAGATCTTGTTTTGTTTAAAAATGCCATGGCTTGCGTGATATAACAAAAAAACCGAAATTTTTAAACTTAAATATCTCGGCTATTATTGCGAATACACAAAAACGCCAAAGGAAAAATGTTTTGCAGATTTTGTTTGCTATAAGATGGCAATGGTCAGATTTTTATTTATAAATTACCGTGCGAGATATTTGACAAAACAACTTTTTTTAAATGGCAGTCCTAGAACACTAACAGCAGCAAATTGACAGAAGGTCCATTTTCAGTTTAACCCTTTGCGGTCCATCTAATTTTCCCAAAATTTTCCCCATTAATTTTTCAAAATTGTAACTAAATACCTATAATTTAATTTTTTTTGCCAGCGACATCTACTGATAAAAGTCCGTTAAACATACAGTTTATAGGTTTCTATTTAATGGAAATAAGCGGCAGTCATAATGACGTAAGCCGACCTTGAACCGCAAGCCTTAAAATATGCCGTCGGCTGCGAACCGACATGGGACAAAACAACGAGTTTTTATCAAAACATAATAAAACACATTGACACAAATTATAACTGTCTATTACTACAGCGATCGTGTTTGATTTGGTTAAATACAACGATTTTGTGAAAAATAATAAACACTCCTAACTTTTAAACTCATTTTTCTCAAAAATTTTCCTATGCATGCAAATTTTTTTAATGCACTATCAGATTTTGAATGTTATTGTCTATAACAATCAATTAAAAAAATACACCAAGTAATTTCCAAAAAAAAGTTGACCATCGCCAGTCTGATATATTTCATCGTAGGTAAAACATCTGAACGTCATATGATACGAAAGTTTCCTCGATTTACAGAAATATAATGCTTATAAGGGTTTCCCCTTAAATAACAAAGTTGTAGGGGTGCGACAGTCAAACTGAATCACCCTGTATAATCTAGATGTATGGACAAAGACAAAAGAGAGGTACAATATGATCATTGATGTAACAAAGACAAAGCAAATGTTACAGCAAAGCATAATTCGGTGGTTTCAATTATATCTTAGAACTTAGAACCAGAAAGGAATTGCAGAAGACGACTAACTGGAAGAAGTTATGACTATCAACCTAGAATTAGCGACATATATTTACTATGCTACTATTATTAAACGAATAATAAAATCTAAAAAAAAAAATTGAGAGTATTTAATGCAGTGTACGACCCAATACATATAAACAGTTCAGAATATTGGGTACTAACCCAAAAGCAAAACAAATAATGAAGACTAGAAGATGCAATTTTTAAATAGAATATAGAGAATATACACTATCTGCTAAGAGCAGCAATGATATACTTAGAATGAGCATAGATGTGAAAATTTAAAAAAAACAGAGCCAAAGCAACGAAGATGGCTAAGACTTTTATTACGCATGCCAGAAAAAAGTATGCGAAAAATGAGATGAAAAATGGAGGTGAAGGAAAAAGAAGAAAAGAAACACCAAGAACAAAATGAAAAATGAAGCAAGACAGACGCTATAGGAAAAGAGGTTGGATGTAGAGAAGTGTCGCAGTTAGCCAACGATAGGTTAAAAAAGCAAATCAAAAATTAGAAAAACTTACAAATTTGTTCTTCGCAAAATTGACTTAATTTTGAACATTTTTGAGTTATTTACTTATATGATTTGTTAGTTGATGACATTTTTGAAAGTATATTAATTTTTTTTTCCTTTTTCTTTTTTTGGCAACTTTTAGAAAGTCTAATATAAAGCATATAAAAAATAAGAAAAGTATTATCGCAAAAACACAAATGAATCAGCTTAGGGCAAAAATAATTACACCTTCATAATTAAAAAATATTTAAAAAATTTAATTAAATTTTTTTGTAAAAATCTTTGTTTTGGAATAAAATAATATTAAAATCGTAATTTTGGCTATTAATCACTCAATTGTAGGGTATGCTGTAAATAGGAGGTAGCTATAATTTTCTAAATTTTGGAAAACTAAAAATAAACGTTTTAAAATTTCAAACTTTAAAGTTACACCCAAATTATTTTTTTTTTCGCTTATTGCACATACATTTTTACATGATTGGGCTCTACTAGCATATTAAAATATTTCTTTTGAATTATAGGGTCATGTTTTGAATGTTGGAGCAAAATTTTTGCCACAAAATATATTATTTTGATTTTGCACCAAATTCCATACTACCGTAAAAAGTATTTCAGTTACAAAACTGAAAATTGAAATTCAAAAATCTTTCATATGGTCAAAAGCAAAATTATATTTTTCATTCGTCAAATTTACGCTCTGTAACAGTAATTTGGCGCAAAGGGAAGGGAGCTCAGAAACTGCATCTTTCTTGTCCCAGACAAACAAGATTCGGCTCAATATATTGAATAACTCAGGAACTAACACTCAAAGTTACCTGCTTCTGCATCGAAAGAGTTATTTTTAGCACAAGTTAGGATTTATAACTCAAAACACAAAAATTGAAGCTACCTCCTTTTTGCAGCAAACCCTTTAATTTGCAGGAATAAATTCTGCAGTTTGAACAGCTAAAAACTTTGTTTGACTGAAATTAACACTTTTACAACATCCGTGTAAACCATACTCGCAAAACTGTTTAATGTTTGCAATATAAACATTTGTATAATATTGGAAGCGTTAGTTATTAAGAATAAATTATTAATACAAAAGCTTGTCGCCTAATATGTCTGTTTTGTTAATTTTTTGTGTTGGTTTACCCATAAAGTTTGACATATGACTGTTTGTGTTTCCTGTTACTTTCAAAATAATCTAAATTTATTTATCAGTCAGCAGCTTACGTGACATATTTGCGGCAATCAAACAATCAAAAATACTTCTAAGAACTATGGTTTTTCTTTCCAGTTTTTTTTTACTACAATAAATACATTTTTAGAACCTGGTAACCAAATTTATCTTTTTACAATAATTTTTTATTCATAACAAATTAAACGACATTTTGGTAACAATTTAATTTTTAAAAACTATTTTTTTTAATGCGAATAGTTGTCGAGATCGTTCATTTTCTAGACAAAAGTAATACCACAATATCTAAAAAGTTTGCTATATTTTAAGCAAATTTCTATCTCTAATAATAGGCAACGGTTCTTCGATTAAAAATATGTGCTGAAAAAAATGCTGCAATATTAATCGTACTGCGATTTGTTTGTAATTTAAATTGCTTTGTATATCATTTCTTTATTTGCTTTTATTAATTAACAAAAACATTGCATTAAAACTCAGCAATAATCCAGTTTGTTTTACTTTTTGATATATAATTATATTTGTATTGGGCCGTGATGGAAAACAACTGCAACCAATCTCCTGCTACATAATTCAAAGTCCATCTCCAATTTTTATTATTTTCCACAGTCAAATTCCCTCTATTTTTCTGCCTTTCGGTCGGTCAGTTTTTTGCGCGGCTTTAAGGGGGGGGGTTCGAATGTAATGATATTTCCATCCAATTCCACCCTCACCCTCTGCTTCCCACCCTTCATGACTCCCCGTTGACCGCCGTCCCTATATGCGAGATTCGCTCAGACCAATCGACATTCGCAAATTTTTATTTCCAACCTAATTTTGTTTATGTTAGCCAATCAATTTTCCAGTATTACGATCTTATTATAAATTCTCCGCAAAACATGGAAAATGCGGACGTTTGCACTGCATTCGCAATAACTCGTTATTGGGTAACAAAATTACTGCATGTTCTTTGCATATTAATGCCGAATAAAAATGTGTTGTTATTGTTTCATCGGCGCTTGAAACTCAATGTAAAATACAAGAAGTTAAATATCGCATGGTTTCATTATTCTTTTGTCGCTGCCCACAGGTATTGTCGCTAAGGCATTAATGGATATCGCATTCCACTTAATATATTTAATTTACCTTGGATATTGGCAGTTATGAATAAGGTTCTTAAGCAATTTTCAATTTACAACACCACCTTATTTTTTACAAATTGACTTTGCTATACCAAAGTTTTCAACTACATTAATGATTTACGTCATGAATACGTTATTAATATTATTAAAGATGTTAATAATTTACTGGAAGTAAAATATACATATGCATGTACTTACAATGTTCAGTACGAGGGGTATCGATGTTCTAGCTGTCCTTAGCCAGTTCCGATATAAAGTTAAATTGACTGGTAGCATAGTATATGAAGCAGAGTCGGGCCGATCAACTGTGACGCCTGGGGCAAGTTTTAAAAACGACGCCTTTTCAAATTTAGGGAAAAATGTTAAATAATGAATTATTACTAATGAACTATTAAAAATAATCTACTTAATAAAGTAACGGACATTTCGACAAAAAAAAGTATGTACTAAATAGAAAGAAAAGTTTAGTTTATTATATAGAACAGTGTTTCTTAAAATGTGGGTCGCGAGAATTTTATTTTGGGTCGCAAACCATATTGAAGCTAATAATAAGGTTTTTATTTATTTAACAAGCAGGAAATTAATATTTTATTCATTTTAAAGGTAATATTTTTTGTGTAATAAGATGTTGAGTTTTAGTTTATACCAGGGCTATGGAGTCGGAGTCGGAGTTTAGGAGGAATTTCTGGTCAGTGGTGTCGGAGTCGGAGTCGGTAAAAATTGCGAGGTGGTCCTTTACCCCAAAATTTAAGCTCAAATTGTAAATAATTTTTTATATTTATTATTTTTTTCTTTTATTACACACCATAAAATGTATTTAATTTTGTCGGAGTCGAACTACTAAAATTATCAGGAGTCGGAGTCGGAGTCGACTTTTTTTTACCTACTCCGCAGTCCTGGTTGATACATAAATTTAATAGCAAATTCAATATGTGTTCTTTTATAATTATGCAAATAATAACGGTTATAAACAGGAACCCGAACAGCAAAAAATAACGGTTTAGTTCCGGTTACCGGCTCGATAAATTTTAACTTTTCGGTTTACTGTCCGAACCACCGGTTTTTATTTTATAATGATTCGGCAACTGGTTCAGCAGCAACGGTTCAATTCCAGTTCCGGTTTAATGCCTTTTTGTTTTTAAAAGGAAATTTTAAAAAGTACCTATACATTATGCAAAAATGTTTATGATGACAATGCACATGTATTAATAATTAAACTGTCCGAAATTTTTATATTTTTGGTACTCAAAATTACTGAATTAAATAATATGCAGTGTCATTAAAAAATATAATTGATTCGAATTGAACCGGTTATAGCGGTTTCAATCGGTTCACACCAGTCGTTTCAAATCGATTTTGTTGTTTTTTAACTAAAAGGTTCGGTTCCCGTTCACGGTTCATGAAAAATGTACCGGTTCGTTATGGTTTTTGTTGCAGTTCCGGTTCGGTTCGGGTTCATGGTTATGAATGATTAATGTCATTTTAAAGCATCAAAATTTTGTTGGGTCGCGACGATTTTTTGGATTGAAAAGTGGGTGGCGAAGAAAAAAGTATAAGAAACACTGATATGGAACACATAAATTTAAAAAATGACAGAACCTTATAAATCTGAACAAGTAAATAAGTTTAAATGTAATTTGTTGTGTAATAAAAATAATTACTAAATCATTCTTTATTGCAATAAACTGCTTGATTGCATCTGTATAATTTATTGAGTTACCGACTTTAATATTGAAATTATTGCTCAATCAGTCAATCGCTTTTGGGTAATTATAGTTCATAAATATTTTTTTACAATTTTCAGTTGAGAAAAACTGCGCTCAGTTGCTGCTGCATTTATAGGTCGTGTTGGTAAAATTTTTAGGAATATAACAACGTTTGGAAATACGCATTTAAAATCAAAGGGCCTAGCAGGATAAGATAGACCAGCGGCCCTTGAAACCAAACTTCAAATGAGTTATTTTTACTACTACTATGTAGGTATCATAAAATAAAACGTCTTTACAATATATTTAGCATTCCTTTTGCCCCCCTTCTCTTGGTAATCGAGAAAAGCTGTTTTTTTTTCTGTGCCCTGAATCATCCAAAAATTTTGAATAAATTAATAGATGAGCAGAATAACATATCTTTAGTTTGCAACGTCAATATTAACATAGAATCCGAAACCTACCATAATGGCAGATGTCATTTTTTTGTAATATCTTTGACAGTATTCTATATATTTACCTATTTCCATACTTTTGCGTAGAGGCGTATGCAACGCGCTGCGAAACAATATTAATGTGACGTCACATACTTTAGGTTATTTGCAATTATTGTGTTCCTGGTTACCACAAAACAATTTTAGAATGTCCACTTTAGCGGGTAAGGCTAACGACCATTTATATCGCCCTCTTTTTGACTGCTAGGTAACTAGTAAACAAAACGGATAAGAGCGCAAAAAAAGCAGTTTTTTCAATTTTTGAGCACGGCACACCGATTCAATTGACCTGAATTTTTTAGGAAATATTAATTATGACGAAATACAACATATATGTAAACGCCGTACTCATACGAATGAGAAAAAAAAAGTGAAAAACGCATTTAAAATTATAATTATTTTTTTAAAAATCGACTTTTGAGCCGAGCTCAAAAATACAAATTTTTAAAATAAGATATGTTATTCAGCTTATCCATGTATTTTTTCAAAATTTTTCGATCATTCAGGGCAAAGAAAAAAAATAAAAACGATTACCAGGAGGCGAGGGGCAAAGGGATCCTAAATTTATTGTAAATGTTTTTCATATTATGATACCTATATAGAAAAATAATTCATTTGAAAATTGGTTTCAAGTGCCGCTGGCCTATCTTTTCTTGTTAGGCCTTTTAGATATAAAATTGAACACTTCTAGTGCTTTTTTATTTTAATTGGTAAAATCAGATGTTTATCAGCTCGTCTTTCAAGTGAATTGCCGATATATGTCCGCTTCTTCTTCATAGATTATTTTGAGCCATTTAACCAACGTTGTATCTCTTACCGTACGAGATCCCATGCTGTACACGATAACTGGGACACCCTGTATATAAGTCGTTATAATTTTTTGAAATACATTATTATTTGTATTTTTAATATTGGATATATCATAAAAAACCCAAAAACGTCATGTCTTTTAAAATTTTAAATTTTTCATCTAATTCTAAAGAATTGATAATCACATTCACTAAGAAATTAAAATAAGCTAGCAATAGTAATCACTGTTATTTCTTTTATTATTAAAATTATTATTGTTGTTTAATTATTTTATATTTAAAGCAGGGTTGAGCAGATTTAAATCATTTGATTTAAATCACGATTTAAATCATGATTTAAATCAAGTGATTTTTTTTTTAAATCATTGATTTAAATCAAGTGATTTTTTTTTTTAAATTATCAATTTAAATCACAGATTATATGAGTACAATATAATATTTATAATAAAACAAAATTGTATTACTACATATTAGTAATTAAATACACGAAATGGTGAATAAACCATATCAATTTGCTCTTGCAAAGTAATATTCATTGCGGAAATGCAATAATTCAAAAAATAAATGCAAGTTTTTGACGTTAGCGAAGTGAACAGTCAGTTTTTTCAATTTCCAAAAAATGTCGAATATCTCGAAAAGTATGAGTTTTGGGTATAGGACATACTAAACAAAATATGAAGCTCTTTTAAAGACGAATTCGATGACATAAAAAAATACAGGGGTTTGCATTTGAAAAAATCGAGTTACGAGCTTCTGAAAATCATGGAAGTTGCGACCTATTTATAAACACCCCTGTATGTGATTCAAATTTTTTCATATCGGGGGAACAGAGAATTTTTTTCTGCATGTCCATACCAAATTACAACTCTGTACTTCAAAATAACTTCAGGAGAACTTTTTAAATAAAGACTTAAAACCTTGAATAATTTAGAAAATATTTTTTTTTACAACGCCGTATAAAAACCTATAGTATTTTATATTGATGCAGCTAAAATTAAGGCGGTCAAAAATATTAAATAAAAAATTGGGTGTTGTATTTGAAATATAAAAGTTGCTATTAGTTCCAGAAAGGTGACTCACCCTGTATATTTGAAAATATTTTTATTGTGTGTTTAAAAAAAAACTGTATAAAATAGCAGTTGAATCAACTTCATATCTCAAGCCGTTTAGCCACAATCGACCGATCCCGCACTAATGACAATGACAATACTTACATCACCATTTAGCACTAATTTTTTCAAAATTCCTAATCATTATATTTAATTTTTCATTTTGACAAAAATTCACCAATGAATTTAATATATTGGTTATTAAATATATTAGCACAAAACAGAAATAGCATGTGAATATGTCACTAAATTCGATAAAATGGTACATTTAATTTAAATCAAAAAAATCTGATTGAAATCAAAAAAATCTGATTTAAATCAAATAAATCGATTTTTTTTGATTTTTAAAAAAAAAACATGATTTTTATCCACCCTGATTTAAAGTACTCTAATTTAGATGATATTTAAATATAACTTATTGGGTCTTAAGTTTTTAAAAACATAAAACCAACGTATTACCGTTTAACAATACTTTTAAATAGTTTATAATGCAAACTATTAAATATCTTGCAGCAAAAACACGTGTACTTATTTCACTTAAAAAGAAACGTCTCATAGGTATGTTAAATAAAGTTTCGTCACTTAATTTTCTTTCTTTCTCTGGTAGGCCAACTGCTTATCAATACCTCCCCGTATATAAAGATTAATCGGTGTGGTTTAAAATGTAATAGCAAATTACACAGTTAAACCAAAGTTTTTATTTTAAATAAAACAATCACTAATTTAACTGTTACAATATATTTTTTTTATAATTAAGTTTTGAGTCTGTCCACTGTTAGGTGTAGGACTGACTGTTACAATATAAAAGTACATATTAGAATCATAGGCACGTGCGATCCAGGTTCAGCGCATTTTCTCGTTTTGCGGTTTAAATGAAAATGTTTGTCTCACAGTGTCAAAGTTCGTTCTTTTTATAAAAAAATTCTTCATGTGGAATAATAAAAATTCCCCATGTGCCATGGCTTAAAACATCGCATTACAGTTTTGTAGGCTATTTTTATTTATATCAAATATCAACTAATACAGACAAAATATTATATTAAAAAAAGCGACTAACTTACATGTTTACAAAGAAAAAAAACATTATAATAATGTTCAAAAAAACTATCAATACTATAGCAAACAAATAATTGCCATCTATTTCATAATGTAAAGATATTTAATAAATGCATGTCACCGTTTTATGATGCGTAAAATATCTACAACGCTTTTTCCCAACAAGTTTTTTATTACCAACAACCACACCAAAGATTTTGAAACATTGATAAATTTCAGTATTTAATTAATGTTAAGTTTTTGCCCCATTTGACCTGTATCGCTTAAGCCTAGTCCAGATTGTAAACAAATGTTTCGGAACAATATTGAACATGTGCCTGAACAGTTGCGAAACATTGTTTCGGAACAATTTGTATACGTTGTTCCGCGTCCAGACTTAAGTCAGTGTTTCGGTGTTTCTAAACTGATTATCATGTCCAGTGAGGCTATTGCAGGAATTTGTGCTGCCAATTTATTTATTTTACTTAACGGCATGTGGACTTTTTTTTCGACTTCGGCAACGGAAACATCAAATGCTTGCGCAATATTTGAAAAACCATCCTTTTTTTTATTTCTATTTTTGTAGTCACCACAGGTGACATCCCACAAACAAGATGAACTGTGGACTTTTTCTATAAGTTTTAAAGTTTTCTCTTGATTCCACATTGTATAAAATATAACCAAGAATCACTAACCAAAACTCTGTTTGACTGAACCGTGTTTGACAAAAAACTTGTTCAATGTTCCAATGTTTCCCATATCAACGGGAAACAAGGAACAGGCCTTTTGGGTTTCGCAACAAGTTCCGAAACAAGCTAGAAACAAATTTGAGCTGTTCCGAAACATCGGGAACATTGTTCATGAACATTGTTCCGAAACATTTGTTTACAATCTGGACTAGGCTTTAGAATTTCGACGATATTTGCGAAATTAAGTACATACATAAAGAATCTTTTAATCTAAAACAATCAAGAGTCACTGACTTTTAAAAAAAATAATGTTTGTTATTCATAATTTTCTTTTTCTTTTTTTGTTTATATTATGTGTGTTATATACGTATGTTTATATGTACATCCATATAAAGTTTGTTGATTTCATGTAGTCATATATGTATTTACTGTCAATAAATTCATAAAAAAGCGTATTTTACTCATTTTGTAGTTATTTCTGTAACTCGAATTTTCTATATCTCGATTTTTTTTAGTGAACTATGGTGATTCGACTTAGGGAAGTTCGACTCTACTTTGTAAAATTAAATATTTTGACTACGATTAAATAACATTCAAATATCTCTTTCAATATTCTACAACAATCTGCTCCTATACAGGTATTATTACATGCGAAAAAGTTGACGCTGACCGGTTTCAATTAGTAGTCCAGAGTCCTTTGTAGTGATTTACATACTACAAATTATCATGGGAATAATTTCAAGGGCTGCGAAAGTAGGGCGCGTTAGGGTTTTAAAATTTTATTCTCGAGATCACATCTGGTGCAAGACGAATTGAAATTGTAGAATTAAAAAAAAAAAAAACAAGAGGATGGTGTAAAAGTTATGACTTCTATTACGTTTGTATTTTTCGCATAAATTAAGTTTTGTTTAAAAAAATCGTATAAAATTTGATAATTTCTTTTAATACCCACACTTAAAACAAATTGTAGTATTTTACTTACGAGGTATTTATTATAAGCAGTAGGTACAATTTAAAATAATGTCTAATTATAATGCAATTATATTTATGAAAACAGAACATATTAACCTGAGAAAAATCATTAACACCTCCCACAGTTGTTTGTTCGTAAATTGATTTTTTTTTTAAATTTAGGAAGTGTACCTACACCTCTTAATTTTTTTAAATGTCGAAAGGTGCGATTGCCCAAGACAGTTTTGATATTTTTCATTATTGCATTTTTAATAAACAGCACAAAAATTTTGAATATACAAATAATATTAATTAAAATTATATCGTTAAAGGATACAGTATATGGTGGACAAAATTCGAATGTCTCGGTTACCGTAATAGTTAGCGAAAATGTGATTTCTGTCTCTTGGGCTATGTTTTTGAGAAAATAACGCCTATGTAATCAGATTTCTTATGTCACTTTTCATTTTGGCACTACAAACAAAAATAAAATTTCATCATTTTTGAAAATTTACTATAACTTCTTTGTTTATTAAAATAGAACAAAATGTTATAAAGGTTTTTTAAACAGATTTTTATGCTTAATTTAAAAACAAAATTATTTTTGACCTTGACTTTCGAAATATGAAGTAAACTAATATTTTTTTAATAGAAACTCTAGTTGGCCATGACTTTATATGAAAAAAAAACTTTATTTAGCTTTTCGTGATACCCTGGGATACCTTGAGATACCCTGTCACTTGCAATTATCAGCGGTGTATACTAAGAAATTACTAAGCTGGTGATGGTCCAAAATAGATTAATTTTTTTCTTTAAACTATAAAGAGAAATATGTAAATTTATTTTTATTATTAGCAACATATTAAGCAACTTTTCCCAATTAAACCGACTTTATAGCTCTGAAGTAAAGCAAAATAGCTATGTTGGGTCTCGAGTTTAACACACCCTTTACCTATAAAAGTTTTTTTTACAAACTGAGGTCACAAATCCATAAGACAAACGTCGACGGTCTGCTATACACCCATTACTTCATTTTATTTAAATGTTTATAAACACTAAATTTTGCAAAAAAAAACAAGTCATTTTTATGACTTAATCTACAGGATGGTCCACTTTTTTGCAGCAGAACTAACAGTCGACACAAAAACTCATTTTAAAGCCAATATTTTATATCAACATGGATCCATAAACGCTTCATTTTAAAGATATAGGGTGTTAAAATTTTCAAAAAAATATCGATAATTTTTGACCGTTTCTCCACCAGTAGATATATTTAAACCAAATTTGGTATACAGCACCACCTTACAGGTTACCTCGGTGAGAATGTCAAGCCCCACAGACAACCAGTGGCGGATTGTGGGGGTTCAGTTTCAATAAATTTATAAAAAAACTAGTACGGACCTTTTAAAAATCAAACTCAATCTGTTTTTGGGTAGAAAATTTTGTTGGAAATAAAAAGTGTCTCTTGACTTTTCTTCGTATCTGCCACCGTTTGGCACGGAAATTGATTTATTTCATTATTCTCGCGAAAAATTGGCTCTTAAGTTCGATCTAAAAATATGGCGAAAAGCAGAAAATTGAAAATTGCAGAGTAAACGCTCATTAATCGTTAATTTAGCGGAACTTCAATCCTCATTATTAGCATGTTCTGTTAATAAAAACTGCAAAAATCGGTATTTACTTTCTTATTTCGAATATTAGCGATATTTATAGATCAAATTTATGAGCTCATTTTTCGCGAGAATGGTAAAATAAATTAAATTTCGCGCCAAACAGTGGCAGATACAAAGAAAAGTCAAGAGACACTTTTTGTTTAGAATAAAATGTTCTACGTATAAACAAGTACGAGTTTAATTTTGAACAGGGTCGTACTAGTTTTTTATAAAATTTATTGAAACTGAACCCCCACAACTCTGCCACTGGTGGCTTGAGGGACTTGACATTTTCACCGATTGTGGTAACCTGTAAGGTGGTGCTGTATACCAAATTTGTTTAAAATATATCTACTGGTTGGGAAACCGTTAAAAAAGTTTAATAATTATTAGAAAATTACAACACCCTGTATCTTTAAAATGAAGCGTTTATGGACCAATGTTGATATGGAATATTTGCTTTAAAATGAGTTTTTGTGTCAACTGTTAGAGTTCTGTTGCAAAAAAATGGACCACCCTGTATAAATCAAACAAATATTTTCCGACAATTTTAACTACGTTTTTAGTGAAATGTATGTGCTGCAGTCGAGTATTTATTTATGAGAATTGCCTCGGAGATATTAAATGTACTCATCACTTATCTCAAATATTAATTAAACGTTAATTATTAATTAAAGAGTCTAATTTAACTTACTAGTGCGGCTGCCAATTTCTTTTTAAAACTCGTAAAGAATATCGCGTGATACTCATGAACAGACATATCTAATTTATAATTAATTATATTAATCTCTTACACTGCGACTAAAGGCTTGGTTAACTCTAATCGCGAACGCAATAAAATTTCAGGGAATGAAGTTAAATGTATAGGTAATTGCAGAGCAGAGATAGGGTTGTCAACTTTTAACCAACTTTCCAATAATAGCGTTTATGTGCAAGTCAAATACAACTTTAAATTAGCTTTACGAATAAATTAGCGAGTTTTGTGCGGCCTATCTCGGCAATTATCGCGCGACGCCTTCTTTGTAATTATTGTTATTCAAAATTATGGAATTTTAGATGTTTTATTATGCTGATTTCGTAGTAGAGCTGGGAGGTTAAAGAGCCTACAGAATTCAACGCCTTACTTGGGTAATTGCCCGGCCGTTGAGCTTTCGAAGATTTTTGCAAAATTATTTAATTACTCATTGTAACTAGTTTATTCACTTAGAATACGCATTTATCATACTTTAATGGAATTGCTTTATTTTAACTTAATTTTTTGTGCTTTCCAAATATATTTGTAGTGTATTACAATCTGCCCGTGCATGAATGCATGTTTTTTAAACGGTGAGGCATTATGTACAATGGAGCTTAACAGAAGTTTCGCGAAATCCAAAGCAAATTTGCAAATATACGGAATGGTCCACATTAGGGTTTCTTTCCGGGATCCCGGGAACCCGGGATCCCGGTCCATTTTAAGCCATTTTATATTTCCCGGGAATTTCCGGGATTTTAAAAAAGTGTTGTTTTCGTTTATTTTGTGCTAAGATCTTTGTAATACTATCATAACTTATCAGAATTTTATGCTTAAAATGTCTTTACGAACAGTAAATTATGGAAAAACTTCAAAATAATTTTTCTCTTTTAGTAATGCGCAAAGAAGCCCGGTCTCCATTACAAAGTTAATATCTTCAAAATACTTTTACAGTTTTATTTTTGTGTACCCTGATAATTCAAAGCAAAAAGGCTTATAAATGAAATTTTATTGATAATAACGACGTTTCTTTGCTGCTAGATGCTCTCAAGACAATTTCACCTACATCAATAGAGACTTAGAGAGCATTTTATGCAGCAGGACTTTTTGTTAATAAATTAAGAAAAAGACTAATTGACTGAAGCACAGATCACCTTTGTTTTCTTAAATCACATTAAAAAAATTCATTGTAAAAATTATATTATTGTATTAATAAATATGAAATTGCAATAGAAAGGTTATAATTCCCAAATGTATGTTTCGCTCACCAATATTATTAAAATATTTGTAATAATCATAGAGCAAAATGTATTACATATATGACTTGGAGTTGTTTTTAAGTAATAAACCACTCCCTTAATTTTTTGGGTTACTTATTTAAAAATATTCTACAAATTGTTTCGCTTTCTGAGACCTATCCAGTGATGCTTTAATGTAATAAAAAAGTTCCATGGCACGCTAGATAACAAACATTGGCTTTTTGTTTTAATCGTTAATAACTCTGTTATACTTAATTGTGCAAAAATTTTTGGAGAAAAAGTTGTAGATTTTCTTACGCACTGTAACATGAAAACATTCATTTGTTTCAACATTGTTTAAAATCTTAGATAAATCACAAACCTGCATTTTTTTAAATGGATATCATAGTTGGCTATGACCTCATGAAAAAGCATTTTTTCCTCTTTTTAATAACATAAGGTTTAATGTTTTTATTTTGATATTTACGCTTTTATTTCACTTTTGTTTCACTTCCGGTTTCTTCGAAAATGACTCTAACTTTGTTATTCTAAAGAGAACACCCTGTATATTTTCAAATTTTTGGAAAGAGGAAGCAACTTTGAATACAAACGCACTACTTTAGTTAATTTTTATAACCTCAAATGAATTTTTGACAAAAATTAAATTTTTTATTAAGCGTGCTGTGAACTGCATATATTGAATTTAATTATGTCAACAGGGGTCCAAAAAACGTTTAATCGAATTCGTCTTTAAGAGAGCTTCATTTTTTGTTAAGTATGTCTTATATCCAAAACACATACTTTTCGAGATATTCGACTTTTTGTTTCTAATCGTTGTTAAAGCAAATAGGAGGCCGTGGAAATCGAAAAAGCTGCCCGTACTTCACTTAAGTCAAAAACTTGTCATTTATTTCTTGAGTTATTGCATTTCCACAATTAATTTCACTTTACAAGAGCAAAAAAAAAATATAAACGATAAATTAAGAATAAATTTTGTCACAGCATAATTCCAAGGCACCACAGATTTTAGTCAAAACGGCGTTTTACAGTTTTCTCAATTTTCAGTTATTGGAAAACTAAAAATTAGTATTAATTATATTTGTAGACACAGAAATTTTCTCTACAAAAACCTAAATGCACTTTTTTTTTCTAAAATAATTAGGGAAGATATTATACAACTTTTCAAATTTTACCATTGAAATTACTGTGTTGCGTGCTTCTTTTCTACACCCTGTATATTCGATTATGAGAACTTTAAAATGCCGACGAATAATTAATCATTAAAGTGTTTCGATTTCATTAAAGCATAAAAAATTGTTAATTTCCAATTATTAATCTCATTATAGTTAATTACGTTAAGTTTCTGGAGCTTAATGGCTATGAATGTTAATTACAATGACTATTAATAGTTCACGTCGCCATAATTTACAATATAAGCAATTTAGTAAGGTTTATTGTAAGTATGATTTTACGTCGACATAAAATTTTCGACAATAACTAATTAAATCGGTGCACACCGTTAACATCATTTGTTTGGTTTTAAATGGACCTGCTTCGTGCCATTTTGACCGAGTCAAACTCTCTTTTTGAATAAAGCCGCAGAGCACAAAAAGTATCCCTCTATTTAAATTTACGTTTATAATTTGCATCTAATAATCTGCCTCGTGATCGCAAAAAACATTTCAAACATAAAAATAATAATTTCTTCTTGTACGTTAAGTCGAGCGCGTACGGAATTGATATGACACGTGTGATGTCATTTTCTGCGTAAAATCACTACAAAATCTAAAATTTTAGCTGTCACATCACTTCAGTAGGCGCTTCACCTAATAAAACACCATAAATTTATATGTAGAACCTGTACAGCCAGTGGTGAGCTGTAGGGGGCTCGCGGGGGCTCGCGCGAGCCCTTTGTTAAATTATTCCTTAATTTGCGAGCCCCTTGTTCTTCTTGTTAACCATTTTCTCAAAAAAAATATATCTTAAAATCATTGTCATTACATACATTTGTAAAGTGACCAAGTCATGCCTATCAAGCAATGACGATTAAATTTAGAATAACCCGTCGCACAACAGAATTTTTTGAATTATGTACAATCACTCGATTATTCACGTTTGAATTTAAAGTGACATTTTTTTTCCAAACATATAATAAACATTATTTTTTTGTTTTTATTTAACTATGAGCGAGCCCTTTGTTAAAAATTTCATAGCTCACCACTGTGTACAGCTACCAAGGCTTGTCCATGCAGACTGGGGCATCCAAAATTACCGAAACTTTCTTTTACTGGTAAACGGTAAATATTTTAAGTAAAAACCGATTAATCGGTAAATTAATTTTGTTTGATTAAAAATTTCGTGTAATAGTATCTACTACTACTTATTCACAAGCAATATTTTTATAGTATGTGAAAAGGGGCAATTAACAAAAAAGTATTAGGTTTGAATAAAAGTTTATATACATATACATTTTTTCATAATAAAAAAGCAAAATTAATTCAAAGAGATAATTAATAATAACAAATAAGTTTAATACATTATCAAAACAATGATCAATTCTTAATGTAACAGACTAAACTCTGCAAAACACTTTTTTAACCCTTGTCAGGCGGCATAGGTACAATTGTAACTTTATAGTTTTTAAATTGCAATAACTTTTTTTCTGAAAACCGTAAAGGGCTAAAATTTTGTGACATCTCTACATTTTTGATCTAGATTATAAGATGAGCTAAATTTCAGAAAAATATTTCCGCTTTTCCGAGATAAGGGGTCAAGTTGTTTTTCCATCCATAACAGGTGGCATAGGTACAATTGTACCTTGTACCTTCATGTACTCGTATTTTGTATGAAATTATGGTTTTTTTTTTTAATAGTATTTTACTTTTAAAAATAGTAAGAAATAGTTGATTTACATTTATTTATAAAGAAAAGTTTAGAAATTTTTTTAATTCATTTTCTTCACAAGTAATGCTACGTCCATCTTTGTTACTGAGTGTTCATCGCAAACAGGTTGCGCGCAAACTACGCAGGACTTCCTAGTCTTACGTTGTTCCCGATTCGGTTCTCGGCAGACATACAACTGCCAACGAGAGGAGTGGATCCGCGACTACCATGAGGTACTTGAGGACCTGCTGCCTCTGGTGCTACCACAATCCGTCGTCCAAGCACCATTTCTACTGCACATCGAAGAAAATGGTTTCTCTTCGACATCCGGTTTGTACCACGGTCTTCGATTGCAGGCACATAACTGATTGGCCAAATCGTTTAGAAACTTTCTTCGTTGATCGTTGGCCCTGAGCCGTGGGTTCTGTTCTCTGTAGATGATGCAGGATGGTAACCCAGTGACGTCAAACATGTTATAGAAAAATGCTAGAGGCCAACGCAATGTTCTTCGTTTCACAGTGTACTCGCCTAACATTTTGTCCATAACATCAACTCCGCCTTTAGAATTGTTGTAATAGTTTATCATTTCTGGCTTGGGTGCTTGTGTCCCATCGACTTCTCCCGTCATTTGCATGGATGACAAAAGCACGATTTATTCTTCTTTGTCACATTTGAACAGATTGTTGCATCACGATTGTAGGCAAAATTGGTTGAATTTACAGGCCTTTTTTGGCAGGTTGCTTGACATAAATCTCTTGTTTTTTCTCACTGTACCCATCTCTTTGTCGTATGATGTTACGAGATCTTGTTTGTGTACAGCAGTGGATCACTATGCTATTGAGTTCCATCCTTAGCAGTCCAAATGTCATCCACACTTTGAGATACAGACTCATCCTCAACGCTTTCTTCTTGTCGTATTTTTTGCCTGCTCTATGACCATTTCTTGCTCAATGTCTGACTTTTCCTCAGCTGAAACATCTGCTGGTGGTACATAGTTTTCGTCATCAGATGCAACAAATGATTCTTCCTCATATTCAGAATCAGATTAATCCAATACTGAATGTGTATCAAAGGTCTACTTATGTTGTGATAAGAACGCAAATATTCAGCATCTTTTTGCAGGTGCCCGTTATAGAATCAAAACAAAATATCTAAGTAGTGTTGAAATAAGCAAAATATCACAAAACATGACTTAAACAATGTGTAGATATTAAATATTATCCATGTGCCGTATAAAAAAAATTTATTTACTAAGAATTTTCATACAAAATATATGAAGGTACATTGTACCTTTGCCGCCTGTTACGTTGTAAAATTATGCCGCCTGACGAGGGTTAAATATTCAGATCCAGTTCTTTCTGAGAATTAAAATGTGCTCGCAGTAGACAAATCGTATCTAATGTCTTATCACTCAGATTTGTTCGAATTTTCGTATATATTTCGCCTGTAGAAGAAGAGACTATTTCTGTCTCGACACTCGTGGATTGCACTGTGAGAAGGTGGTGGTAAATTACCAAAATTATCGGTATTTGTTGTCAAAATTTACCGGTAATTTCGGTAATCATATTGGCTGATAAAACCGATTAACCGTTTACCGGCAATGGAACCCCTAACGCAGATGAAATGCAATGAAAGATTACTTTTAGCAGACTCAACAATGACTCTTCTAAAAATCATTAATAAATAAAATAAAGCAATCAAAAGATAAGGAATAAATAAAAACTTTGAAAAAGCAAAGTTGAAACTTAATAAAACACGTGAATTTAAAGTGGAGTATGTTAATAATTTTGCATATTTAGGGAATGCGGTAGGTAGAAACGGAACAATAGAGCAAGAAATTCCAAACAAAGCAAATAAGCAAGTAAAGTATACTATGCAATCCATTAACCAATAATTTTGAAGAAAGAAATTAACATACAAACAAAACTGAGTAAACAAGAGTATATTTTTACCCATCTCAACATATGAATCAGAAAGTTGGACTAAACAGGACAGAATCAGGACAGAATCAGAAGCAATATAACAACAGGCTTCATGAAATATTTGAGAGGACTGACAGGAAGAACTAAAAGATCAAGTAAGAAATACAGTAAGAGAAGAAATAGACATAGATTCATTCATACATGAAATAGAGAAAAAACAATCAAAGCTTTGTAGGCAAAGTGTAAATAAGTGGGAAAAGATATACTAGAATAGTGCTAGGAGCAAGACCAGAAGGGAAACGAAGCAGGGAAAAACCGCGAGAAAATTGATATGAAAGCTTGGCAACAGAATAGAAAGGAAAGACCCAAGACAAGTCAAGCGAACGACTGTTAACCGTGTTCTGAAAATGGTTAGAGGACTCGACGCTTAAGAGCAAAAAAATTAACAGAAGCACAAGAAGAAATCTTCATTGGCTTTAATCCTAAATTGTCTTGTCTAACTTGTGTTGTATGAGATCAACAGACGATATAATTTTTTCTATTATTTTGTGTTAATATATTTTAGCTAACCTAAATGAAGTAGGCAATAGTTCTAGACGTTTCTTTATTATTTTTGCAACCAAACAAAGTAAAATCAAACAATCTGAAAAAAAATGTTTGACTGCAACGATTTTGCACGTCTTAAGCTCTGCTTATTAGTCTTTGACAATTTTAAAAATGCCTTCTGCGTAAGCTATTTAAAGAATTATAAGACGTTAGTTGTATAAATATGTCCTTGATACTCATTTTTTGCTTGTTCGGCTTTAAATAAACTGATAGCTGATCTATTTTCAAAGTAATTTCAGTTTTAGATTGAAATCATCAACCTGTCAGATTTTCATCTGAAACATAGTACAACTACTAAAACTACTTTTAAAATCCTCGTACATAAATATAGAGTTTCTTATTATTTAGATAAAATATTTATAGTATGTCGTATTATGTTTAACTTGCCATTATGATAGAGCTTACCAAGCTAATATGAAATAAAGTAAACTAAGTGACAGCATACATAAGAGAATAATCATGATTCGTTATTTAATACAAAAAACACTTTATTTGGAGGAAAATCTTAATATCAATAATATATATTGGTCAGGTTGGATTCGTTGGAAAATGCTCCATTTGAAGAGGGACCAAAATTACTATATCAAACGACAAATATAGCACGACAAATTAGTATATAGCACGACAAAATAGGTACATCGAACGACAAACATAACCACGACAATATCTGAAGTATAAATTTTGTTCGCTATAATATAATTTTTGTGCGATCGTACTAGAAACAGCTGTTTGACGGACGCGTTAGCAACCATAAAGTACTGCATTACCGGCCCTATCCTTAGCAACGGCCGTAAAAGTTACTTTTCAGGCCGTTACCCTTAGCAACGGCCGAAAAAGTAACTTTTACGGCCGTTGCTAAGGAGAGGGCCGGTAATGCAGTACATACGCTGTCATCTGTCAGTGACAGAATGTCACGTAGTTTCTAACCTATAATTTTGAAAATTACTAAAAATTTTAATTGTTTTTAATTCGATCGCACAAAAAATGTAATATGCACCTCGGCCAAAACGTACTTTTTGACCTTGATACATAAATAACTATTGCTGGAATTTTATACTTAACATGTTTTTATATTAACCGACCTAATACTAGGGACGTTCAAATATAAACAGGAATTTATTAGATAAGCTTTATTTATTAAATACAATTAAAGGACTTACCAACTATTTTTCTATGCAGTCCTCTGTCACCGCAATATACTTGTTACAGATAAATAAAATTCTGTTGACTGCATGTTGATCCATTCTCGCAAAGCCTCAATAACCTGCTCATAAGACTTAAATTTCTTTCCTCCTAAAAATTCTTTAAGTAGACGGAAGAGATGATAGTCTGATGGTGCTAAATCTGGTCGGTACGGGGGATGAGATAGCACATCCCACTTGAGTTTCCGCAGCGTTTTCATCGTCAAAGCAGCAGTGTGAGGGCAAGCATTGTCGTGAAGGAAAGAAACTGGATCCTGGACAACTCCCCTCTTGGAACGAATCGCTGGCTCCACTTTTTCTTTTAAAATCATTGAATAGTACTCAGCATTGATAGTTCTTTGTTCTGTGATAAAATGGAGGTAAAGATTTTCTTTTGAATACCAAAAGAAAGTGGCCATAAAATAAAAGTATATTGATCTATTGCAAAAAATATCAGAAATTATATACAATGTCACAGATGTCAAACTAAATATAAAATATAAATATAGTTGTGAACAATCACAAGATATAATAACCTAATACATGTTCATTAAAAAAAAAAGCTTTAACAAAGTTTTAACTTGACCCTCACTTATTTGGTCAGTAATAGGGGTTCACGTTTAAGGTTGGATAAAACTTTTTTTTATAAATTTAAAAAAATTAAAGTAATTAATAAGTTTGTTTTCTTAAAAAAAAAAATAACAACCTCTAGTGGCCCTAGTTTTTTCATGAATTATCTAAATTTAAAAAAATACCAAGCATTTGAATAACCGCATAAGCCACTATCTTTCCATTAATAAAAGTGACTTCGATTTCGCAAAATTTTAATCTGCTTAAAGTAGCCAAGAAGCATAATAAAATTAACAAAAATATTCCTTGGATACTAAAGGTCACAACACACATAATAAAAAGACGAACACTGGTCAAATAATTCAAACTACTCCTCACATAAACATTGCTTTAAAAAACAAATCATAGCTACCAATCTTTTATCAAAAAATCTAAATATTAAGACCAGGGACTGAGAACGGAACGAAAACGTTAAACGAAATTAACCGAAATTTTTTTAAGAACGAAAACGAAACCGAAAACGAAATTATTATTTTTCGTTCAAGAACGAAAACGAAATAAATATTTTCCAAAACCGGTTTTAACCGGTTTTGTCGCTATTTCAATTTTATTTGTTAAACACAAACGCGAATTTACCTTCTGTGCTGGGGAGACTCTACGGGCCAATAAAAAATCTCACTTGAAATAAGTGAGCTTCACTTTTCTCCATATATTTACGTGAATATGTATTAACAACTTTATTGTTTATACTTGCAATTTCGTGTAACACAATTAACGGTACAGATATTCTCTATTTCTAATTTGTTTTTTAGATAATAAATAAGTATAGAATATACACTTGATTGGATATATATTATCAATGTGTATGTTTTATTTGCGTTTAGACATAATAATAGTAAAATTTATTCTTACTTCGAAAAGGACTAATGTAAAAGAAGATTTATTGGAAGATGTGTTGCTAGTAAGATTGAATGGATTGTGAAAATGTATATTGTGCAGAATGTACCAACTATTAAGTTAAAGTATATTTCAAGTTAATATAAGTTTTTTTTAAATATCTTTTTTATTTATAACATTTAGTAAATTATCCACTTGAATTCATTCTTTTGTCTTTTTAAATAATTACAGCAGGATCTTATTTAATTCAAATGCATAGATTTTTAGTACTAAAACAAATTTAAAACAGCACTTGCTATATTTTCATATTTTTAGATAAAGATCGTGTGTCTAATTTAACCTAATAACGTTGTGTTTTTGCACCTTACGGGTGTTAAACTTAATAAAATGGTTAAATGTTAACGTGTTAAACGATTTGGTAAATTTAATATGACGATGGTTCGCCAGTCTAAAATATGCTATCCGTCAGCATCAAACCCCATCGTCATCGTTTATATTTTAGTTGAGACGCAAAAATTGTTATCGTATTTATAGAGGGTTGTGGTGACTAGAAAAAAAATTGATTTTTTGACGACAAAAAAAATATTGTAAAACCGGTTTTTACCGTTATTATTTCGGTTCACGAAAACGAAAAAAGATTTTTTTCGGTTAGAACGAAAAGAACGAACGGAATTTTTTTCGTTTTTAGTCCCTGATTAGGACAGAGAAAAGCATAACATTTCTTTGTAAAAGCAAATGAGGGCCTTGGGCAAGATATGAGATCGAATTTCAAAATTGTTTTTAGAATGTCCAGTGCTGAATATGAGAACTTTGGGATGTTAATTGGCTCCATTATTACGAAGTTGACTATAAACTTTGGCAGTTTACGTTAGACACAAGCGCGCATTTGCCGTGAAAATCTGAATTCAATTTTATCTCAAGTGATCGTCGTCAGTTATCGGAACATTCACAATTGGTTTAAATACTCTAAAACACAGCTTTTGTGCGCTGTTTTATTGACTAATGTATGAAAATGGCACTAAAAATAGTTTTGGTAATAGTGTACCTATTCATCAATAGATTTTGATTAGTATGAAAAACGTTTTACGCTATGTACATTTTACAACAATCACATTATTTTTTGTAATTAAAAACATTTGTACAAGCAATTAAAAACTGATTTTTGTTTTAGAATCAACAATATTGCTGCATAGTGCAGTGCATGAGTTCAAGCAGTATAAACACCGCACCTGTAATAATAGGAGAGGATGTTATGAATTATCTAACCATGTAACAAGGCAATATTTCGTTAAACCATTGCAGAATAGTCTAATACAATACAGCAATACTCGTCGATATAGAATATAATTTAATTGCTTTATACTGAAAATTTAGACAATCTAAACCATTTCGTTTGTTTTCTAGTTTAAAGGATAGTAAATCAATACGTTTATTATAAAGTATCAGTTAGAAACAGTTTGTCTTAGTTATACACGTTTGATTAAAAGACACAAAAAATCAACAGGTAATTTGCAAAACACTGAAGTTCTGCTAATTAATTCGTCTAGTTCACAAAAAATCACTTACCATTTTTGAGATATTACGCATAATTTGATTTTTTCTTACGGGCCGTCAAGTTGGCTTTGAAATACCCGAATGACCTTTTTTTCTCTTCCTAATGAGATTTCATTTGCCATATCTATTTTTATAAATATCTCACAAAATCAAGAAAAATCATATTTTACCCATCATTTATCAAGCTATTTATGAAAAAAGAAACAATAAACAACCAACAAATGTCAAATGGCAGTATCATTTGTATGTATCCCTTGTTTTCCCCTAACACCCTTACATTTATTATGGACTGTCAATGTACTTATAAAAATAAGGTTTTACATTATAAGTTACTCTGTTTGACTAAATAGACTTCAAACATACTTTTTATACAGGGTGTCCCAGCCAAGACGAATTATTCGATAGCTCTGTTATTAGTAATAATATTAAAAAAAGTCAAATATAAAATTTGTTTGTGATCATTTACTACATAACCTAAAATTATTTTCAACTATACACAGTGTTTTGTTTTTGCGCTCTGATACCAGACATAGTTTTTTTATACGGAACACCCTGTATATTTTGTAATTTTTGGATGTAAAATTAAATTCTCTTTCAAAAATATTATAGGTTATTTATGTCTAAAATGAACTGTTTTTGAGTTATTAACGTTTTTTTGAAAATTTTGACAGATGCAGACCTTTATAAAAATATTTATATTTATTAACATAACAACACCAAAGCAATTTACTCGGGTAATTCATTAGACAATAGTGTCATAGTGATTGTTGATTGGTTAAACTTTTAAAATAATATACAGGGTGTTCGTTTTACTCGGTCCAATTAGCTAAACTTTAAACGCAGGTAAGTCAATTTTTTTAAATGGAATGCCCAATATATTTTTACATTTTCTTGTAGAAAATTTAATTATCTTTCAAAGTTGCTAAGAGTGTTTTATGTCTAAATATAATATTTTTGAAGTTATTTCGTTTCTTATAATTATTTGCGAGTATTTTACCTAAAATATCGGTAGTAGCCTTTGAAAATTCAAAACAATTTGTATGAACTGTCAACCAGAACAGTTAAACGGCAAAATTTAAACTATTATGCCACTAAAAATCCATATTTTTTAATAGTTGTAGATACACAGCATTCTTGTGTTATTTGATGCCATTTATGCTGTGTATCTACAACTATTAAAAAATATGGATTTTTAGTGGCATAATAGTTTAAATTTTGCCGTTTAACTGTTCTGGTTGACAGTTCATACAAATTGTTTTGAATTTTCAAAGGCTACTACCGATATTTTAGGTAAAATTCTCGCAAATAATTATAAGA
This sequence comes from Elmis aenea, assembly GCA_947652605.1. Taxonomy (NCBI): domain Eukaryota; kingdom Metazoa; phylum Arthropoda; class Insecta; order Coleoptera; family Elmidae; genus Elmis; species Elmis aenea. Next base: position 43,170,364 of record OX393579.1, on the reverse strand, counting down.
AACGAAATAACTTCAAAAATATTATATTTAGACATAAAACACTCTTAACAACTTTGAAAGATAATTAAATTTTCTACAAGAAAATGTAAAAATATATTGGGCGTTTCATTTAAAAAAATTGACTTACCTGCGTTTAAAGTTTAGCAAAAAGGACCGAGTATAACGAACACCCTGTATATTATTTTAAAAATGTAACTCGTCAACGATCACTATGACACTATTGTCTAATAAATTACGAAAGTAAATTGCTCTGATGTTCTTATGTTAATAAATATAAATATTTTTATAAAGGTCTGCATCTGTCAGAATTTTCAAAAAAACGTTAATAACCCAAAAACGGTTCATTTTAGACATAAACAGCCTATAATATTTTTGAAAGAGAATTTAATTTTACATCCAAAAATTACAAAATATATAGGGTGTTCCATATAAAAAAAACTATGTCTGGTATCAGAGCGCAAAAACAAAACACTGTGTATAGTTGAAAATAATTTTAGGTTATGTAGTAAATGATTACAAACAACTTTTATATTTAACTTTTTTTAATATTATTACTAATAACAGAGCTATCGAATAATTCGTCTTGACTGGGACACCCTGTATAAGTTTTGCGAGCTTAAGAGTTCGCCCATTCACATTTTTCAACATTTTTAGTCAAAGTTTATTTGTTTTAAAATAGTTTTGTAGCAAAAGAAACAGCAAATACAGAAATGCGCAAAAGTATGGGAACAGACAAATATCTAAAACATCATTAAAGATACTACAATGAAATTTTGTATATAAGCGTATTTTTCAGATTCGATGAAAATACTGAGGTTGCAATACGACTTCCGGTTTTAACAGAAACGATAAAATTATATATTTATTGTTTTATCTTTCAATTGTTCCAAAATTACCGCTGTCTACCTTCATGGCCTACTCGAAAATAATACGTTGCCCTAATAATTTACAATAAAATCGCGATATCTCGAAAACTATTAGTTTAAGGTAGAAAATATGGTTAATGTTTTTGAAAGACAATTAAATTTTCTACAAGACCATGTAAAAACATATAGGGTGTTGTATTTAAAAAAATTGAGTTAACGATGTTTAAAGTTTCACAAGTTTGACCAAGCGTAAAAAACACCCTGTATAATATTTTTGTTAATGAATCTATTGTCAATCTAATTTTCAAACGAAATTCTACTGCTTCTTTAAAGAACTTAAATGTTAATAAAAAAGTTCTATATCGCACAAAATTTTCATAAAAATGTAAATTTTATGAAAACGGTCGACTTTAGACCCATAAAACCTTATACATTTTTAAAATAAACTTTAAGAGAAATCCAAAAATATAAAAACATACAGGGTGTTTCATTTGAAATATCAAAGTCTGAGTCCGTTTCCGGTTGAACCGGAAGTTGTATTGCAACCTCAGTATTTTCCTCGGATCCGAAAAATACTATAACGCTTTGATAAAATTTCATTGCTGTATTTTTAATGATGTTTTAGATATCTGTCTGTCTTAATATTTTTGCGCTTCCCTGTAAAATAGTACCTACCTCTATTTTTTTTTTTTTTTACAGTATGACATCAATTTACAATTTTGTTCTTGCTGTAGGCAAATTTGTTAAATTTAATTGACAACTACTTTTCGCTTTATTTAGGTCAGTTTTTGCTGGACTGTCGTATTTCTTTATTTTTTATTATCTTTAAATAAAATCATAGCACAGCTTATTACAGCTCGGGCACTCACTCTCAGGCGACATTTTTGATCTGGTCGTTTTCGATCCACTAGCGTTATTTCTCTCGCACTTAGCTTAAAAGTCGGGGCCGGACTCAAAATATTTGTATATTATCCCAAGTGAGCGATAACAGCGCAGTATTAAAAACTGATGTCCACGTAACAGATTTAACTGTATAATGATTTCAATACCACCTCTGTGTTGTTTTCATCTCAAAGGCGTGGCTAAGAAGTGGCGCGTGTGAATCGGCGCAAACTGTTCTCGCAAAGAGAGTGCCCGAGCTGTAATAAGCTGTGATCATAGTATGTAGCAATGTTATATTGAAAATAATTTTTTTTAAATTTCAATGTTGCTTTTAATTAAGATGTTATTTCTCCTATTCCCCATTACATGTATCGTATTAAAAAGTGTAAATAAACCTATCTTACAAAAATTTATTTAAAAAAAAACACATGATTTTTATATTACAGTGCTAAATTTAACTGTTAAATTGTTAAAAATGTGGCTATATTTATGACAAAAGAAAGCTGGCAAACTAATCAATAATACAATTTAGGCATTCGTATTCCTAAGTCTTGGGTATCATAAAAATCGTTGTAAAACTGTGGGTTTAATATTGACTCATAATATACGTAAAATCAAACAGTCATAGGTAACGGACATCCGCTTTTGTGTAGCACTTCAACGTTATTTTAACTTATTTACCTTAATTACCAGCAAAAACATATTACACAATAACAGACCCTTCAAATATGCTGACCATATGAAAATCAAATTGCCTAATACGTATTAACGTTGTTTTCACAAAGGTGAAAGTTCCTGTATGTAAACAACTCCTGCATGTGTGTTACAAAATTTAATTATTTTAAATTTAGTCGCGTTATCAGCAGCTACCTAAAAGTAGATCTTATCAGCAAATTTGGGTATAGAAATGAGCATGTAATAATGCTGGGAAATTTAAGGTAAAATTTACTTATCTTGACTATGCGTTTTGGAAGGTGTATCTGTACAGTGAATGGACCTAATTTCGAACTTCTTAAAAAAAATTGTGATATTGTTCAGGTCTGCTAATTATTCGAAAATAAACAAACTTTTTAAATTACTGTTTATTAACCATTTATGTTCAAGGTATTTAACAAGCATACCGGGTGTAAATGAAGTGTGGTACACCCCCTTTTCTTTCTTTAGTTTTGATTTTAGATAGATGAAAATTTAGACATATGTTTTGTGCAAAAAACCTGGCTTTTTGAGCCGTTGCACACATTAGTTCCACTTCCGGTTTCGCCGGAAATGACCCCAACTTTGTTATTTTAAATGGAACACCCTGTATATTTTTACATTTTTGGTAAGAGGAAGCGATTTTGGATACAAATGCACTATTTTGGTTAATTTTTATAACCTCAAAATTTTTTTAAAACAAAATTTAGTTTTTTATTAAGGGTGCCGTGACCTACACAAATTGATTTTTATTATGTCAACAATTGTCCAAAAAACGTTTTTGTAAATTTTAAATGACATTTAGGTTACTTTAATCGGCTTTAAAGAATGCGGAATCGGTTTTTCGACAAAAAGTCAATTTTTTTAAATGGAACCATGCTGGTACTGGCGGTTATTTAAATGGAGCATCTTCTAACGAATCCATCGATACCAATAACTTGTATTTTTATTAAGAGTTTGCTTCAAAAACTTCCAATTATTGTGAAAATTTATTAAGAGATCCTGTTAATCGCAGTACACTGTGCATAACTACAACAAAACAAATGATCGTTGTTTTATGTTTAACTACTATAGTCATTTAATTCAAAAGTCTAAAAATCTTGGTAATCATTTTTACATAATTAGATTACTGCAATTAAGAGGATCTCCTAATAAATTTTCACAATAATTTGAAATTTTTGAAGTAGACTCTTAATAAAAATACAAGTTATTGGTATCGATGGACGCGTTAGAAGATGCTTGATTTAAATAACCGCTAGTACCAGGATGGTTCCATTTAAAAAATTGACTTTTTGTCGAAAAACCGATTCCACCGATTAAAGTAACCTAAATATCATTTAAAATTTACAAAAACGTTTTTTGGACAATTGTTGACATAATAAAAATCAATTTGTGCAGGTCACGGCACCCCTAATAAAAAATTAAATTTTGTTTTAAAAAAATTTTGAGGTTATAAAAATTAACCAAAATAGTGCATTTGTATCCAAAATCGCTTCCTTTTTCCAAAAATGTAAAAATATACAGGGTGTTCTATTTAAAATAACAAAGTTGGGGTCATTTCCGGCGAAACCGGAAGTGGAACAAATGTATGCAACGGCTCAAAAAGCCCGGTTTTTTGCACATATCATATGTTTAAAATTTCATTTATCTAAAATCAAAACTAAAGAAAAAAAAGGGGTGTACCACACTTCATTTACACCCGGTATATTTTCAGTTTATAACAATAAAAGCAAAGCTTCCAGTTTTTTTTTATAAAGTTGCCCGAACACTCGAACAGTTTTGGAATACATAAAGGTAACTTTACGTATAAATTTAATTTTTGTGTCATGACGGCAACTTTAATATTCATGATATGCTTCACGGCAACTTTTTATCTTGTATTTAATGATCTAATTAAGTTTTTGCTAAGTCGATGGTATATTTTTTGACTTTATTTACTTTTTGTTATAGCCATATCAAATCTGACCAGTATTGTTTTCATTCTAAAAATGTATCCCTTGATTATACGAGGCTCGTTCAACTATGAACTATAACTCATCTTTTGTTTTAAAAAAAAGATTTATTTATCTTAATTAATTCTTTTAGTAATAATAATAATAATAATAGTTTATTCACAATTGACTAGGTACAATACTTGACAATAGTTTGTGAAAAGTCCTAAGTACAAAAATACAGAATGTACAATGCCGTATACAAATACAAATAAAAATACAAAGAGATGATACATTTAGATAACTACAACAAAGCCTTAGTTTTCTGAAAGAAACTCTTCAATTGAGTAAAACTCGCACAGTATTAGATAAATTTTTAATTTATTCTTAAACAATATTAAATTTTCAATTGCCTTAATATCAAGGTTTAGTTTATGGAAGTGGCTATATGTCCGCCGGCGGAATAGCTTATATAGACTTATAATTCCGCCGACCGGCGGATTTTATACGTTATACAGGTGCTTTCCGCCGTTGAAGCTATATTATGCGCACGCGCGGCGGAATCGACGGTATTTTCTAGTTAAATTCCGTCGCACGGCGGAATTCCTTCTATAGTTTGTAAAGTCCGCCGTAAACATAACCAACATTTTAGCTGTCAATATTACTCTCACTCGTAAGCCAACAAAATGAACTCTCGAGAATTTGCCGATAAATAACGCGTTACTATCGCTACAGGTATAAGTCATTTTTTTACTGAATTATGGGTCAAATATTCATGGTACCAGGGAGGGGGTAACACCATCGAAATTATTATTAGATAGAAATTGAAGGATCAGGTTAGATTTAATTTAACGAAATTCATTTTCGACTAAAAGACAAATTAAAAATTTTAAAGGGAAAAGTGTACGTCAATTTGAGATCGGGGATGACGTATACGTAAGAGATTATAGAAACCCAAAAAAACATCTTGGGTTAAGATTATGGAAGTTTTAGGATTTAAAAATGTTTGTTTAACAGAGAATAATTTAAAATGAGTTAGACATGTAGATCAAATGTTTAAAAGCAAACAACCCCTTAGATTTGGGATGATTCCAAACACGGACGAAAATCAAGACAAAAACGTACAACGATATTGTATGGACGCAATAAAATTAACATGTAACCACAAAATTACCTCAATAAGTGTTCAAAATGACCTCCATCATTTTCAATCACGTAATCGCACTCTCTTTAAAAGCATTTTTAAATACAAAACAATATTTGTAGGAAATTTTGTTTTTGTACTCTATTCCTTATTTTCAGCTTTTCCGGAAAATCGGTTTGATTTTCAAAAAATTTCACTTGACCAAAGTTGTAGCCCATAAAATTTGCTATCTGGATTGGACAATCGGTTTTTTTGTACAACCTTTCGTTTTAAAGATACAGCGGTTGCAAAGTCTAAGAAACAATTAAATTTTGTAAATTTTTTAAATTTTTTTGTACAAACTGCTTTATAACTCTCAAACCATTGCCTGTAGACAAAAAATAAATATAACTAATTTTGTAGAGAATTTTATCCTCTATTAAAAAGCTTTAAGGTATTTTACGATAAAATTGATATTTTCGGCTACAGAGTCTTATAAATGCAGAAGTGTAAAAAAATCAAGTAAGTGATATCAGCTTAGCATTTGATTTGAGGAAAAAAATTTACTTGAAATTTTTTTTTAGAAAAGGGTCCTCTATCACCACTTAAAATATTCGCGGTGATAACGGGGACACCCTGTATATTACACATAAACTATACGGCGTTAAGGTCCCTCGCAAATTTTTTTTTGTGAAGCAGTTTTTTTTTAAACTTTATTGGGTTTTATTTTACAAGTACGGCAAATAAACAATAAGAATAAAAATCATAATATACAGGGTTTGCAAAAAGTCTGAAAACGCCTCTGTGACGGCGTACATACAAGTTTTATGAAAAAATGTTTTATATAAAAAGTGTATAGCCGGTGTCCCACGGCCTGTGACTCGGCGAGCCTGACGCGAAGTTTGTCATACCTCGCGTCGTGGGACAGCACAGGCTCGGCATGGCTCGTGGTGGCTTGTGGTGGCTCGCCCTTTCAACGGGTGTCCCACGGCCTGTGACTCGGCGAGCCTGACTCGGTTTGTCAAACCTCGAGTCGTGGGAACACACAGGCTCGTGGTGGCTTGTGGTGGCTCGCCCTTTCCCGTGAAATGGCGGTAAATCGACAGACATCAAAGGCTTGTGGCTCGACGGATGACGATCTTCAGCACGCTCGTGCACCTGTTCTCACGGCTGTCTAGGTTTTATAGGGAGATTAGCCGCCTTTACACACAGACGCTTTACTGCGCGATTGAAGGACGTGTATGCTTTCGCGCGCGAAAGATTGCGTGTGTATAGTTCATTTCAAGATATTTTAACCTGACTTACTGGATTTAGCAATGATTATTATTAGGCACCCGTGGAGAGATAAGATAATCCCTTGAAAATCTGTTAAGTGTTAGAGGCGTATTAAATAATAACAGTTTTGTGTGTAGATATACACCAGCCTTAAAACTAACATTTTTATCAGATTTAAAATCATTGTCATAAAATAACACACCTACCTGACATAATTAATTTTCAGAATCACTTTCGTTATTACCATCTAATGATATAATGCAAGTTTGGTTTACATCTGCATATTGTAAATACTCATTCTCAATTTTAATGACGTGTTCAATCGAATTTTTCCAACTTTGGGGCGTTGCATTCAAAATTGCATCTTTAGTTTTTGCAATAATTGTGGCTTCACTAAATTTTGGGTTACTATTCGTGCGATGAATGTGTTGTTTCAGTTGCCCACAAATTAATTCTATTGTATGCAATGATAAGGAGATAATTTCAAAACAGAATGTCCATGTACTATCGCAATATTGTCAACATAATATTGTTTTTCAATTTTTTTTGTTTTAAGTACCTCCAACAATTTATGCTTTGAATATGTGTCTTCGTAGAAGAGATTATTTTGCTCCAAAAATAGTTTTATTTAATCTTTACTGCTATTTGAAGCGGGAACCTTTATTATTTGTCTACTATGATATGATGCATCATGCATCACTATCACGCTTTTTTTTTGGCAACACCGGTAACAATTTATTTTTAAACCATTCTTCGATTAACTTTGATGACATGTCTTCGTGATAATCAAGACGGCTTTTTTGAATATTTTTTGCAAAAAGCAAAACTTCTTCAATCCAACCATTTTCTGAGCCCGCGTGTAAAATGATTATTCTTTTTGCTCGATTATGAGGCACGTTTAGCTGGCATTCGTTTTTGTCGTCGATCCATCCTTTCTTTATCGTATCATTTGTGTCGTACCACGTTTCATCTAAATAACAAATAAATCGACCTTCGTCTCGATTTTTTTAAACTGTTGCTAAATATTGGTATCGCAACTTTCTTATTCTATCACATTCCATAATATTGAGACGTTTATTAATTGTCTGATATTTGAAACCGTTTTCAATTAAAGTACGCCATAATGTTGATCTGCTGCACGTTACATCTGTATTTTCTATAAGTTTATTATGTAGACTGTCTATAGTTGCTACGATATTTTGTTTATAAAGATTATAAAGCGTTCTTCGAATTATATCTATATTCCAGCTTTTACTTTTTCTGTCACCATTATCATTTCTTGTTTTTCGTTCTTGAACATCATGTTTCACTATGTTATAAACACTACAGTAATTAACTTCTGCTAACTGTGACGTTCTTTTAATTATTTCTTTATAACACATCTCTTTATTTTCATTTTTTAAGTTTTTATAGACATTTAGTACTATATTTTTGGCTTGGATACCAAGATGAGATTTAATTTTTAAACAAGTTTTTTCTGATACGACTTCTTTGTTCGTTTGAGATTCCTCACACCAAGGTCTCCACATGTTTTATTTTGTGAATATAACAATAATGAAGTTAACACTTTGAGAATAACTTTGTCACTAAATATACAAATGTTTACTTTAACAAAATCTTAACCCTTGTTTAAACCTGTTTACCACACGCTAGTCGTTCAAAACATGTAGTTGTCTAAAGATGAATATCCGCCTGTAGACGAAAGAATTAATAACGGATTCTATTAATTTATATATGAAAAGTAAAGAATACAAAATTAGAAATTTGCGTGTTAAGGCATACAGAAAAATAATAGACTTTTGAAAAGAACGAGGATTTCCGGAAGCCAATTGAGATTTAGTTGAAAAATAAATCAAAGTTTGAGGAGATCCTTTAGAAAGGAATTAAAAAATACCGTGAAAGCCAGCGAAGCGAATGTGGTACTAATAAAGTATATCATTCGTCGCTGTGGTATTACAACTTGCTACTATAGTCTTTCACCCAAAACCTCCGTTTTTGTCTTCTACTTTTTAAGACTTCACTTACACCAGCAAAAGCCGCAGCCAGTGCGATATTTTTTATTTTAAATTCAATTTCTTACGCAAAGTAAAATTAACAAAACCTCGCACTCCAGCTAAAAGTGTGCAACACAGGCGCTCCACGAGATTCACTGTCGCTAAGCAAACCGTGCGCGATTCAGCTTTAAGTTGGAGCTCGTCATGACTCGCGACTTGCCAAGCCACGAGCCGTAGCTCGGAATTCGGCAGACCACGAGCCTACAAGCACGAGCCGCGAGCCGCGCGAGGCTCGCCGAGTCACAGGCCGTGGGACACCGGCTTATGGCAAATATTGTTAGCTACATTTTGACAAAGTTATTTTTTTTTGCCAATTGTGTGCAACTGACAGTCTATCATATTTTTTTAAATAGCACCTATACTTTTTTCCTTTAATTGATAGTTATTTTTTCTCTTTTTATCCAGGGGTTGTTTGCTTTTAAACATTTGATCTACATGTCTAACTCATTTTAAATTATTCTCTGTTAAGCAAACATGTTTTAAATCCTAAAACTTCCATAATCTTAACCCAAGATGTTTTTTTGGGTTTCTATAATCTCTTACGTATACGTCATCCCCTATCTCAAATTGACGTACACTTTTCCCTTTAAAATTTTTAATTTGTCTTTTAGTCGAAAATGAATTTCGTTAAATTAAATCTAACCTGATCCTTCAATTTCTATCTAATAATAATTTCGATGGTGTTACCCCCTTCCTGGTACCATGAATATTTGACCCATAATTCAGTAAAAAAATGACTTATACCTGTAGCGATAGTACCGCTTTATTATCGGCAAATTCTTCATAGTTTATTTTGTTTGTTTACGAGTGAGAGTAATATTGACAGCTAAAATGTTGGTTATGTTTACGGCGGACTTTACAAACTATAGAAGGAATTCCGCCGTGCGACGGAATTTAACTAGAAAATACCGTCGATTCCGCCGCGCGTGCGCATAATATAGCTTCAACGGCGGAAAGCACCTGTATAACGTATAAAATCCGCCGGTCGGCGGAATTATAAGTCTATATAAGCTATTCCGCCGGCGGACATATAGCCACTTCCTTAGTTTATTATAAAATTTAATGCAATTATAAAAACAACGCTTCTCATACAATGAGGTTTAATGTACAGGTACCCGCAAATCATTCGATCTTAATGAATATTTGTGGTAAGTTGCTGTTGATTTGTTTACAAAATAATTAATATTTTTTCTAAAGAAAATAAGGCACTTATAGATGTATACAGATGGAACTGTCATAATTCCCAAGTTGACAAAATGTCCGCGACATGTCTCCGGACTCCTCAGATTTTGCATTGTTCTGACGACACGTTTTTGCAATAAAAAAACATTGCGGCAGCGCGAAGCGCCCCAGAAGATTATACCATATGTCATAATGCTATTAAAATTCCCATGGTATCTAGTCAACATAGTACTTTCCTTGTCGCTTTTGCTGTCGAGGTATGCTTTTTTATTTCTGGTTAAGTTGTTCCACTCTTGCCTATCGTAAGCTAATTGTGGCACAACACTCCAACTGACTCTTTTTTCTTCCAGTCTGTCTCACTTCTTCATTCCATTTTATTCTTCGTCTTCCTCTATTTCTTTTTCTCTCCATCTTCATTTTCCATCCTGTTTTGCGTATCTACTTTCTGGCATGCGTAGTAGATATCCAAGCCATCTTAATTGATTTGTCTCCATTTTTCTCTTGATATCTATTACTAGGTTTTTCGATTTTTTTCGTTACTGATTTTATCGTGCAGTCTACATCCCACTATTCTTCACGGAAATCTAATTTCCTGTGTCTGTATTCTTTGTTTTTGTTTTGTGTTAGTACCCAAGTTTCTGAACTGTAAGTAAGAATGGGCACGTACATTGCATTAAATCTCGAGTCTTAGTTTCTTTTGATATCTCCTTCTTACTTATCAAACATTTATTAGTAGTGTAGTAAAATTTCGTCGCTACAACTATTGTATTATTCAGATCTTCTTCCAATATTTACTCTTAAACTTACTTGACAATACTAAGTGTAGCTGCATATTCTAGCTGTCAGGTGACACATTATCTAATTCTTACATTACCAGAAAGATGGATCGGTCAAAATGGTCACATTAGTTGGCCACCAAGGTCCCCTGACCTTACCATATTAGATTTTTGTCTGTGGGGATGGATGAAAAGCGACGTCTACCAAGAAACAGTAAACACAATAGACGAATTGGTCGCTTGCATTATGAATAGTGCTGCCCTCATAAAAAAAACGAATAGAGCTACACGTAGTATTATCAAATAAGTTTAAGAGTGCATTAAAGTTGGTGGTGGTATTTTTGAACATCAACTTTGAACTATTGCTAATTATTCGTGTCTTTTATAATAATTTAAATAATCAATAAATGCAATAATCAACCTTTTGTGAGGGTTTTTAAGGTTAACATTCAAACAGCTGTATCTTCCTTACCATTGAGAATTAGACAAATGTTTGTATGAACTTTTTAACTCAAAATGGTTAGCACTACCAGTTCCTAAAATATTTACTATTCCTCCTGTATATTGTTATATTTATAATTTTTTATTTGTACATTGAAAAATTATAAATTAATGAAATCAAAAATACTAATGCAATAGTGTAACGCAAATTTTTAGCTTTGTTTAAAGTATGCCGCTATATTGAAAAATATTGATGTATCCCATTGCCTCACCAAGCGACGGATACCTTGTTCATAAAATTTCCGTGGCTGCTGTTTAAAGAATTCTTTCACAGATGCGTCCAAATGGAAACGGTGGCCCTTTAACTCTTTTTTCGACGATCCAAAGATATGAAAATCACATGGTGACAGATCTGGGCTGTAGAGTGTATACTTACTCTAAAACGTTCCACTTCATACGTTGTTTTACCTCATTGGGGACATGAGAGCGGGCATTGTCGTGAAGCAGAATGATCCCACGGGTTTGTGTCTAATGGCCTTATGAAATTTGCCAAAGGTTTGATTGTACTAGAAAGTATTAATCGTTGCACTAGGCTCCTTAAATACTATTATTAACGGTCGTTTATGGTCGAAAAAAGTCAACATCACCTTGTCCGCAGATGATTGTGCATTGAAATTCTTTGGTACCGATGAATTTGGATATTTACAATGCACAGACTGTAAGTTTCGTAATAGTGGCACCAAGTTTCGTCGCCAGCAACAATTAAAATAAGACATTATCGCAATTTTTGCTGTATCGTATGAGGTGTTGTAGACAAAAGACGAGAAATCCATTTCGAAGAACCTGCATTCATCCCGACAATTTATAAAATTTCTCTTATGGATACCACGACGTACTTCTCTAATGAATCTTTCCACATATGACATATTGCTCTCGATTTATGCAGTAAGTGCACCTGGCCGTGCCGTCGTTCTCTGTCTTTCATTTTTAAATTTTCTGCACCATTTTTGACAGTTGGATACGCAATCCACGCGTTGCCATAAATAGCTTTCATTTGCATCTGAATCCGAAAGCACAAAAAAATTGAATATGGTAAACGCAAAATGCAATTTAAGCATCAACAAACTGCCAGTGTGTTGACTACAAACGCTACCAATTATACAAAATTTCAATTGCATTGTTGCATTTCTTTCCATAGCTGATTTATTAAAAGATGAATTCCAGTTGAGCAAGCCTCGTATTATACTATACACATAAATGGAGAATATAATCTAAAAAGCTGCTTTTACACAATCATAAATCCCTTGAAGAGACACAAAAATTGCTTTCTAGCTAATTTTTTATTATTTTGTGCTATATTTTTTTAAAGAAAACTTTTGAAAACTTATCCGCAAAAAAAAACAACTGAAATAACATATTTCGCGACAAAAATCTAAATTACAATCATTAGTAAGTACAGGGTGGTCCAGATTCGATGGGATTGCATGGGTATCTCGGTTTATTTAAGATAGAGAAACCGTTTTCAAAAATATTCTATCATTTCCGGTTTTTGAGTTATCGAATAAAAAGTGTTTTTTTGTCATATTAATAATGTGTCATATCTCCGTTATTATTGTAAATATCGAAAATATTTATTAAGATTATTTTTAGATAGTTTTATGTTTAATTTTATTATACTAAAAAAAATGTTTTTACGCTCGCCGTTAAAAAGTTATGACACAAACTCACCTTTTTTTAAATGGGAGCAATAGTTGGCAATGACCTATTTAAATTCCTTATTTTTTTTCTCATTCCCAATATATAAGGGTTGATGTATTTATTTTTAACAATACGCAAGTTATGAAGGTTTTTTTTTTTGAAAAAAATCATAGTAGGCTGTGAAAACAAATAAAAAACCAAGCTGTAAAACTTTATAAAACTCATGTGGTACAAAATACCAAGGTTTTTTAATTTGTTGTGGAGATAAACATTGTAAATATTTGAAAATAAGAGAACAACGATATAGTCGATATCTGCAGTAATGTAGGATATTGTTGTTTATCTTATGTTCAACAATTTTCGTATTTATCTCAATAACAAATTAAAAAACCTTGGTAACTTATACCACATGAGTTTTATAAGGTTTTACACCTTGTTTATTTTTTGTTTTCAAAGCCTACTATATTCTTTAAAAAAAAACTAAAAAAACCTTCATAACTTGCGTATTGTTGAAAATAAATACATCAACACTTATAAATTTGAAATGAAAAAAAAATGAAGAATTTAAATAGGTCATAGCCAACTATCGTTTCTATTTAAAAAAAGGTAAGTTTGTGTCATAACTTTTTAACGGCGAACGTAAAATATTTTTTTGTAGTATAATCAAATTAAACATAAAAATATCTAAAAATAATCTCCATAAATATTTTTGATATTTACAACAATAACGGAGATATGACACATTATTAATATGACAAAAAAAAAACACTTTTTATTCGATAACTCGAAAACCGGAAATGATAGAATATTTTTGAAAACGGTTCTGAGTTTTACCTCAAAAAACTGCACATTTTTGGTAATTTAACCGTTTCTCTATCTTAAATATTAACCGAGATACCCATGCAATCCCATCGAATTTGGACCCTGTACTAAGTAATTAATCCACAACAAGCTATAGCAAAAATGTTCAAAGAGTAATCTGTTTTATGATTCACAACATAGTTCGTTTTATCACATTTTTTAAAGCACATTTAATGTTTCGCAGAGTAATTTGTATTTTCGATCTAGATTTTAATGTAATTTTTATTCTACTTAACAAAAAGTTGCTTTGAACGCTAGATAAAAAGTTGATTTGGTGTAGTTTATACAGAATTAAAATATTTTTATGAATAAAAAATTATAGTCAAAAATCAATGTCAGTTTTTAAAATGTTTTCATAAAAACGATTGCAAATATTTTAAATTTATTTTATGAATCAGCAGCTTGCTAAATTTAAATGTCGCTGTGATCTTAAATGTTCAGTTTTGACTTTTTAAATATCAATTAAACTTTGATTTTATTTTAACTCTGTTTTTTTTTAATTTTAAAATTTCGTATGAATTGTTTTTAATTTTATTGAAAATATTGAATAAAAATTGTCTACAACACACACAGACACAAGGTTTTAAGTGAACTATCTTGAAAAATTGTCAGTTTTTAGGTCAAATTCAAAATACTTTTTTGATATGTTTAAAAACGAGTTGAATATTATTAAAGATAATTAAAAATGCTAATAATGGTAGGTGTGAGGTGTTTGATAGCGGCAATATTTTCACTATGGCATCCATAAAGGGTACAAAAAGCTGGTGAAATAAGGGGGTGCAAGCTGTGATAACTCGCGTAATATAATTATTATTATAATATTCCAAACGATTCCCACTTTATAAGCAAGAGAGGACCGAACTGAAATGACTCACGCAAAAGTAAATTATACATTGAAAAGGCTTTAATATAATGAATTCATTCATATGCATGAGGCAGTGTAGAATGCTGGAGCAATATTTGGTGGCGTAATGAAATGAATTTATGCAGAGCTGTAATGCTTGAATATTTAGCATATACCCCTTCATCCTCTTTGAAACACCGAACACTGTGTACCTAAGCTTGTCCTCTTCTATGATAAACCACCTCTTATTATTTTCCTTTCGCCCTTTTCGACACCAAACCCTTCACTGAAATCAGTCGTATGTAATTACCTTACGACATCCTCATGATCTTGAGAACTAGGCAAGTGCTACAGTTAAGTTAGACACGTACGCATTTGAATAATTGAAAATAAAACTCGGACTACGACCACATTATACTCCAACATTTGCAAAAGCTTTTTAATTTTGGTTTTTCAAATGCTGTTGTTAAAATGTTAGGAAATTTAGGGCCAATTAATTTTGAAAATACTTAGCTTTTAGAAAATAGCGCATACAAAAGACATTTCAATTCTTTAATGATCTATTTTGTAAAGAATTAAATTCTAAGGCTAATTGCTACAAAAGAAGTTTATGCATGATTCGATGAGTACTTAAACAAATCTATTTGTGCCCTTGTTTTAAACCGAATTTTGTACATCTTTTGAAATAAATGATACAGAAATATACTTACCATAAAATTTAAGCGCAGACTTGTTTATATAAGGAATATGCGGGTTCTGAAAAAGTTGATTTATTTTTAAACGAAAGCTGCTTAGAGTCATGATGAAAAATTATTATTGTCTGATAAAGGAAACAATAGACAACATTACTTGCAAAATTGTCTTTCGCTTTTAAATGAAGTTGTTTCTCAATGTTACATTAATTTAACATTTACTGAATAAAACACTTATACTACATCAACATATTTAAAATCAATAATCGGCCTATTCTCTTGTAACTGCAGCAATGAGTATTGTAGAGCGACTAATTATTTTGAAGTCGCTATATTCGGGAATAGATTTGTCCCATAAACAAGGATATTGTTGATAATGCTCTAAAATCGTTGGAACATCTATTGAGGACATAAAAAATTCGAAATCGGTGACAAACAATAGTTATTTATGTACCAAGGCAGTGAAGTTCGACTTTTTATCACGAGTGTGGAGATTATTTGCCAAGACGAAGTCGAGGCTAATAACCACGCGAGTGCTAAAAAGGAACTTTACTGCCGAGCTCCATATTAAATTTTTTCTGCAATCGTCAAAGAAATAGCGAAAAATCAAGCAAATACATAAAGTTTTACTATCTGTCAGATTCTCATTCTCCTGTCAAATATGTATTGAACAAAAGCACGCTTAATTTTTCTAAATTCGACCAATGAGCGTGGCGCATTTTACTTTTTTACTGCCTAGGCAGTAAAAGTGATTATTGCAGCCGCTTTTGGGTACTTATTGAGCTAGTTTAGTGACAATTGCAGAAAAATGTATATTATTTGTATAATATAAAAGTATGGTAGGCTTACGTCAAATGCCGTACTGTCAATATCGGTGTCGCGACATCGCGGCACTAGCGTCATGACATCGTGGCATCGCGACATCAGGCTGTTCAGACTACGACATTGCCACGGCAACTAGTGTCACGACGCTAGCAGGCCCGGACGCCATCTGGCAGTACGGGCAAATGCCCGAAGGGCCGGTGCCCGAATGGGCCGGTCTAAGCTACAGGCTTAATAATAATAAGTTCGGCCCTGAAGTATGAGCGCAAAAATTATGATAAGAGGTATAACATTTACCCGTATAATACGGGTCGTATTCAATCTTGATATTTTTCTGGGGCTCCACAATACGCAATAGCGTCGTATGTTTGATCGCGCCACTCGTGCTTCAGAAATAGTCCCGATATTATCCGAAACCTGACGCATAGCTATAGATGGCGTGTGCATGTGTAAATAGTAGTTTCATAATTTGCTTATTTTATAAAACACATTGTTTAATAAATAGATTCATAATAAATATATTGATGCGAGTTTATTATTACCATATAAAGCTTTTAGTGGGTAGTAAAAGTGATACATGGTCTAAAACTAATTTTAAGATGGAAAAATATCAATAAAAGTTCATATGACACTAGATTTTAGCGATTTTAGAAATATTCGCAAGAGTAAAGTGCCCGTATTTTAGGTTTTCAAAAAAGTTTTTTTGGAATTTTATTAAAATTCTTAAAATAATAGCAGTTTACTCTGGCAAACATTTCTAAAATCGTTAAAATCTAATGTTATATCAATTTTTATTGAATTTTTTTAAAATTTAAAATTAGTTTTAAGTCATGCACCCACCTTTCCTAGGAATAAAATTTTTTGAGAAACCGATAATAAAAACCTTTTCCATTTGTTGCAGACTTTTTGAATGTTAAAATCACTTCAGAAATAAAAATTGGAATTTTAACGTCAAATTTTACAGTTAGTTTTATTTTTAATTCTAAATAATCTTTCCCCATGAGGTTTTTTTGCAACTCTTCAATAAGGGCACATTACTCTTGTAAATATTTTTGGAATAGCTAAAATCTAGTGTTGTATGAATTTTTATGAATTTTTTTTCATCTTAAAATTAGTTTAAGGTAATGCACTAACTTTTATCAAGAACTAAAAAAATTTACAATAAAATTCATAATAAAAAATTATTCCATTTGTTGCATACTTTTTGAATGACGCTGAAAATATAATGTAATGTGAAAAATGAATAAATTAGTTGTGAAAAGGAAAAATAATAGTCAAGTTTCTTAAAAAAAAATCAAAAACATTAAAAGTTCTTGATTTTTTAAATTTAAATCAATGATTATTGATTTTTTAAATAAAAATCAAATTTTGACCAACCCTGGATGTGGGCCTCTATAATTTGAATGCCAGGGCCGGTTTTTGTACCCAGTCCGTCACTGGACGCTAGTGTCACCGTATGAACTACTCTTAAGGTGCAAGCAATAGAACAAAGAAAGCGCACATTTAATGCGGCCTAATAAACCGTAAACACTTTAGAAATCCCAACTAAAGATGATAATTATGACATTTTGGTTGTCCAAAATTTAAGGCTTACATTATTATCCGAAATTTATTAAGGCTCACCCATGTTGTCCGAAATTCGCAGCTTACCATTGTAGTCCGAACCTCAAGGCTCGCTATTGGTAGCCAAAATTCAAGGCTCACTATTGTTGTCCGAAGTTCGGGTATCAGCATTGTTGTCCGAAATACAAAGCTCACTTTTGTTGTTCTAAATCTAAGGCTCACCAATGTTGTCCAAAATTCGTGGCGTACCATTGTCCGAAAATGGAGGCTTACCATTGTTGTCCAAAATTTGACACACCAATGTCGTCCGAAATGCAATGCTCACTACTGCTGTCTAAAATACAAAGCTCGCCAATGTTTTCCAAAATTGGGATCAAATTTGTTGCCCGAAATGCAAGATTCACTATTGTCTCGAATCCGAGGCTCTCCATTGTTGCTTAAAATTCGAGGCCAACCATTATCGTTCGAAATTTTAGGCTTACAATGGTTGTTTAAATTTCGAGTCTTATATTGTTATTCTAAATTTGAGGCTCACCCATAACAACTTTTTAACCGTGGTAGATAATAATAAAACTGGTAAACAGAAAACAAAGTTGTTTTTTTTAACGAAATTAAAAACATTTAATACTGGTTTTAACCAGTTTTTGTAATGTTCTCCATTGTAAAGCATTAGTGAAACGAGGCTGGAGTAGGAGTCAGTTTTAAAAAATACCGACTCTGGAGTCTTCTATTTTTCTGCCGACTCCCCATTCCTGTATTACTCACTCACAATTTATTTTAAATAATACAAAAATCCTAATTTGGTGCACATTTAAACCATATATCCGTAAAATGAACTTTTTTGCGAAACGACTGCTAATTAACAAAAGGTACATTTTGAAAAACAATACAATTTAGTTTGTTACATTACTACTAGGGACAATTTTTAAAGTCCCGGGACTCGAGACTTCTTTTATCAAAGTCCCGGGAATTCCCGGGAATTCGAGACTTTTGCGAATTTTATTTACATACTAAAAAATAGTGGTATTACCCGTCAAAAATGACGGAAGATTTTCTAAGGTGCAAGAAAAATGATGATATATTCATGTACTCAAAATTCATCGGCTATTTTCACTGTAAAAAATAAGTTTTCTTGACAGTGACATTGTTTCTGAAAGCACCCGCTACATATTTAAAATTGCTTCTTTGCACGTATCGTGATCGTGAATCGGTCGTGACAGTTGACAGTTGACAGATTTTTTTTTTTTAAATTAAACCATTTCGCGGATTTTGTTTTTGAAGCATTTATTTTATAAATAAACTAATAAAGTATAGTAGTAGGAGTAGTGTTATAATTTTTAATTAAGTCTACATTCTACAGTAAATAAAGTTATTATTTCCAAGTAAATGCCCATTTTAAATAAACTTTACAAATTTCATTAAATTTTAAAACAAAACAAGCATAATTAAAATATATTTTTACTAATAAACTTAACAATTATCCTTTAGCTTTAAAGCAGACAAGAAATAAACACAAACAATTAAATAGGGCAGGCAAAAAATTTAAATAAAGTTAAGTAAATACTGATTGTTAGTATAAACTATAAACATAAAAAATTATGAAACAAAATATTTTTGCTAAACTCATGGCAGTAAAATTTGTTTAAAAATAAGAAGTATAAAACATTAATTTCAGTGTTCTGTAACATTAAGTCTCGTCTCGAGTCTCGAACTAAATGTCCCGGGACTCGAGACTAAGTAAGTCCCGGGAATTTCCCTAATTACTACAAATCTAATTTTATGCGACTACTTTACATATCATACTTTAAGAAGAACTTAAAAATAAATCACTTACCATTTTTAAACAAAACAAAGACAATTACCCCTGTAGTTAAAATACAAAATCAGCTATTTGCGAAAATCATAGGAAGTATCAACAGAGAACTGTTTCCGATTAATCCGAAATACTTTTAACTAAAATTTGGTAAACTGAGGTTAATTGTCGTTGATAAGTTAGAAACGATAAAATCGGAAAAAGAGTGAAAGACATAAACAAAAAATTGAGACAAACCAATTAAGATGGCTGGGACCTTTACTACGCGTATCAAAAATTAGGTACCCAAAATAGGGATGAAAAACGAAGTTTGAAGTAATAAGAAGTAGAGGAAGACCAAGAACAAAATAAGAAAACGAAGTGAGACAGAGACTAGAGGAGAAAGAAGTCAGCTTAAGAGATGTGCCACATTTACCAATGATAGGTTGGGATGGAGAAAAATAATCAAGAACTAGAAAAACAAACCTAGACACCAAAAAGTACAAAAGTACCCAATTAAGAGGAATAAGAAGAAGAAGAAAAAGAAGGAGAAGAAGCAGAAGCAGAGGAAGAAGAATGAAAAAAGAAGAAGAAGAAGAAGAAGAAGAAGAAGAAGAAGTAGAAGAAGAAGAAGAAGAAGAAGAAGAAGAAGAAGAAAAAGAAGAGGTTCACTGTAGTGTATGCACAATATATTAAGTAATCACAACTTCTGATCATTAAAATGTTAATATTCACTAACGAAAACAAAACAAATATGTTGAACAACT
This sequence comes from Elmis aenea, assembly GCA_947652605.1. Classification (NCBI taxonomy): domain Eukaryota; kingdom Metazoa; phylum Arthropoda; class Insecta; order Coleoptera; family Elmidae; genus Elmis; species Elmis aenea. Next base: position 43,150,102 of record OX393579.1, on the reverse strand, counting down.
TTAATTTAAAAGTGAAACCTAATTATTTATATTGATAACAAAGTACTATTATCCACCCACAATTTATTTAAATTAATATTTGCATTGTATTAACAACAAGTGTAGCCAAGTAAACAAAAGAATTAATTACCGATATTTCGATTTCTAAAATTAAATTGCAAAATAAAATTTAAAAATTTTACGTCGTACAGTTCGCGAAATAAATAAATCATACCGGAATATGGAAATGAATTACGCGTGCAAGTGCATATATTGTAAATGTATGAAAATACTTTCGAGTTTCGAACGCTGAGTAGAAATATATAACGAGAAAAACACGTTTTGCGATCATAAATTTCTACCTTAGTTGAGTCAAAATTCCTAATCCATACTCGGATTAGTATGGAATTCCGAAATTATTATTCAAATGAAATGAACAATGAAAGCAGGTTAGGGTTCTGTCAGAGTAGTTTGCAAGGTCCAAAAATTTTAATTATAAATTTTGTGTACGTAATTAAGGGTGGTGGTTGTTCCCTTTTGAAGGCGTCATTCATCATCAGAGACAAGCACGACCTCATATTACATATTTGCAGCGAAAAAATAAAATTTAATTATATGCTACTTAAATTAATGGGCGAGCAGAAGTACGAATTAACATAAAGATGATTTGCATTTAAATTAAGTTTACACCATTATAATGAGAATATTTCATGAAGCATACTACGGGTAATGTATGTATAGGAGCGCATTTATCAAGCAATCATTTTTTTATTGATGACACTGGGAAATTGTTAAAATTAATTTGTGCACGTGAAACAGCAGGATGTGGACACTTGGAGTGTGCCCACTGCGCATATAGTAAAATGTGTTATGTTATTTTAAAACATAATTTATATGCCCAACTTACAGCTTATTTTCTTCAAGTACACGATATTACTACATATTTCAATAACAATGAACTACTTATACGAGGGTCCAACTAAATTTACTGCGAATTAAAAACACTGTTACTGTTTTAAATATGTTCAAAGTAATTTTCATCGTAATAATACACTTCAACATTCCAACTTTCCACTCCTTAAATGCTTCTAACCAATATTCTTACGGAAAATGATCGGAAACGTCAGTATCAATCTCCTCCTCCCTCAGACAAAACTTTCTACACCGCAATTTGTTTAAAGTGCAAAAAATAAACAAAAGACGCACACTGCTAAGTCAGGTAAGTGGGGTGAAGAGTTGAAGCTGCTATGTGAGATGCATTATCGTGTTATAGAAGTACACCGGGTGTCCGTCCCTGTTTGGTATTCGCACCCCTATAAGTACTAAAGCAGTGTTTCCCAAATGTTGGGTCGCGACCTGGCACCGGGTTACGAAGGCAAAATGCCGGGTCGCAACAAGAAACAGCATTATATTTCTCAATAACAAATTGTTTGGTTTTGGTTTGATTTCTTTACATTTTTGTAACAGTACACGGCTTCTTTATTAAAATATATGAAAACTGTATGTACATTCAAATCTGTTTTATTTTATGTGCAGGCCAGTATAGGTAATACAAATTTTAGTGGGTCACGAAAGAGAAATGTAAACATAGCCGGGTCACGAACAAAAGAAGTTTGGGAAACGCTGTACCTACTAAACCATTTAACTTAGGATAATGAAAACTGTTAGGTTTATACAACAAACAATTTAACATCTTTTGACACTATTGCGATATATATTAATTCTTTTGTTTTTACTTTCGCAATACGTAGTATCAAAAAAGTATTGTTTTTTAATTTTCCAAATAGCATCATGAGTAGGTAATGCGAGGCATCATTTTAAAGAGAATCTCATTCTAAATACAAAAGTGCAAAAATTATAATATGTTATACCTAAAGGAAAAGTTTAAGAAAAACAAATGAAGATGACAATATTTATCAACAAATTTTAAATCTAAGCATAAAAGTGTCTTCATAATAAAAGAAATGTTTTGAGTATGATATGAAATAAACAAATTATAAGCAAAAATCGAAAACGTAATTTTTTTGTTTTTTATGAATAGCGCAAAACTCATTTTTTCATGTTTTTTTTTTCATAGATTAGTATCAGTGATGTTCAACTTTTTTGAAGCAAGGGACTACTTTAACTATTTCAAAACTTTGGTGGATGACTTAATCGCAGTTGTTCTTTCCTTCCTCTTCATCACAAAAACAAGAAAACTCAAAGAGTAGGCAATTGAACCAAGAACAGTTTTATTAAAATACAGTTTCAATATACAGCAATTTACGCGAGTAATTGGTTCCACAGAAACAGGGCGTAAATGAAAATTGCATAAATGGAGCCATGGAAAGCATGTTTAAAATAGGTATCTGTTCCGTATTTTCAAATATTTTACTTTTGCTGGGCGACAAAAATTTAAATTAAGTTTTTTTAAAATTGACGTCCGTATAAGAGGTTACTGCAAAAAAACAAACTTTTTGATGTATTCCTTTGTTTTTATAAAAATATCAGTTCACACTAACTGTAAAAATTCTAATAACAATATTATAAATTTTTCTTAATCCTCCACTATAATTGCATATATTAATACTTTTGAACCCTGGATTATATGGCACTGACCCGATTTCATTTTCAAAAATTAAATTTAATTTAGAGTCTAGTAGATTATTTAAAATTAATTTTTTTTAACCGTAATGATAATGTAATTTTTTTTTAGCGATTTGCTAATTTTGTTTACATTTTTACAAGTACATATATAAATATTTAAAATTTAAAACTTTTCCTTAATGTAACTACAGAGCTTAAGTCTAAACCTTACATCCTTACAATATTAGTTTCACTTTTAAGTTCACTTGATAGATCATTATAAAATTTCAGCCCTTTATAAAAAAGAGAACTTTGGATGTAATTTCGTGTCCTGAATGGCAATTTAAAGTCTTTACAGTTTCTAGTCGGATAATTATTATTAGCAGGTTATTTATAATCTTAAAAATGAAAATAATCGTATTAAAAATTATCCGTCGTTTAATACTAATAAGCCACTGTAAAGTATCCAGCATCAGAGTAATTTTGGTGTATCTGGAACAGGGTAAAATAATTCTCATAGCCCTATTTTGCAATTTTTGAAGCCGGTCTAAATCATAAAGCCGGGTCCAGATTTGCGAGCAAAAGTGGGAACCGAACCTAGCGCTCATTTTAGCGAGCCTGCTAAATACTAACACTTGGCTGACTGCGGTTTTGTTCCACTCGCGAACCTGTGGTCGTATTAAACTAATAAGAGGCAGGTTCGCTGAAATGGTGGACTGCGCTATGTTCGGTTCCCACTTTTGCTCGCAAATCTGGACCCGGCTTTAGTGTTCGCCAGAAATAAAATACTAGCGCAGTATTCGAAAGGGTGCTATGATATTTTTGTATATTAACATTTTAGTAAGGACTGAAAGTTTACTGCTTAATCTACCAAGAAAACCTATTTTTTAGAATCCTTCTTAACTATATAATTAGTATTACTTTTAAACTTAAGCCTATCGTCTATTATTATACCTAAGTATTTAATTTCATTAACTCTATTTAATACTACACCATCCAATTCTATAAGTTGCTGATTAAGCACATTCTTATTGTTTATCACCAAATAGTTTGTTTTGTCGTTAGTTTGTTCACCTTTAACCACGCTGCGACTCTACGTAGGTCAGTGCTTAAGCAATTTCGTGTAAATGGAGACCGCGTAAATGGAGGGATTACTATATTTGTAATTCATGTGAAAGTTGCTACTTGCAAATTTTCTTATGTGTTTTAAAATCTGGTTCTTAAGGTAATATTGCTATTTTCAAACAATCAATAGCATGTTTATCGGTAACACCATTTCTATGTTTGGTTGTTTTTTTAAATCATATTTAGCTGCAAAAATGCTATTTCACAGAGGTATAATAAATAAGCGAAAAATAAGTTTACCTTTTTCGCACATTTTATAAGATTCTGATATATGGCTGGGTCTGTTGCTTGACAAAAACCATCATTTTCAATAACGTTTAGTTGGATATCATTTTGTAAAATTATAATTTCAATTTCTGGATTGTCGACATAGCTTATGTCAAAACGCCCAAATGAAAACGTCTATCAAATTCATCTTAAAGCAATTGAAGATCATCAGTGTGCCTTTGTAACTGATAGTTTTTGTCATTGTCATTTGTCATCTTTTTTATTGGTGAAAAATGTTCGTATTTAAAGATTTTTAAATGAGAAATCTATCATTGCTACTTCTGCTCGCGGCGCCCTAAAATAGCATCATGGGCTACCAGGAGTCCGCGAGCTACCGGTTAGACATCACTGGATTAGTTACTCTTAAATCATAGATCATATTGATCCATTTAATCAACTCTATATTTCTTATCGTTTTCGAGATACCCATGCTGTTCACGATAACTGGGACATCCATACTTCAGTAAAACATTTTTCTGTGTACCATATCGCTTTATCTTATGTACGTCTAGCTTAATTGCATAATTGAAGTCTGTGCTCCTGGAAAAAATTGCCAATATTATTGTTATCACTGCTCGCTGCTTTTGGGTCAGTTGACAGAATTTTAGAAAACCTTTGGTGATCGCCAGTAAAAAAAATATTCAAATTTTGATATATTTACACGCTCTGCTTTTGGAGCTTAGAGAGCAAAACAACTGACAGAATTTCTTAAATGCAGGACTAGTTGTTTATTCATTCTCAATAAATTCAGCTTGACCCTCGTACCGTGCAAAAATTAAACAAGGTGATTGCGTCATTATTTAAAGATAATTTATGCAGTCGATGTCTAAAATGGATAAAAACTCAACATGTTATTATACAATCACTCACAATTACCTGCTTTTAGCTTGATGTAGACATAAAAAGATTAACAGCACAATAACTATAATTGAGGACTACTATTAACATAAAGTCGTTTTCATCGCAAAAAGACAAGAAAGTTAATGCAAAAAAAATACTGCTGTTAATTCATCTCCTCTCATTTCTATATTGCCTTCCTTAATAAACGTTTTAAAACAGCGATGTCCCATTCCATTTAACAATAACCAGTTCAAAGTAATTATTTTAGTGGTTTATAAATACGGTCAGTACGTTTTCATTATATTAATAGCAGGTCTGTCCGTCATTCTTGTGGGCTTCTTAAATAAGATTTCAGTTAAAATTGCAAACGTTGACGGCTTTATTACTCCGCATTTTTAGCAACGTTTATACAGGGTGCGGCAACATAACTTTTGAAATGCGCGCCATTCAGGCTGTAGAATTCGTAGCGTGACAGTAGTAGTCATTCGATAGGCGTGGTTCTAAAGTTTTGTTCCCTACGTCGGTCGTCGCCATCATGCGCTGGAACAGTGAGGAGCGTGCGTTTGCCGTCGAGGCCTACTTTTCGAACGGATGTTCTGTGATCGCAACATGTTGGAGGAATTTTTTCTTCCACGACATGGTGAATTGGACTTAGGGGACATACGGTTCCAACAGGACGGAGCAACGGCTCACACTTCAAGGGCATCAATGAAAGTTTTGAGGAACACTTCCCGGAACGCCTCATGTCAATAAGGGGCGATTTGGAGTGGCCAGCCCGCTTCCCCGATTTGGCCCCTTGCGAATTTTTTTTTGTGGAATTTTTTGAAATCCCGCTTTTATGTCAACCGTCTACGGACCCTACAAGACCTAAAGGCCAACATCCGGGCAGAAATTGCCAGCATACTCGCTGGTATGCTGGTAAGGGTCATTACAAACGCCAGAAATCGGCTTATTCAGTGTTTTGGCAATGGAGGGTGTCACCTACCTGATATGATTTTCAAAACTATGTAAAACAAAATGTACCTACATTATTTAAAAAAAAAAAAAAAATCTGATTCATAAAATGGGTTTTATTGCGTTTTGAAAAAAGGAAGTTATGTTGCCGCACCCTGTATAATATCGATGTAAACGTTTTTGGCAGTTTAAAATGCTGGATTACTCAAATCATAAACCTCTATAAAATGTTCAAATTAAAAGCGTCTAATTGTTTGTTCATCTAATAAACAAAGCTATTTACCAATCCAAAAGTCCGCTAAATAACAAATTAGATATTTTAAACCATCATTATGTCGTTTTTACAATTAAATCTACTAATTTTGCTATATGTCCGTCCAAAGTATTGTATAAACTACGTATGGATTCAAAATTAATATACACATGTTGGCTCCGAAGTTTTTTTCATTGCTGATTACATCTACAACATTTTTCTTTATGTAGGCTTTTACTAACCAGGAAGGTCACGATATGTTGTCGCTAGAATCTGATCAAGGCTGTATTTATTGCATCAAGAACATCAAAACTAATTGTAAGTGTTTTGCAGAGTTATACGTGCCACTGGCCATTTCCTTCAGAATAACAGGAAAAAAACTGAAGTTGAATAATAGAAGTAAGTTTTGCAGTCGCGTTGGCCATGAAACGGTCAGATACAATCGTAATTCTTCTATATACCAATTCGAGTATCCTTTGCAAGTAAAATGGTGCAAAGTTTTTGAAAAAATCTTAAACGGTTCCGCGTAGCGGTGAGTGCGTAACTCGATTTTTGTAGGTACTATACTTTTTCAACGATCACATAATACATACGATTTTACCGGTTTTTTGGCTAATAATAAACACACTTGTACGTACGCTGTTAGCTGTCAAGTTTGACGTTAGTCTATTTTGACATTTCTAGACAAGTGTGCTTGTTGCTTACCGTGCGTATAGATCCTCTTACTATGCATGCAGGCTGTACAATACGGCGGTCATTGTAAAAAAAAATGCTTAAATTGAGATGGTGCCCATATTTACATCACACATTCAGGCCATAATTAGAAGAACGACTCTGTTTTAACGTTGTATTTTGTATATCCCTCATAAAAATTGTCTCAAAACCAATTTTCTTGTAATTTCAATAAAAAGTTTGCGTCAAAGCGTAATTCGCTGATCCAATTTAACAAGTCTTGTTTTTTATTATTTATGGATACAGCAATGCATGTACATCTAAAAGAGAACAGCCGGTACCATTAACTTTAGTTGTTGAGTGTTTTAAATTTATTTCAGTAGCATTTCCGGTTACGTCAAAGATAACAATCATTTTGAAATCATAAGTGTATGGAATATTGAATTTTTATATAAATTAATACTATTCGACAAAGTAATTTTGTGAAGACAAGACACAAAAAAGCAAACCAGTAAAATAAAAAATTAAATCATGTTAGTGATTAAATTATACCAAATTAAAAACCGTCTTTATAAATGTATGAAATAAAATTACAACTAAAATGAAGTTTACAGCTAAATAAATTGCAAATTTTTTGTGAATAGTTTAAGTTTGATGCTAATATTTTTTTAACCTTTTAAAACTTTAAACCATTTCTTATTTTTGTAATACAGTAGGTACCTATACAGGGTATTAAAAGATCTCTGGTTTGTAACTTCTTTATTTTAAGATATGAACCTTAAATGGTTATTACAAAACATTTTTTGAGTTTTACGTATAGTTAGATTTCACAATATTCCAACTCTTATTATTATAAAAATTAACTTGTTGTTTGTTTTTTTTTAATCGCGCCCTATATTTTAAAACAAATCATCAAAAAGTAAAGGTTAAAGACAGTTAATAACATTTTACTATTTTTGGTTGTTTTTTATGTAAGTAGGTATTCATATGCTACTTCAACTGATCTCTAAACTGCTTAAAAAAGTTTCTCGCAAAAGAAATTTTAATCATATATCAGGTGATAAAAAATTCCAAGAACTTTCAAGCGCTCTATTTAAAAATATAGGCTATCATGTAAGTAAAAAAGTTTTAAGTCAAAATTTCTAAAACGGTTTGTGTAAAATTCAATATTTTTCAATAAATACTAATAGTTTGTTTCCTTGAATATACAATTCAGCAGGTACAAAAAGTAACGTCAGGATCAATGCCTCGTCTTGTGACAACTTTACAAAAATAGTTTTGAATAAAAGTTGTTTGTGGTCATTTACTACATAACCTTAAATTATTTTTAACTGTACACAGTATTTTTTAGCGTGTCCGGAACTTTCTTCGCCCACAACTCTTCGCCTCCACAATGCTTTGCCCACAATTCTTCGCCTACACAATTCTTCACCGCCACAATTTTTCGCCGCATACAAGCATATCACAAATTTTGTTTGTAAATATGATTATTTTTATTTATAACGTAATTTTTACAGATTATTTTACATTAGGCTAGGTTAGGTCAGATTTGGCCAGATTTGGTAGGTTACATTAATTTTTAATCATACTATAATAACATCAACAAGATTAAAAATCACATACCCTATTTATGTAGCATTTTTTAACATAATTTTAAAAGAAGAATTATTAATATACAAGAAACAACTTTTGGCTAATGTAAATAATCTGTAAAAATTACGTTATAAATAAAAACAATCACATTTACAAATAAAATTTGTGACATGCTTGTATGCGGCGAAAAATTGTGCAGGCAAAGTATTTTGAAGGCGAGGAAATGTGGGCGAAGAAATGTGGGCGAAGAAATGTGGGCGAAGAATTGTGGAGGCGAAGAATTGTGGGCGAAGAATTGTGGGCGAAGAATTGTGGGCGAAGAATTGTGGGCGAAGAATTGTGGGGGAAGAATTGTGAGCGAAGAATTGTGGACGAAGAATTGTGGGCAAAGAACTGTGGGCGAAGAATTGTGGGCGAAGAATTGTGTGCGATAAATTATCTTTCAAAAGTGTATGAGTATTTTTTGTATCTAAAATCTGTCGTTTTTTTGTGTTACTTATTTAAGTTTTTATAAAAATATTGACAGAAACGGGAGTCTAAAAAAATACTGATATTTCACAACTTGGCTATGTGAAAACGAATGTCTTTAAGACTTTGTTGGACACTAGTGCAATTTTTGAGTAGCTAAAAAAAAAATAATACTAAGGAACACCTTATGCCCGGACAATTCAGTCAAACTTCAAACACGAATAAGTCAGTTTTTTTTAATGGAACACCCTATACAGGGTGTTTGAAATTCGAGTTTAAGCATGGGGATCTCGCTTATTATAATAGCTAGAATATAGGTTCAAATTCGGCAAAGTTGCTAATTTGGTGCTCATTAATAATCCAAAGAGAAATTGGAAATATCTCAAACGGTATCCGAGAAAATTGGGAAAACCGGAAAATACGATTTTTGAAAATCGTCTATAACTCCTTCGGAGTTTGAAATATTTCAAATGTGGTAAAACATTGCCCAAGCAACTTTTTAAGCCGAATCGGATGGTGGTCACAAATTTTTCCCCAATCTATTCGTTTTTGTTTTGTGACAACCAACTTTGTTTTTTCTTATGGGCGCAATTTTTGCTATTTACATAATCAAATAGCATTTATTTTTCTAAATCCATTGATGTATCACACATGGTATTATACTTTTTCTTTCATTGTCAAATTTCAAACAATACGTTTTAAACAATAACCATTATAAATCAGGTAGGCCGGTCATTGTAGTTTATGTTGTTTCCATGACAACCGATCAACAAACTAAAAGTTTTGAAGGCCTGTTAGTCGTAAAAATGAACTTTAATAACGAAGAAAAACGCGATATGCTGCCCATAAGAACAAACAAAGTTGATTGTCTAAAACAAAACCGAATCGACCTAGGAAAAATTTGTGACCACTATCCGATTCGGCTTAAAAAGTTGCTAGGGCAACTTTTTTACACATTTAAAATATTTCAAACTCCAAAGGAGTTATAAACGATTTACAAAAATGGACTTTCCAGTTTTTCCTAATTTTCTCGGATACCGTTTGAGATATTTCCAATTTCTCATTGGATTATCAATAAGCATCGAATTTAGCAACTTTGCCAAATTTAAACCTATACTCTAACTATTATAATAAGCGAGATCCCCATGCCACTCGAATTTCAAACACCCTGTATATTTTTACATTTTTTTTTTTTTAATTTTTAAACCCCAAACCATAAAAAGATAGTTATTCAAAATTGGGCGGGTTCTTGTTAGCTTAAAATGTCGAAATCCTGACGAGTTTATTAACTTACTGTGATCAAAATTTAGGTGACACTACTTTTTCATGATAACATTATGTTCAATGTGGCTTTAAAACAACTAAACAGCAAATTAAACTATTGAGAAACTTCTAAACGGCACACTACACAATATTGTTTCAATGTGAATTTGTGCTTACTTGTGAGGCGTTATTCAGTCTAAACAATAATTTGTTTACCATATATGGCACTGTCAGCAATTAAGCGACTTTCCTCTAAATGTCTAAATAATATATCCATTTTATTAGGTGTTAATATATTTTACCACCTACAATTAACATTTTAGCTTTATACGTATACAACATAACTTAAATATTTTACAAAAAAATTAAACTATTAGCTGCCAATATTCTATAAATGTTATACTTTCACCGTATTTGCATTACGGCATACTTTTATAAGGCTAGTATTTTCAAAATTCTTTGCCTTAATATTCAGTAATGGATGTTTAACAGCAATAAATAACGCTGTATTACGCACATTACATAATAATATATCATTAAAAATTACTGTTCTAAATCATTAGCCTTTTAAAAGACTATTTTATTGCAGCGTGATAGCAATCTTTCATATCAACCTGCCGTGAAACACTTTTATTTCATTGATAAAATGAAGTTATTTCGTATAATATTTACAAATAACGCGTTTAATATCACTTTCATAAAGTTTTTGTGCTAATTATCTCGTAGTAATGTTGATAAGATTAAATGCCAATAAATACCCCACAGATTTTCCATAATTATTTATTAATTATGCAAGTAATTTGGATTACGTGCGATATTAATGCAAATGTTGCAATTTCAATTAGTTACTGATACAAGAGCTTAAACGGAACAAGAATTTTATTTATGCAAATATACGTATTAGAAATTCCATGTTTTATAAGTGGGGTATTACTTTTTGTTGGAATTTTAAGGTGTTCCTATTTTAATCATTCTAGTTACTGGCTTGGAAATTTATTCGGACAATTGAGAGACACAAATTACAGCCTTGCCTTATTGGCTCTACGTTTCACTGCTTAAAACTTGTAATACTTTTGTCGCCAACGGACTAGAATATTCCAGAACATTCTGTAATAATCGATTAGAACTACAAATAACAGAACCGTATTTACACTTTTGACAGTTTAAGATGTAATATTATTTATTATACAGTGTATACAAAAAGTAACGTAACGCGTCAATATCTCGTCTAGTGATAACTTAACAGAAAAATGGTTTCGGATTAAGATTGTTTGTGGTCATTTACTACATAACCTTAAATTATTTTTTACTATACAGAGTGTTTTGTAGCGCACCGATACGTACCTTTGTTTTCTTAAATATAAAAACCTGCATATTTTGTATTTAGGTGCAAAAATAAATTCTCCATCGAAAACGCAAATAATGTTATGTACCTACCTAAAATCAATCGTTTTTGAAGTACTTATTTAAATTTTTATGAAAATATTGACAAGAACAGAACTCAAAAAATCATAACTGAGCAATGTCAAAAACAAATGTCTTTAATACTTTAGTTGACAAACAGTATTATAATTATTGCTGACTAGTTAAAGTTTAAAATAATAGAAAGGGTTTTATTCTTCAGGCTTTCGCGGCTATCGTCCATGTTACAATCTTCGTTCCCGGGTTTGGAACCGCGTCTTCTTGATTTGTGTGACGTTTCGACCATTCTATGTTGGTCTTTATCAAACGACTGAATTGGTGAGTTTGTTGCAGGGTTTATATATCCGGCTGTGGAGGCGTGGTGTTCCGCCTGACGAGTTCGTTTCGCCTCAGCGATTTCTTGATGACCGGTTTCCAAATGCTTGGTAGTTGCAGGCCTGCGTCTCTGTTAAAGTTGTTGGGGTTCTTGGCAATTTCCATAGATTCCCTAAATAGTCTAGGCCAGAAGTGGTTGGCGCGGGCCAGTAATTTTGTGTCGTCGAAAAGTATGGTATGCCCCATGTCCTGGGCATGTTCTGCTACGGCCGATTTTTCTATTTGTTTGCCCTTCATGTTCTTTAAGGCGCGTTTGTATGCTTCTGCCAGTCTGTCCTATATACACTTTTCCACAGGAGCAGGGTATGCTATATATGCCCGGGTGATTCAATCCTGAGCCAGGCGTTCTTCTTAGTTTACTGGAGAGCGTCACTGGAGCGTTGAAGACTGTATTGATGTTGTGTTTTTGGAGTATTTTCGATATTCTGTTGGTTACTCCTCCGATGTAGGGTAGATATGGTTACGGAATTATTCAAGTTTCAAAAAATCGACATTTTTCAGTTTTTTCAAAATATGTCAAAAAGTTGAGGACGTAGGTCAAATTCGAAATGGGTATGAGTTTTTCCTTTAAATTTTGCACATATTTGCTAATTTAAACGTTTCTGTATCTCTAATATTAACGGAGTTACCCATACAACAGGTTAGAAAAATGGGCACCCTGTATACCTATTGCTCTGTAGATGAAATAGTTTGTTTTACCTTTATTTTATTAAACTTTGTTAAAAAATTGTTCTAGTGATATTCAAATTTTTAAAAATGTCGTCTTGGGAAAAAAAAAGACCCCACACAAAAAGAGATAGAAGGCTATTGCCAATTTATCTGAAAATGAGGATAATTTTGATGCATCTTCTGACGAAGATAATACTTTTATTAGAAACTTTCCCTTTGAGCCAGTTGGCTGGCACATTGGCCAATTTGGCACAATAATCGTCTTCGGTGTAAACTACCAAAATGTAAAGGCTTTTCTCACGTTATTTGCGAAAACTGTAGTGCAGCCCTATGTTTCAATGGTGGAAAAATTGTTTTAAAATGTTTCATCTATAAATGAAATCATAAACTTATACTGTTTTCCAATTTTCCCGGTAAAAAAATACATAAGTATGTATATATGCATCATTTCATATTTTAAGTTGCACATGTGCATCATTTTGAATTTTGAGTTCCATAGTTTATACTATCCAAAACACAAAATGATGCATATGTGCATCACTGTAATAATTAGCAATAATTAACAAATTAGCAACAGAATTTTTTTCATTATTTTTTTCAAATTCTACACATAAAATTTAATAATATATAATTTTTTTACCAAAAACAAAAAATTTGCGCAGTAAAGGGTTAACATAAGATATATAAGTAAAGCATAACTTATTTCTTGAACTTCAAGTTTTAGCAATTTTTTTTAATTTTTACATATCTATATCACGAAGAAACTAACTAAAATGAAAAATTAGTCTACAATAAACACACACAATGGGTGCAATAATCATGTTGAACCCTTTTTTATATTAAAAACAAAAATGTATATTAAGATATACTGGCCCGTCGACTCTTTTTTAGGGGCGGCACTTTTGGTGTAGGTACTACTGTACAACAAAAACAATTTTTGTTCCTATATGTATACGGTCCACGTTTGTTGTCAACTGTTGACGTGTATTGGGAGGGGCCGCAAACTCAGGGGTCGCCCCGGGTGGCCCAAATTATTATCGATTTGTCAAAAAAATTTATTCTTAGGAAAAGTTGGTGCATGGCCTAAAACTAATTTTAAGATGAAAATAAGTTTAATAAAAATTCATGACACTAGATTTTAGCGATTTTAGAAATATTCGCAAGAGTAAGTAGAGTAAACCCGGGCAAAAGTCCGCACTTAACGTTCTCAACTCCCTAAGTAAGTAAGTTTTATGTTTAACTGGTCAACATTTTTTTTATGAACACATTAGACACTTCTCATTGCGTCATAAAATGGGTTGCCACCAAAAGTAACGAATTCAAATAAAAATATTTTTTTTATGGTTTGATGTAGATTGGTACTTTTGCCCCACCCTATGGGGCAAAAGTCCAAATTGATGGGGAAAAAGTCCGTTCGCGCATTAGTCTAATTAATATGTTTATATCTTTGACACATTAATATACGGTGTGTTATTTTATAAAATGAAAGTTAATTCTCTTCAAAAATACAAAATAAAAGTTCAGTCCTGTAACAAAATTCAAAAAAATATCACATTTAAAAGAACACAAAAAATATTTGACGAATTCAACAAAAATCACAGGTGAACTCGCCGGTTTCAAAATTTGAGCAACTTTCGTGCCACTAGTTGTGGCATTTACTGCACAATCTAGTCCTCGACTGGTGGATTTTCATATATTTCTTAACAACCTGGGCAAACATTTTCGTTTTCCCCTTCTCTGACATGGCTGTTCGTAAATTATCGTAGAATCTTTCTATTTGGACTTTATTGAAACCTATAATCCTTCCGACGCTTGTCTTTTTGGGCGCTTAAAAATAAATTTGTGTCGAGATAAAAAAACTTTTGGTCCAGTCGTCTCTTGCCATTTGTGACTCCTTATTAAAATCGTTTACGATGTTATTTTGCGAAGTCAAAAGCCAACCGCCGAATTTTTTTCTAGTAATTCCGTAGAACCTTACGTCCATCTATCTATCTACAGTGATCAGCCAAACTTGCTTCGTGATCAGACGTAAATGTGGCTTAGAATCTTTCCAAATTAAATAGACGGGACAAAAGCCCGTGTGCGGCCTTTTACCCCAGTCAAGACTGCGGCTTTTTGCCCCCATGCGTGCTAATTACGATAGAAGCAATATGACGGCATCTTTAGTTTAAGTTAGGACACGTTTGGCGACATGATTGTGTAGCTAAAATGAAGGGTGTTTATATGAAAAAAGTTGCATGCCGGTTGTGAGAGACTTTTAAATATCACTGCCTAATAAAAGATCATCGAAAACTATAACAAGCCAAGCATTTTCACACTTAGCTCATTTAAGCAGCGGTTTAACTGCCGATGAAGCTAGAACTATATGTGTCCACCACAGATACTGTATCTCAACTGCCTATAATAAAACCTATTCTCTCTTAACTCTCCAGTCCTTGCTATCCCTAATAGGACTTTTACCCCGGTGCGGACTTTTGCCCGGGTTTACTCTACTCTTATTTTAAAAGTATTTTTTTTAACCATATTTAATATTTAAGAGTATTATTTTCAAATTCTTAACATTTTTTCTTCTAAAATTCATTTGAAACTCTTAAAATAAGGGCACTTTACGCTTACGAATAATTCTAAAATTACTAAAATTTAGTGTCATGAATTGTTATTAAACTATTTCTTATCTTAAAATTAGTTTTGGCTTATGCGCCAACTTTTTTAGGAATAACATTTTTTGAGATATGGATAATAAAAAAACTTTTTCAGTTGCCGACTTTTTGAATGTTAAAATTACTGCAAAAATAAAAATTAAAATTTTAACGTTCAATTTTCATATTTGGCCTTATTTTGGAATGCTAAACAATTTTTTTTTAACTTGCTTTGTAACTGTTCAAATAAGGGCACTTTACTATTGTGAAAATTTTGAAAATGGTAAAATCTATAGTCATACAATATTTTATTAAACTTTTTTCCCTTAAAATTTGTTTTAGATCATGCACCAACTTTAATCAAAAACAAAATTTTCTGATAAATGTACATTAAAATTTTTCATTTGTTGCAGACTTTTTGAATGACGCTGTGTATAAAAGTTTTTCGGGCTGCAAAAAGCTCAGCCTACAAGCGACAAAATCAAAAATCCGCCACTGTGGGCAACCCAATAGTACCCGGCTTTAAAATTTGTTTAGGAGAATGATAATACAATTTAAAGTTTTGTCTTGTGTTTCACCACTCTTAAATTCCTAAGATAACTTTTGAAAAAGAAGCTAAAAGCACTCATTTATGGTATGCATAGGAAACAACAACGTTTATAAAATGATTGCTTAAAGTTCATGCATTAAACTGTGCGGCATATAATTATTGAACTGCATCGCTGAAGCATTCCAATATTGTTAGTTAAATGTGACGCAATAATGCACGTATTGCACTCTGCTAACTCGCATTTGTCACATGACCTCAATAGGTACATGTTCGTCAAATTTATTTTGCTGTTTCAAATTTTTTTACACACCTTTTTTTTAAATATTGATTTCATTACGCGTTCATGTCAAAAAATATTACAAATGTCTCAATTTTTTGGAGATTAAAAAAAAACAAATAAGTTAAAAATAAATGTCACCTATACCGAAAGTAAACGAAATTAAGATTAATACCATGTTTTTTTAGTTATCTACTTAAACTTATTAAAACCTTAAATAATTTTTTTAAACAAAATTATTGAATATTTATTATGTATGCCTTAAAAATTACATTTTATGAGATTAGTTACTGCCCAAATAATATTTTTGTAAATTTTTATTGATATTTGGATACTTTAAATCGGCTTTGAAGGTTGACAGAAAACATTTTTTTTTAATGGAACTGTAGTGCTACATGCAATTATTTAAATAAAGTAAATTCGGACAAATTTATCCATACCTACTAAGAAAATTTAAATTAATTATAATTACTTTTCAACATATCCTATTAATCGCAAATTACTGGGCTTCAAAAAATGTCAAATTATATTTTTACTGTGTTCAGCTACTTAAGATTCTTTTCGAATTCCTCATTATAAAATTGCTATAATGAAAAACCAATCCCTTTTTTAAATGATGTTATTGGTTGCCATATGCGATTAAACTTAAATTTACATGACAATATTCTTCAGATTTTTCTATTAATTCATCATTTACCTTATTTACAAATTTTACTTTAGTTTTAATATTTCTTTTAATATTTTTTCATGTTTATTTCGTTTTTGACAACTGCGCTGAAAATTTTTCATTATAAATAAATGGCGTGTATACTTTAACATGTAGTAATTCATTTTCTCCCTTTCATGTTGGATGGATGTCCGTGGATGTTCTGCAAGAGCTGTTATATGTCCCCTCTAAACGATAACATGAGGGACAGTCATCACAAGTTTGTGCCACTTGTTTCGTTTTGGTGGTTGTTGGAAATTGGTCATTATTTAAATGGCTGCGGAATTTTTAGCACATGGAAACACGAATATTAATACAAAAATTCAAATTTCTTTAAAGAATTTAAAATTATTGTGTGTTGCACACTGTGTAGTGCGTATTTCCTTCATATCTGTTTATTATTCAAAATGGAAAAATAGTTACAAACAAAATGTATTGGAGACCATAAGATACATAACCTAAAAGTATTTCCGTTTATACCGAGTGTTTTGAGCTGTACATATCTTTAACAAATTATTAATATTGAGCGTTTTAACAACGCCAGTGTAAAATATTTTGGAAATTAAATTATTAATACTCGTATACTGCAGTGGCTTTTGAAGAGTTACGCTTTTAAAGGAACATAAAACAAACGACCTATTTTGTTCGGAATTTTAAGCATGAATAAGTCTTTTTTAAGAGAACACCCAGTTTTTAAAATTTTTTTATTATTAATTTTATCGTGTTTAAAGAACTTTTTGAATGTGTTTTGTCTAACATTTACATTTATCGTTTTATTGCTGTTCTAATGATAATTTATAGGTCCATTTTCAGTATTAATAAGCGAGATTCTAACCAACCTTACGGTGAAAATTAAACCGCAAATGTGAGGTAAAGAACTTAATAGCAAAAATGTGCGACTTTTGTTTTTCAGTTTCCACTAGACTTTTTTTATTCGCAATAATTTCAGCTTGCCCTGCTGCCACCTATAACAGCGCCTAGTGTTTCCGGGCGAGAATTTCTTTCCGCCCGTTCTCGGGAATTATTAACGCTTTCTCGTTACCGAATACCGAAAAAACGGGAAATCCCGCAAATCGGAAAAATTGCCCTTTGAACCCATTAGTAATCATATTAGAAAATAAACGTACTGATTGCAACGTCTCTTATACAAATTTTTTCTAGTCATCGCGATCCAACAGTTACATTGACAGCTATTCCGGAAAAAATCCCAGGGAAAACTCCCAGGTATAGTTTCAAAGAACGCCGCGGAACATGCACGCGTGACACCAGCTCGACAGTGGCGTAGCAAAAATAGAATGGGCCCTTTGAATAAAGTTTTGGTGTTTTTGCAACAGTACTGGATTAAGCCTTTAGCGGGCTCTAAGTAGAGGTCGCTTACTTTTAGAGGTGGCAAAACAAAGGTCCTTGCTCACTCCAATACTTTTTTTAGAAGATATCCGTCCCGGTCCACACTGATGACTAAAAAAAAAGATCTCTAGACTTTTTTCCTTTTCTCCGACATCTCTGAATAACGAGCCCTAGACATTAATTTGCCTTTTTTGCCTTGTTCTTGGTATCCCTTGGGTCCCCTGCTCCCTTGGCTCCTGAGCCCGTGTCCACCGTACTTGCTGTACTCCCGATTAATACTCCATTAAGCAAGTGATGACCAACTACTTCAAATTATTTTTTTAAATTTTATATTACTGGTAGCAGCGTAACATTTAAGCGACCCCAGAAAAATACTACTTTTTAGCGCCTGAAAGATAAAATTAAAATTAAAATACAGATTTTTATACTTAATCGTTTTTCTGAAAAATAATAGTTGTAATTTTTTTTATTTACAGTGTATCAATATAAGACAAAAGAATTTTTGTTTACGATGAAACATTATTGTTTTGTGATGTATACAAATATAGTTTTTCTACAACCTCTAATGTAAATTACTCTTACCGTACAGCCTGCATGCATAGTAAGTGGGTCCTTACGCACGGTAAGCAAAAAGCACGGTTTTTTAAAGAAATGATCAAAGTAGACTCAGGTCAAACACTTACTGCATGCCTAGTAAGTGAGTTATAACGCACGGTAAGCAAAACGCATACTTGTCTAGAAATGTCAAAGTAGGCAAAGTAGTATGTATTATGTGATCGTAGAAAAAGTAAGCTACATAACACGAGTTGTAAAGCAATTACGCACGCCGCTACGCGGCTCCGTGCGCAACTTTTCCACTCGTGCGTAATACGCTTATAAATAACTCTTGTTATGTAATATTGTAATATACTACCTATTATCTTAGTGCATGAGGTTAAGTAAATAATATAATACCTAGAGCTATAAAACACAGCTAATGCTGGCACACCTTACTAGAAAATGTGATAAAAGAAATTCACAATTGCGCTTCGTCAGCACTTACAGCATCGCCAACTATACAGGGTGTGTAAAAATTGGCGAAAGGGCTACACGGGGCGATGTTCTTTGTAAAATTCTAAGTCGAAAATCTTAATACGAAAATGTTGTACCATGCTTGCTGTGTCTGCAAGAGGTCCTCAAAGTTTTGACAGTTAGTCCTTTAATAGGCTTTATTATTTAATACTTGCAAATGAAAAAGCTGCAATTTGGAATAAAAATAGCTTTCGAATAGTATTTTTTCCTAGATATTGTGTTTTTCCTTTCAAAAATTGGTGTTGAAAATATGTAAATCAGTGATTTTAATGACAGTTATACATATGGCAACATTGTCATTAGCTGTCATCTCCGTTTCTCTCGTAATTATTATTTCTAGTTTGTATTAGTTATTGTTTGCTGCATTGTTATTAGTTGTGTTTCTGTATTTTTCATTATCTATTGTGTTTATCCATTCATTTATTATGAATTTTACTTTTAATGAGTACGCTGATATGTACCTACATGGCATATGGTTTCTGCAATGGAAATGCAGCTTTGGCTAAAGTAGAATATCGAGTGCGTTTTCCAAACCGGAGACATCCTTCGGAAAATATTTTTCGAAGGCTGGACAAACGTGTTCGTGAAAGTGGTTCGTTTGTTCCAAGAAAGATCAACGCTGGTCGACCAAGAGAAAGGTGCACAGTACAATTGGAAGATAATATTTTAAACGCAATACAAGAAGATCCCTCTACAAGTACCCGGCAGTTGGCTGAAACATTAAATGTCCCCAGCAATAAGTCGGTTCATTTTGTTCTACAAGAAAACCTATTGTATCCTTATCATGTCTCCAAAGTTCAGCCCCTTTATGAAAATGATAACATACCCCGATTAAATTTTTGCAACACTATTTTAAACAGAATTCGTGAGGATGACGGCTTCTTGAGACGTATTATTTGGAGCGACGAGTGCATGTTTACTAGAGATGGTATGTTTAATATTCACAATACGCACTGTTGGGCTGATGGAAACCCACATAAATTTCGTGAATGTGGTCACCAAATAAGGTTTTCTGTTAATGTTTGGCTGGGCATAATAAACCATAGGATTATTGGACCGATTTACCTTCCAAACCGTCGACGCTGTTGAATACCTTAATGTTTTGGAACAAGTCATTGACGATATGCCGTTGAACATACGACCAAATATGCTATTCATGCATGATGGAGCTCCTGCTCATTTTGCTCGAAATGTAAGAGAGTGGTTGGAAGAAAACTTTCCAAACAGATGGATTGGTCGTGGCGGTCCCATATCCTGGCCTGCGAGATCTCCCGATCTCAATCCATTAGATTTCTTTGTTTGGGGCTTTATTAAACAAAAAGTTTATGCAACGCCTCCGCCAAATTCCGAAGAAGTTAAAAACAGGATTAATACGGCGGTTTTACAAATAACACCAGAAAAACTGGAGCGAGTAATGCAGACGATACCTAAAAGATTGCAGCTATGTTTACGCACTAACGGCCATCAGTTCGAACAATTATTATAAATACCTTAGTAAAAATTGCTAATAAAAAATGTCTAAACGCAAATCAATGGATGCAGTGTTGCCAATTTTTTTTTTTTTAAATGGCTCCTGAGGCCATAGGAAGCATGGTACAACATTTTCGTAATAAGATTTTCGACTTAGAATTTTACGAAGAACATCGCACCGTGTAGCCCTTCCGCCAATTTCTACACACCCTGTATAGATCTTACTCTTGGTTTTACCTTGCAGGAACCTGTGCGACATTATGCAGGGTGTCCAAAAAGTTACTATCTATTCTAGAGAATTAAGTGTGTTTAAGAAAAACATAATTCTGGTACAATAATAATCCCTCATTTACAAACTTATGTTTTTAAAGAAACCCAGTTTTATACACGAATTATGGGTAATTTTATTATTTACCTTTCAGGCATATATCACTTTATGATAAATGTATAACAACGTGTTTATGTAGTAGCATGCAGGATAAAAAGCATTAAGAACAATGAAATCAAAGAAAATTGACGAAAAATCGTGTACAGAAATTGTTTTTTTTTAATACATAAATTTGTATGATACTGGACACACATGTGTATCTGATAAAAAAATTTAAAACACAATTTAATTCACCAAAAATAGTTTAAATAAATATTTTTAAAATACTTGCACTCTAAATAATCTACCTAAATATATAAATTAAATAGTTAATTTAGAAACAACTAATATTAAATGTGCTAATATTGACAAAATTTTACAACTTGTTAAGAGGTGAGAAGTGAACTGTACTACTTTAAACTTAATTTTACAAAAAAAATTATATTTTTGATCACTTGAAAAAATGAACTTGCATTTATAAAACTTTTCTCATAGGCAGTTACTGGAAAAAAATACAACGATTAATTACCACAAAAGTATAAAAACTTTATACAATAACGTTTATCTTTGTTATATTTCTTGTGCAGAATTTTAAAAGGTAATAAAAGTAGATAAATTTGTTTACAGACGTAAGGTCAATCATTTGCTGTAAAATTTAATTTATTTAGTTTGGTATATATCAAAATTTATACTGGACTCACGTTCATGCAAAGTAATAAATTATGTTAAAGAATTGTTTGAACTCTGAGTAACTTGAGATTTCGTCTTCCATGTAAACGCAGCAAACAACAATATTGAAGTGCCATTACAGAATGTACGCTGTTAAATTGACCGTGAAACCATTTACATGATTCCAACTGCTTATTTGTACACTCATATTACACAGTATTTTGAAACACACACCAGTTCATTACATTCTCAAGTGTTTGCAGAATTTTCCATAGATATTTGTTAACACCAATATTATACCTGGTCTGGTGTTAAGATACTACGTTTCTGTTCACATTTTATTATTATTTATTGGGCATAAACGCGATAGTATGTATGAAAAAGCCGTCCCAAATTCGCTTATCTTAAAACATACGAAGACGGTTAAGTTTGAGCATAGTTAGTATTTGGCTTTGAATTCAAATCTGGTATAAAATATATCATAGCTCGCTTTTTTAAAAGTTATCCTAGACAAAATAAAAAATCTTTTTCTTACGTCAGCTAAAAGTAAATTATCATATATGCTGATCGACTTTATTTTTTCATCAAAAGTTTTTTTCCGTTGAGTACCATCATTAACTTTGAACTGTTAAGAATAAGAAAAAAGCAGTGAAACAATTTTTAAAAAATCTAAAACCGGTTTTAATGAAGATTCCATCACATTAAAATTATACTATAGAAAACAATTAATTAGGATGGTACGGCCACATGAAAAGAATAAAAAAAGAAAAAATACCCAAACAAATACATGACCGGACCTCAACGAGAAGAAAAAAAAAAGAGGGAGGCCAAGAACGCGCTGGAAATATGAAACAGGACAGCGATGAAAAAAAAAAGAACTTGAAGAAGATTCCTGTCAAAACAAACAAAAATGGCGATTAGGATGTGACAAACGGCCGCAGGCTGTAAAATAGTCACTATAAATTATATAGTAGGTACCTATATGATAAAGCTAAATGTATCCTTTTCAATTTTTAAAGTGTTTTTTTTTGTCAATTTTGAAGTAACTTATTATGATTTAAATTTTCATTTAAAATGACTAGCATTACCTTTATCTGCAAGGAAAATAAACATTTCTTTGTCTGATTTTAACATAAAGAGCTTTTACTTAATTTTTAGGTAAATTCAGTTTAGCTAATTAGGGTTTCGGTATATGTGCGCTATATCTTGTCTTATTTTTGTGGCGTCTGCTGTAATTTCACCTTTAAAAAAAGTTCAGTATTACTATTAATATAATCCTTTATTATTTCATTAGGGGCAAAGTTCTAACCTTTTGATAACACGCTGTTTTATTTTTAAATGTTCAGCAATGAAAATAAATTTTAATGAAACAATATAACCTTGTGGTTAGATAAATAAGGTTGTTTTTGCTAATGTTAAACGAGCTAACTTCACCATATACGAAATGAACTGGGTTCGAAATGATTACCCGCGCTGTTATGAAAATTATGGATCATTACATCTATTTATTTTTATTTGTATTACGAATATGAATAGACGGAGTTAATTCAATGAGCCTAGACATCAAATGAACTTAAATTTATAAGTTTGATTTAACTGTGTACATCTTTATGCCTCATGATAGGACCAATTGAGGTTGAATTGCCATATGCATAATGTAAATCTAATGAAAGTACGAATACACGAAGTTGTCTTTGTAATTATAAATAGTCCTTGGAATACTGCATGCTGTTATGTATGTGCTATGATATAATTAGCGAGAAAGTATCGTGTAATTAGAGAAAATGTTACGTTTAATTGCTAATTGAGTTTCTGGTCGATGCGATGCTAGTTCCAATTTTAATTACCTAATTACGTGACTACATCAATACATGAGCGGTGTGCGATTCCAGAACCATTTACATAGTTAAGTTCGTTATTAAGTGCATCTGTTGTGCTTATCAACTGAAGGCATATGTCGAAAACTATACCGCATGACTGAAAAACGGAACCTTCCGAAAAGTCGTGAAGGTAAGTCTATTGCTTGATTCACTGAAAATGCTTGTAATAGCCAATAAACTTATCAATTCCTTTAAAATTGATCGAATTTTTCATTTCTGATACAGACTTATCCAAGCTTGACTTATAGTGCGTCCCAAAATCAACCAATCGAACAACAAGTTCAAATATACTTCATTCATACATTCTTTCTACGCAAAACAAATAGAGAATACTGCTTTAGATATATAAATTAAATTAAACAATTGAAAGTTACCTCGGTTTTGCTTCGAATTTGGTATACAGGGTCAGTGCCGGGTTAAGGGGTGGGCTGACCGGGCACTTACCGGGACGCCAAACGTAAGGGGGTACCAAAACTAAAGCTTTAGAGCCCTACCTAGCTTTAAAAAAAAAAAAAACTGTATTTTTACAGGGTTGCGCAAAAGTATGGATACAGACCAATATCTAGAATACTATTGCAGATATAACACTTACTAGTACTAATAACAGTTTTTGATAAACACAGAAACATTCGTAAACCTTTTAAAATCTTTCAATAAAATAATTTAAATTGTTTCTAAAGTTTAATGATTGTATTAAAATTAAATTGATTTATACAACGTCCACTTCTCTCCATTTAGATTGTCCAGGCGCGAAATGCATGAAAACAGAAACAATCACTAATTTACTTACCTTTAACAAAATGTACAACTGTAATAATATTACAGAACAGCTAACATTTTTTGATTTTGATGTGCTTGCATTATTTAAGCATGTCCTTAATGTAATATACTCGTAATATACTAATTTTCTTATTCATAGGACTTTCTAACGTAGTGTAAGACCATTGGGTTGAGTTTTCTAATGTTCTCCTATGGTATTTCTCTTTCGTCTGCTGCTTCCTTTATGCCATTTTTCATGTTTTTCCTGGTCTACTTTATCTGTTTCCATTGTGTCCTTGTTTTAACTACCCTTGCATGTAACATTCTCTGGACTATGGACCATTCTGGTTGTGTTATTAATCCAACTGATTTCGTGTAAAGTTTTTTTTATTATAATAACTTTATTTTATTTCGTTTTCCCTCATATTTTTTTCGAGACATCTTATTTCCATTGTATTAATTCCACTTTAACGTTTGTCTGTTAACGTGTAGGATTCACTATTTTATACCAACTGTATCACAACTTTTTTGAACATTGCGACGTTCGATATTTCTCCTTAGCCCAAGAAGGTATTTTTTTAGACTACTTAATACTCATTCAACTATATACCTACTATTAATTTAAATTTCACTTAATCTTACTTTATGATCATCCAGTGGCGGATTACCGCACAGGCGCGCCTCAGGCCTCGGCAAAAAGGGGCCTCAGAATCGTTGGGTTCCTCATCCTCAAAAACCAAAATTAAATTTTTATTGTCTGTTAATATGAGAATTATAAAATAATAATTGTAGGCAAATTGTAATATCTTCTAAAACCTATTTTCAAAGTGGGTATTGTGTAATAGCCATTGATGCCAATTTAAAAAAAAAACATGTGAAATTAAACAAAAATGATAGCCAATTTGGTTCCAAATCGCCAAAACTTGCAACCCTGCTTGCATCTGATTACAGTGCACTGCAAGCCGATGTACTGTACAGGGTGGTCCAAATTCAATGGGATTACATGGGCATCTCGCTTAATAGTCAATTTAGAGAAACGGTTAATGTACCAAAAATGTGCAGTTTTTTGGGACAAACTCAGAATTGTTGTCAAATATATTCTATCTTTTCCGATTTTCCTTTGTTTTCACAACCTGCTTTTTGTTTCTCATCTTTAAAAAGTTTTAAAAACCTTTATAACTTGCGTATTATTGAAAATAAACGGCGAGCGTAAAATTTTTTTTTAGTACCTACTATCAAAATCTACATAAAAATATCTAAAAATTATCTTTATAAACTTTTTCGATATTTAAAACAATAAGGGAGATATGACACATTATAAATATAACAAAAAAACAGTTTTTCATTAATAATTCAAAAACCGGAAATGATAGAATATTTTTGAAAACTGTTCTGAGTTTGTTCTAAAAAAACTGCACATTTTTAGTAATTTAACCGTTTCTCTATCTTGACTATTAAGCGAGATACCCATTGTAGTCCCATCGAATTTGGACCACCTGTACTGTATGATGCAGAATTTTACTGTGATTTTTTTACCTGAGATGGGAGTTTTTCTTTTAAATGGGAATGTGATTTTTTTTTCTGGTACTTGAGAATATTTTGTTTCCGTATTTGATTTTTGTGTTTATGTTTTTGTTGGTTCTAAAAATAAAAAACGTTATGATTTTTCTGCATTGTTCATTTTAGTGAACCATCTTAATAGGGGGGCTCCAGATCAGGTTGCGCCTGGGGCCCCACAAAATCAAGATCCGCCACTGTGATCATCTTGTATTGGACGAGCGTTCTGCACTGGCCACAGTTACCGGAATTGTTAAATAAATTCCAAGTGCAATGCAAGTAAATATTGGGGAAAATTTTATAATAGTTATTTCTAATTTCTTAAGCTTACTATGGAGTTAGTGAATACCTAAATGATTCTTCTTTTAACAACCCTTTTAGGTAAATACAATTTTCGGTGTTTTTGTAAACGATGTGTGTTAGTATTATGGCATGTTCCACGCCTTTTTGGATATTTTGAATAAATAGATTATGATTATTTATAAGATAAATTTAAGCTTCAGGTTAATGGTTTGATTTTTAGTGATGTTTTTTATTCTATTACATTTTGTATTAAATAACTTCGTTTGTAAATGCTTTATCTTTATTTAGAACATCTAAAAGTGTTTCACAAAGTTTGTTTACATATTGTTTTAACAGTTCAGGAGAGCAAGTTTCTTTGACAAAAAATTTAAATATTTTATAATCTTCTAAAATTTAAGAAACTGATCTAAATCGTTCGTCTATTTAAAAAATCAAAATGCTGATAAGGGAATAAAACAAAAAAATCTTATGATTTCTACAGGATCAGCAAAAGTTTCATCAATTCCTATCTTATTAAATAAACTCTTTTTTTTATACTATGGGTAGGAAACTCCGCACTTACCCCCCTAGTTCTTGGACAATTGTTTTACTTTCTTTTAATGATTTTTCAAATTCAGTATTCGTAATGTTAAAGTACGCGTTACAATAATCTTATAAGTAAAACCGCTAATTTTAATTTCATGTCTTTGAAGCTAATAATTAGGCTGTGAAAACAGAACACAAAAAAAAAAAAAAACAAGGGGTAAAACCGTTTAAAACTCATTTGATACAAGTAACGAAATAAACATAAATATCTGAAGATAGATAAACAACAATATATGTACTACATAACTGCTGATTCCGACTATATTATATATCTTGAAATTGTCTCAAAAAAGTGCACATTTTTGGTAATTTAACCATTTCTCTGGAATATTAAGCGAGATACCCATATAATCCCATCTAATTTGGTCCACCAGGTACTTTAAACCAGGGTTGATAAAAATCATGATTTTTTTAAAAAAATCAAAAAAATCGATTTATTTGATTTAAATCAGATTTTTTTGATTTAAATCAGATTTTTTTAAAATTAAATCAAATGTTCATATTTGCATGCTATTTCTGTTTTGTGCTAATATATTTAACACATATCGGACCGGCTCCGTTAATCTACGTTTCTCTGGGCCATGCACAATGGACCACTGACGTTAATTAACGCCACTTAATCTTTTACCTGAGGACCGGGTAGTTACTATCTGACCTAGCGGGTTCCCGCATTTCTAGCAAGTATAAATTTAGAATATATGCAAAAGAAACACATTTTGAAAATAATTGACATTATATTATTACATTATAAATACATATATATACAATAATTAGGTATATATTATACATACATGCAACATTACAACTATAAACTATACAATATATCACTATAAAGTAACATTACAAATAATTTTTGATTTAACATAGGAAAGTGTTACTCTATTATTTTTTAGAATGATATTTATAAAAACACAACCCCTTGTGTAAAGGTACCTTACAACCACCACATACGTATCTAGTGTCTTTTCTTAAATTGTTTGCTTTGCAAACTAGGCATCGTTTTTGTGGATATTTTTTTTTGCTATTTTCTTTAATTGTTTCCAAAATGTGAATTCGCAAATCGTCGGAACGATTTGGTGGATTAACAATAAATGATGATGTGTTATCCAAAGGTAAATTTTGGCAATTAACTTTTACAGATATCCAAATTTTTGCAACTTCTTTTAAAAAAGATTTATATTTTAATAATTTTTGGGGATTTAAGATTTTATACACCTTATATGCATTCACTAGAGCACAATTCATTAAAAACAACCCAACTTTTTTCGTCCACTTTTTTGTATGTCTCAATATTGAACCATATGCTAGATATTGGTCCGATCTGTCAACTCCCTTCATGTATTTATTATAGTCTAAAATACATTTAGGTTTTATGACGTCTTCTCCGTTTCTGTTTTGTCTTACATAAACCATTGTAGAATCGTGAATCGTGGATATCATATTGACTAAACGTTTATCTCTCCATGCTTGTAATAATCCATCACCTTTTCTGGTGAAAGCAAATTCACCTTTTTTTAATAATTTTCCTTTTGCTTTGAAAGCAACTGGTAAACCTCTGTCCGTATTGTCCCACACACTCTTACTTTCTTCTTTTTCATAGCTTCTGCGATATGTACACTATTGTAATAGTTGTCTTGGTAAACATGACGCTACACTCCTACGCATGGTTGTAATAAAGAAAATATCGTTTCTTCTAATTTTTTGCCAGTTCCAGAATATATTTCCAAATTTATTATATAGCCTGTATCGCTTTCGGAAAGCATTCTCACTAACAGGCCATATTTATTCAATTTTCCGGGATTGTACGTCCTAAACGATAGTCGACCTCTCCATGGAATCATTGCCTCATCTAAAGAAATATGTTGTTTGGGTTTGTAGACTTGTGTAAATTTGTTTTTAAAATATTCCAACACTGGTTGTATTTTTACTAATCTTCCGCTGTCAATACTTTGTGCTGTGTTATCATTGAAATGCCATGCTCGCCATATTTGCGAAAATCTATTCCTGCTCATAGAGCGTGAAAAAATCGGCGTTTCAATTAAAAGATCCCTCGACCAGTTATCTTTAATGTGGTCTTTTTTAATTTGACCCATAAGAATAAATAGTCCAAAAAAATTCTTCATGTCTATAGTGGTAATATCTGTAAATTTTGCGGTTTTTGCAAACACTTTAAATTTATGTTTATTTTGATTGTAATATAAGTTGCTCTGATATGTTAACATATCAAAAAAATCTTCTCCGATAAACAAATTAAGTATACTTTCCACACTACTTGGATTATCTGGTATAATTTTTACTCCACAATCGCCGGCAAAAGATTCTACTGTTGGAAATTCGTCTATATCTAACCATGTATCTTCCTCTTTAATTTTATCTAAATAATTAAGCTAAGAATATCAGCAAAAAATACGTTAACTTGGCAATATGATGTATATCAGGCCAAACGTAAACTAACAATGACAACAGTATTATTTTAACGCAATTAACGCGCGTAACCGGTCCAATATGCATGGCAGGTATAAAGTTAATCTACGTCACCGGTCCCAACCTAAAAGTCCATTAAATTTACCGGTCCTTTGCACATATTTCAGGTAATTGCTGCCGGTCCGATATGTGTTAATAACCAATATATTTAATTCATTGGAGAATTTTTGTTAAAATAAAAAATTAAATATAATGAATAAAAATTTCGAAAAAAATCAGTGCTAAATAGTGATGTTATATATAATTAAATCTTTGTCTTAACAAGCAATAAACAGTATGATTATATTTATATTTCAAAGTGTAGTATATGATCTACAAAACCATGCTTGCTATTCATCATCAACTATATGTGACCTGTGATCGAATTCTATGCCTGAAAATACTTGTCTAAACATGCAAATGCAGTTTTGTATGTAAGGGTATCCCAGATTCTGTTATTCAGTTCATTTTAGTTAGCAAACGTGTACACATCACATAAATAAACGCAACATAATGTCAGGAAGGAAAGGGATAGTGTTTGGCAACATTTTATAGAAAAATCAAACAAATTGAAAGGGAAAGCTGGGAGCAGAGCAGTTTGTAAATATTGCAAAGAAGAAATACAAGGTCTGGTACAAAGATTAAAAGCACACCGTAAAAAATGTCAGAAGAAACAAATGCATATGAATGAGTTACTGAATGTAATACAGAAGATACTGACACAGATTCTAATCCTACCACCATAGATAGAAACAAGTCAACCGAAAGAGTTTTTTGATCCACAACCTAGTACGTCTAGAATGGATACAAATACAAATATAAGCTCACCACCTGCTAAAAAAAAAAGAAATGACTGAAAATTTATTAATGAAATCATTTGTAGTGCGTACTTCTAACGAGTTAAAGAAAAATCTTGATAGACAAATCGCAAAAGCTATTTATGCGACAAATAGTAGTTTCAGATGTATCGAACAACCAGAAGTGATAAAAGCAATCGAAATGTTACGGCCAGGTTATTCACCACCTTCTAGGTTCGCTGTATCTTCAACATTATTAAATGAAGTGTACATGGAAGAAAAAGAAAAATGTCTTGCAAAATTAACAAATAGTTCGGTTTGCCTTTCCTTAGATGGTTGGTCAAATGTACATAACGAACCGATAATTTGCGCTACTGTAACAACAGATTATGGATCAACCTTCCTCCTTGAAAGTATAGATACATCAGGACATGCACATACAGCCGATTATTTAACAGGTATAGCAATCAGTTTAATAAATAAGTGCAAAACTCAATATAATTGTGCAGTTTCAAGTTTCGTTACAGATAATGCAGCTAATATGAGCAAAATGAGAGAAAACATTAAAAATCAAGTAACCGATGTAAATGTGATAACCTATGGATGTTCAGCACACATTCTAAATTTACTTTCCAAGGACTTGCAGATACGCGATATTAAAGAAAATGGTGTGCATGTTGTTAAGTATTTCCGTAATAATCATTTGGCAAGTGCTAAATATAAAGCTGCCGGAGGTAAGGCGTTAATATTGCCTCAAGACGTAAGATGGAATACTCTTGCAGATTGCTTGGAAATATTTACACAAGAATGGCAGAAATTGTTACAAATTTGTGAAGAGAACAAAGACCAAATTGATTCTTTAATATTCCAAAAGGTGTCTAACATTAAACTGAAACGATCGGCAGAAGATTTTTTTAAAATAATAAAACCAATTTCCGTAACTTTAGACAAATTACAAAGAACAGATGCATTTTTAGCTGATGCTGTAGAAGCATGGAAAGAACTTGAGGCTTTTTTTGATGATACTATTATATTAAATATTAAACAAATGGCTGCATTTCAAAAACGATATGCTCAAGCTTTGACACCGTACCATTTTTTGGCTTATTTATTAGACCCTAGAAAAACAAAATTTCCTTTAAAATATAATGAAAAAGACGCAGCTTTAAAAGTAGCAGCAGAAAGTTACCCACACAGTGGTTTATTACCCATAATAATAAAATTTGAAGCTAAATCTGATCCATTTAAATCTGTTATGTTTAGTGAGGAAATTATTAATAATGTTACTCCAATACAGTGGTGGAAATCACAAAAATATGTTTCCGATATTAATAAAGTGTTGCCAATATTAACACAAAACACAACTAATGTGCCGTGTAACTTCTTCAGCCTCTGTTGAAAGAATTTTTTCAACATTTGGATTGGTCCATTCGACAATAAGAAATAAACTGGGAACTGAAAAGGCTGCAAAACTGGTATTTTTATTCCAACATTACAATACCAAAAAATTTATAAATGTATATTATTATATATTATTTTAAATGAATTACGTTTCGTTACGTTACGTATAAGTATGTATTTAATACGTATATACATATAAGAACTGTTGTTTTTTTTTAAAATACTTATATACATAAATACCATATACCTAATGTTTTTTTTATTTGAGAAAATAAAATTTTGTTTTGTTATAAATGTTTTATTACCTACTTATATAATAAGTGATTTAAATTGATGTTTTTTTTTTTTTTTTTCACTTGATTTAAATCGTGATTTAAATCAATGATTTTTTTTTTTTTTTAAAAAAAATCACTTGATTTAAATCATGATTTAAATCAATTGATTTAAATCTGCTCAACCCTGCTTTAAACTAACACGTTTATAAATTCATTGAAGCATATTTATTTAATAAAACAAAGATCGTGAAATCAATAGCATAATGTATTTGAAACCTTCTTTTTTGTGAGAGAGATAATCTTGCAAAACAAGTATAAATCGAATACTGATTTTATACTAAATAAAAGTACATTTTAATATGACTATAATATAAATTAGGAGTTGAGTTCTGGCAGGCAAACAAAGCGGTCGACGAATCAGCGGCGATAAGAAAACTCGAAACTCGGGCCTTATCACGCAAAAAGTCGGTCTAGGTGTATGTAAACAGCCAGTTTTCTAAACAAAACAATATTGATAGTGAGTGATAAATAAAACTGAACTTACGAATTTGGTGCATAAAAGTGAGGGAAAGGGCGGCCCTAGAGAAGAGACCGAAAGTGAGGAGAAGGAACAGGAGGAAAACGGGTGAGTTCGTTCCAAATTATTAAGAAATAGACTAAGGTGCAAGTGAAAGACAAGGATATCGAACTATAATAGTGATAAAAATAGAAAAATAAGCAATAGCTAGAGAACTAAGAAAAAATTGGAAAATAAACTTCGAGCCAATACTAAATATACAGTGTGAAACAAAATGAGCAGTGACGAGTACACATCAGAAGATGCAAAAAGAAAAAGAGGAGCGGAGAAGCTAGAAGAAGTACTTAAAAGAAGTAAAAAGACAAACAGAACACCTCAAAAGGAGTCACAAGAAGATAAGATTGACGTGTTAACAGGAATGATGAAAGAGCTGATGAAAGACACAAAAGCAATAAAAGAAGATCAGAAAACGTTCCAACAAGAACAGGAAAGTATGGAGGGTACACTGAAAAGTCTAGAAAAGGAAGTAAAGCAACTAAGGGGGGAGTTAGGTAAAATAAAGGAGGAATGGAAAAAAGAAAAGAAGGAAATGAACGAACGACTGGAAGAAGCCGAAAAGAAAATAGAAAGACTGGAAAAAGACAAAATCAGAAACAATGTGATAATAACAGGAGTGAAACTGGACACAGGAAGCAAGGAAACAACTAAGGAAATTATAGAAAATATAATAAAACGAGACCTAAAGATCAAAGTACAGATAAGGAAAACAAGTAGAATAAACCAAAACAAATGCATAGTTGAGCTAGCGGACTGGGAAGACAAAATGGAGGTGCTGAAAAATAAAAACAAGCTGCAAGGAACGGAGATATATATTGATGCGGAGATGACAATAAAGGAAAGAAAAATACAGAAGGCTATAAGAGACTATGCTAAAGTTGAGAAAAGTAAGGGTGCCAGGGTAAAAGTTGGATTCCAAAAATTGCAAATAAATAATAAAACCCTGAAATGGTGTCACAAGGAACAAAAATTGCTAAATAACACGGAGGAGGCACCAGATGGAATAAAAGGAGGTCCAAAAAACTAAAAAACAAATGGGAAAAAAGTGGGATGACGAAATTGGCAAAGGAAAAGGCTAAGAATAAGGAAAACGGAATTGAAATAAAGGAAAACAACGGGAATATAAAACTTGGAACTTGGAATGTAAGGGGAACATTTGAGGAGGGAAAATTAAAGCATATAATAAATGAAATTAGAAAATTCGAATTTAATATAGTAGCACTACAAGAGACAAAGCAAATGGGACAAAGTACAATTGAAATAGAAGGATATGTATTTATTAACAGTGGAGGAAATAACAGAATGCTGGGTACGGGCTTCATAATCAACAAAAAGTTAAAGGCAGGTATAATAAATGTCAAAACAGTATCAGAAAGAATATGCTTGCTGAGGCTAAGAGGAAAATATCAAAACATTACACTGCTAAACTTTCACGCACCTACAGAAGAAAAAGACGTCGAAGTCAAGGAAGAATTCTATAATGAACTAGATAAAATATACGAAGAAATTCCTAGGTACGATATGAAAATAATGATTGGCGATGCAAATGCAAAAATAGGAAGAGAGAATATATATAGCCCAACAATAGGGCAGTACAGCAAACATGAAACGACAAATGAAAATGGTATATTTCTAATAGATTTCGCAAAGGAAAAGAATTTAGTCATAGTAAGTACGTACTTCCAAAGAAAAGACATATATAAGGGTACGTGGCGGTCACCAGATGGAAAAACTATAAATCAGATCGATCATATCTTAATCGAAAAACCAGAGATAAAAGCAATCAGCAATGTAAGAACGTATAGGGGCCCGGACGCGGATACTGACCACTTTATAGTGGGAGCCAGAGTGACGCAAATATTGCCTGTAGTGAGAAATCAAACGAGGACAGGAGGAAGAGAGAGAGAAGTAATCAGACTAAGGAGTAAAGACGATCAATTAAAATACGAGAAAAGCATTAAAAAAGAATTGGAGAAAATGGCGGATAAGGAGGAAATTGAGGAACAATGGAATGAACTGAAAACGAGGATTAATCGGGCTGCCAAAAATTGTAATAGTAAAGCGAAACAGGAAAGAAAAAATTGGTTTGATGAGGACTGTAAGAAAGAACTAGAGGAAAGGAAAAAACTGAGATTAAAAATGTTAACGGGAAAAACGGAAGAGGAGAAAAATAAATATGAGGAGCAAAGGAGGAAAACGAAAACACTGCTAAGAGATAAAAAAAGGAAATATAATGAAAAAGTGATACAAGAAATAGAAACCAATTTCAGGAATAACCAGGTTAGAAATTTATACCAAGGAATTAAAAAAGAAAGGAGAGGATTCCAAACAAAAACGGTATTCCTTAAGGACGAAAACGGAGATATTATTGCAGGAGAGGAAGAAATACTAAAAAAATGGAAGGAACATTTTGACCAACTACTAAATGATAACAGCAGGAAGGCGAGGGAAAATGAGCAGATTAATAGAAATATGAATGAGAGTCCTAGAGAAGTGCCAGCCCCAACTAAAAAACAAATCGAAGAAATAGTGGAACGGATAAAAAATAATAAGAGCCCAGGAACAGATAGAATAACTGTAGAATTGTTTAAGTATGGTAGCAAGGACTTGATCGAACAATTACAAAAACTGATGGAGGAAATCTGGAGGAAAGAAGAAATGCCAAAAGAATGGGGACAAGCAATAATATGCCCAGTGTATAAAAAAGGGGATGCAAGTGTTTGCCACAACTACAGAGGTATTTCCCTGTTAAACGTCGCATATAAAATTATAGCAACTTATATAAAAAATAAATTAGTAGAAGAAACAGAAAACGAAATAGGGGAGTACCAATGTGGCTTTAGGAAGGGAAGAAGCACCACGGATCACATTTTCACCCTAAGAGAGATTCAAGCAGAAAGCTATCAACACGAGAAACAGACATTTGTTTTGTTTGTCGACTTCAGACAAGCATACGATAACGTTCAAAGAGAAGCATTGTACAAAGCAGTAGAAGAAATGGGAGTAAGTGGTAAACTTACAAGAATGATAAAAGTAACGTTAAGAGGAACAGAAAATCTGGTTAGAGTAGGCAGCAAAACATCAGAAGTTTTCGAGAGTAAGGAGGGGGTTAGACAAGGGGACCCAATGTCGGCGAATCTGTTCAACATTGTGCTGGAAAAAGCAATAAGGGAAGCGAAGATCAACAGAAGTGGACTGGTATATAGAAGAAGGCACCAATGTTTAGCATTTGCGGATGATCTTGTGCTAATTACTAGAAGTAAAGAGGAGTTGAGAACTTTAACGAAAACACTGGAGGAAAAGGCGGGAAAGGTGGGATTATATATAAACGAGCAGAAGACAAAGTATATGGAATGGAAGGACAGTGAATTTAAAGGAGGAAACTACTTGAATGTAACAACAGAAAGTGGAAAAGAATACAAGTTTGAAGAGGTGGAAAAGTTCACGTACCTAGGGGCTGTATTCTCAAGAAACCCAAATATAGGCAATGAGATACAGGCAAGAATAATGGCTGGAAACCGATGTTTGGGAGCACTAAACAGAGTTCTGAGAAATAAAAATATTTCTAGAAAAGCAAAGATCAAAATATACCACACTACTATAAGACCAATAGTGACGTACGCGTGCGAAACATGGACGCTAAACAAAACAGAACAAACAAGACTAGAAGTGTGGGAAAGGAAGGTGCTAAGGAAAATATTTGGCGGAAAGAGAATTGGAGATGGGTGGGTAAGAAGAACAAACGATGAATTAAAAGAACTATACAAAGAAACAAGTATCATTGGGGTTATAAAAGCACAAAGGCTAAGGTGGCTGGGACATGCAGAAAGAATGGGGAGTACAAGAATGCCGAAAATGGTAATGATAAACACGATAGGGGGAAGGAAGAGAAGGGGACGACCCAAAGCAAGATGGAGGACGGAAGTGGAGAGAGATTTAGAAGCGTTAAAAATTACTGGATGGAGAAGGAAGGCCAGCGATAGAGAAGGATGGAAGAAAGTTATCAAACAAGCCATGGGCCAACTTGGCTCGCAGAGCTAAATTTTATTTAATATAAATTAAGCAACATTTTTATTAACACGTTTTTAGGGCAAGGTTAGATATTTGTTTTATTTAAGATTTAATAAATGACAGGAAAAACAATGTAAAAACGTAAACTCACGTCAATAAAACAATATATTTAATGTATAAGTTTAAACACCGTTGTGTATGACACAATTGCAGCAGTATAGTAGGAACACTTCACATTTTCAAACAATATACATAATGAATGGGAGAAATGTGTTGAGGGTGTTTAAAACAATGGAAATTTATATCCGCAGGGTTAAAATTAACAAGAGTGACACTTAAACATACTATGAAAAAGTCTAAAAAGAAAAGACTTTGCTAATAAGGATGTATATAACTGCAACACTCCAGAAATATTTTATAAGCGTGATCTGTAACAGAAAAATAATTAATTCATTGAAAAAATATATATATCCAGGTAAACAAACGTTGCTTTACTTTATTTTTTAACACGTTTTAATAGGAAAATCATATTTTTATTTAGCGATAAACCTGTAAACCTATACAAACCAAAGACCTGCAATTACCCTAGAACTGACATGTTTGAATTTATCGATAAACTGACATTGTTTTTATTTAATTTTTTATACATGTACGAGAATAGGATATATGTACAGGGTGCCCATTTTTCTAACCTGTTGTATGGGTATCTCCGTTAATATTAGAGATACAAAAACGTTTAAATTAGCAAATTTGTGCAGAATTTAAAGGAAAATCTGATGCCATTTTCAAATTTGACCTACGTCATCAACTTTTTGAAATATTTTGAAAAAACTGAAAAAGGTCGATTTTTTCAAACTTGCATAATTCCGTAACCATATGAGTTAGAACGAAAATAAAAACTGGCTTTTATAGATGTTTTTACGTAGATTTTAAATATGTTAACGGAATTTTCATAGCACTCTCGATTTCCGAGTTATAGCACAAACTTGCATTTTTTTAAATGGAAGTCATAGTTGGCTATGGTCTTATTAAAAAGGTTATTTTTCTCTCGTTTCAATGATATAAGGGTTGTTATGCTTTACTTTTGTAGTTTTTCTTTAAATAAGCAAAAATCATTTTACATGTTCACTGCCTACTAAATAGATGGGAGTTATCCTGTGTTGATGTTCCTTTTTTTTCGATATGACATTTAAGAGTTGTCTCTTATCGTTAGTGTAGCAGTTATTAGCCAGTTACAAATTTTAAAAACAAAACCTCAGAGTTTGTCAAATAAAATTTATTGTTTGTTATACGTATAAATCTCTCTCTCGTGTTGAACAAAATTTTTGATTGACTTTATTGTAAATTTTAAAAACAATGTTTTCTAATGAAAAAAGAAACGACATGCTTTTTTTATTACTAGGCTTGTAATAGAAATAGTAGAAATTCAAGTGAAATGTATTTGCAAAGATTTATGGAAAGGAGGCAACCAAGAAAGAAATTATTTTCGTTATAAGAAACCAATTTAAAAAAATACAGGTCATTTACAAAATCCAAAGGTTTGAAAATTAAATTTAAGCAAGAAGATGAAGAGAGAGTCCTAGAATACATAAATTATAAACCATCATCATCTACCCTACCCGGGAGTTGTCCCTTGAATGTGGTGTCAACTGAAAAGGCCGAACTGGCTAATAATTGCTACACTAACGATAAGAGACAACTCTTAAATGTCACATCGAAAAAAAAAGAACATCAACACAGGATAACTCCCATCTATTAGTAGGCAGTAAACATGTAAAATGATTTTTGCTTATTTAAAGAAAAACTACAAAAGTAAAGCATAACAACCCTTATATCATTGAAACGAGAAAAAAATAACCTTTTTAATAAGACCATAGACAACTATGACTTCCATTTAAAAAAATGCAAGTTTGTGCTATAACTCGGAAATCGAGAGTGCTATGAAAATTCCGTTAACATATTTAAAATCTACGTAAAAACATCTATAAAAGCCAGTTTTTATTTTCGTTCTAACTCATATGGTTACGGAATTATGCAAGTTTGAAAAAATCGACCTTTTTCAGTTTTTTCAAAATATTTCAAAAAGTTGATGACGTAGGTCAAATTTGAAAATGGCATCAGATTTCCCTTTAAATTCTGCACAAATTTGCTAATTTAAACGTTTCTGTATCTCTAATATTAACGGAGTTACCCATACAACAGGTTAAAAAAATGGGCACCATGTATATTTTCTACATAGTAAGTAAAATAACAAAAATTTGATAAAAATGTGTATTTTTTGATATTATCACTACACTACTATAAAACAATAAATGAAGATTACAGCGCCAACTTACTCGACAAACTCTATCAGAATTTTAAGTGTTATTAATCTATAGCTTTCTTGTTACCTAGAGCAGGGTTTCTTAAAGTGTTGAGCCGCGGCCTCCTATGGAGCCACGGCCTTGCAACAGCAGGGCCGTGAAGAGACGCAAATTTATTACAAATAAAAAAGTATTCGTAAAATAAATGATTTTACGTGAAAATTTTTTAAATCAAAAACCAAATTTAGCAGCTCATTTATGTGATCAAAATTGGATGTCTTATCTCTTATCTCGTCGATTTTTTCGAAAAAGTAAACGAATTGAATCTTTCTCTTCAGGAAAAACTGATATATTAATACTTAATACTAAACTCCAAGCTTTTCAGAAAAACCTTTTCGTATGGTCCTAAAGTTCTATGTCAGGAAATACAAATATGTTTATTTCTTTACATGATTTTATTGAAGAAAATGGCATACCATTATGTACAGAACTTAAAAAACGATTTTTAATCATCTCACAGAATCAATTTATATCTTTGAAAAATATTTTCCGAACTTAAATCGAAATAAAGAATACGACCATGGCCAACTTCATTCATAATTTGCTCAGCTACTTGCTTCGCTACTTATATGGTCGTCCCAATTCCAAATTTTTCATTGTTGTGAGAAGTCAAAATCGGCCGTCAAAATAGTACGTCAGGTGGCGCCCTCAGTAATGTATTTTAAATGTAATTTATGTTCAAAAATGTCATGTCAATACTAATAATGGCAGTCAAATGTCCAAGTTAAGAAAAATTCAACAAATATTTTTATGAATAGTTATAATAATTATACTTCATGATTGAATTCGCAATTATCACTGAATTTGGGAAAAGTATAAATAATGTTTAGCAAAGCAACAAACCCGTCAAAAAGTTGTGAGATTGGTAAAGCACATATTTATCTCAGGAAATTTCCCATAAGCGAAGTTGATTGCTGTTGGTTATTTACCGAGCTTGGTGGCTGGTTGGTAAAACAACCTCCTAACTTGTAATCGGAAGGTCCTGGGTTCGATTCCCAGGGCCGACTGTCATTGTAGAGGTTTCAGGTGGTTTCCTCTATGGTTAAGGCAAATGCTGTGGCAGTACTTCCACCTATCCTTACCCATCCTTGACTATCCACATCCCTACCCATTATCCTTGTACCTCTAACGACTGAAGAGGGGGTCAATCCCCCTATAGCAGTCTCCGCTCGAGCGGAACAAGTGACGATGTTGGTTATTTTTACAGGTAAATAATTATTATTCAAGTCCAAAGTTTTATGGAAATGTGTGACTAACTATCAATTTAAAAAATATAGTTATTGATATACTTCACAGCGAGCGCCAGTACTTTTTTGACGTTTACCTGGGAACGACGTTTATGGTCAATTGGGACGGCCATTCTTCCCACATTTCCTGTCCTTTCGCTTATTTCCTTGTCCATTCCTCAATTTTACTCTATGATCATTCCTAAATATTTAAAGCTTTGTACCTGTTCCGACCTAAGCCGATCTAAAATAATGTTTGATGCTCTTTGTTCTGTGTTGTAACGATCATAGTTTTGTTTTTTGTCTATATTTATTTTCATATTGATATTTTCCAATTCCTGGTTAAAAGTTCCTGGGTTATGTTAAAGATTATTTTCTGATTCCGCGACTATGACCATGTGACCATGTCGTCTGCGAACATTAGCTCACTTATGTTAATTTTTTCCATTTTCCAGTTGCCTTGGTGTGACGGTCTCATTTTTTATTTTATTTCCTTCATTACCGCATCTACGAGGGGGACCCAAAAATAACCGGAATTATTTTCTGAAGGGCGAGCCCCTTTTAGTTCGAGCCCCTTTTAGTTCGAGCCCCTTTTAGTTCGAGCCCCTTTTAGTTCGAGCCCCTTTTAGTTCGAGCTTTTCGTGCTAGGAGAATATTCTAGAAACCCTTCTGCATCAGCGTGCCTACTGGCGTTGCTGTGTTCGGCTTCAGTGATTTTTTTTCGAAGACTCTTTCAAGGCATCTGTCTATTTTGTGATGGCTGATTTACAAGAACTTGCGGCAGTGAAATTTGGCTGCTTAGTTTCGGGGTCGTAACCATAGCACCAAGATTCGTCTTCGATCATGATTTGGGGGGGAAGATCTGGTTAGGTCAGTCTTCAACTGCTCCTTCATGGCACGGCACGCGGTTGTCTCTTTGTTGAGATGTGATCAAGCGAGGCACAAATTTTGTTGCAACTCGTTTCACACCCAAATCTTCCGATAAAATTCGCCGATAGGAACTCCACGACACTCCAGTCAACGTCACAAGTTCATAAATGGTCCGACGACGGTCTTCCAACATGGCTAGACGAATTCGTATCACATTTTCTTCAGTTGGTCAAAGGACGCCCGGGCCGAGGTTGATCGTCAGTCGACATTTCGCCTTGTTTAAAACGGAAAAACCATTTTTAAACTTGCGAGCAACTTCTTTGTAAGTTGTCTGTAGCATAACAATTGTTTCCTTTTTATTTTCCATAGCACGAAACGAAATGTCACTGCCGCAAGTTCTTGTAAATCAGCCATCACAAAATAGACAGATGCGTTGAAAGAGTCTTTGAAAAAAAGTCACTGAAGCCTAACGCAGCAACACACAGCAACGCCAATAGGCACGCTGATGCAGAAGGGTTTCTAGAATATTCTCCTAGCACGATAAGCTCGAACTAAAATGGGCTCGCCCTTCAGAAAATAATTCCGGTTGTTTTTGGGTCCCCCTCGTATAACTACTGAGAATAATAGTGGACTGAGCAAGCATTCTTGTTTTAAGCCCTCTTTTGTTTCAAACTCTGCCAATTCTTCGTTCTGTTCTTACAGTATTTACCGTTTTTTCCCGTGGTCTTGCTGAATTTACATAAAATTAAATCAGTGTTTTTTATGCAAATTTGTATGGAATGTCACTTAGACCTAGCAAATTTTAAACTCAATTACATACAATTTTATTTTGTATAACAGAGCGTCTCTCAGTGATCAGATATGTTTTAAAATGTACATTTATTTGCTGATTTATACAATTTTTAAAATAGTCTGCACATTTATAAAATCGCGTATGATAAATACACTCATTGTAAAAATGATTCTCATGTAGAGGGATATAAATGTAAAAATTACCTAAAACTGTAAATATTCATATTTAAATAACGAACATATCACGCATCATAATATGCACGGCAATAAATCTAACCCAATTAACTAAAAAAAGGATGAAAAAATGCAATCGGTATTAAACAATACCTGGCTTGGTCGATACACCAGCTCTTGCAACTCCAATGAGTTCGAAGGATTAAACGGACACGTGTATAAAGTTCGATAATGTTCTCTCGTTTCCCATCCTATCAAATGATAGCGCATATTTACACCACGGCCATTAACTCTCAAAATTACATCGACTGTGGGTACCTATATGTATGCCATATGTGTGTAAAAATTTTCTATAATGTTGACATCAGTAATATTTCATTACTACCACTGCTAACAGGGTCCGGGTTTGTAATAACCTAAAATTGTAGGATCCCATACTTGAAACACATCTTATACTGTGTAAGAATTTAGTGCTTGATTTGTCTCAATTGACGCTCAAATATTACAATGTATGCTTGTAAAAAATAAAAGTTACTTGGCATTCTTGGAAAGTAAGGACTGTTTAGCTATTAAAATAAAACTAGCATTTATTTTATTATTTTTATTACATTCGTAATATCGTATTACCTTAAAGCCTGTAACCCTTTCTCTGAATAGTCTCCAACATTAAAAAAACATTTATCGAAAGGGGACACCAGCTTCTGTAT
Source organism: Elmis aenea (assembly GCA_947652605.1). Taxonomy (NCBI): domain Eukaryota; kingdom Metazoa; phylum Arthropoda; class Insecta; order Coleoptera; family Elmidae; genus Elmis; species Elmis aenea. The sequence goes on along the minus strand of OX393579.1, from coordinate 43,107,824 downwards.
ACCATCTTCATAAAACCGGGCCTCCTGTGAAGATAACCACTCCTACGCTGCTTCTTGGACAATCATAGTTGAAGAAACGCTGGCCAGAGAATAACTTCTTTAGATGCAGAAACAGATTTAGGTCACTTGGCGCTTTATCTGGGCTTCTTAGCTAAATCACGTAAAGAGGGCTTAACATTTTGCAGCAGTGTGTGCTCCTCAACGAGCATCTTCGGCATCCAACGTTAGCACAATTTCCAAAAGTTCAAACGATCTGTCACAATTTCGTAGTAGACAGCTCTTGAAATTTGCGTAAAATGCAAGAAAAGGGATGATGATGTCGAAGAAGCAATGCAGGAGTGTATCTTCGCATGCGGATTTATTCCATGAATAGGATAGGGCATAAGCTTACCGAAAGAAACTGGTGCCCTGTTACGTTAATGATGGAAATTATACAGAGTAGTTTGATTTTTTTTTTTTTTTAATTTTAAATTTTGAAATGCAACTAGTCAAGCTACTACTGACTAACGAGCACCTTAGATCTATCTTAATCTACTAGTTACTACAAATAATAGAACTCCTCCCCTCGGTGTGTCCTATTTCCTGGTTTCCACTTGGGCACGTCCCTGGCCTGCCCACTTCACTACACTACACTACCAAGCGAGCTTATACAAGTTCGAACGGCTTAGTTCGTTTTAGCCTTCGCACTATTGAAGCGTTGTCAAGAAGCTGCACTACCTCCACGTTGACGTGCCGGTGTAGTCGGTCCTCGTGCTTCTTGGCTGATTTCTTAATCTCCTCGGTAACTTGATTGGCTCCAAGGTCTTTATGGATATCATTGTTTCGACAGTACCATGGGGCATTTACAATTCCCCTTACCACTTTGTTCTGAAATTTTTGGATGATTTCAATATTGCTTTTACTCGCACAGCCCCAGAGCTGTGCTCCATAAGTCCAGACCGGTTTCAGTATCTGGTTATATACTAAGGTTTTGTTTCGCATTGATAGTTGGGATTTGCTTCCCAAAAGCCAGTTCATTTTTTTATACTTTATGTTTAGTTCTTCTCTCTTCTTCTTCTTCACGTGTTCGCTCCATCGAAGCTTAGCATCCAGTGTCATTCCTAGGTATTTTGCAGAGTGAGTGCGGTAATCGGTTGCTACCAATTTTTATTGGGATGTGATGTGTTTTACGATTGGTAAAATTGACGTGGACCGACTTCGTTTCGTTTAGCTTAATGCGCCATTTTTCTGTCCATGTGCTTATTTTGTTTATGGCCTGCTGCAGCTTGTTAGTTGCTTCTACGATGTTTTCTTCTACCGCTAACACTGTGGTATCGTCTGTGAACGTTGCTATTGTGGTGCCGTTAGTTTGTGGAATATCGTGGGTATATAAGAGGTATAAAACTGGCCCTAGCACGCTTCCTTGAGGAACGCCTGCTTTTATGTCTTTGAGCCCGGAATAATGGTTTCCCTGCTTTATTCTGAATAGTCTTCCTGAGATATAGGATTTTAGTATTTGGCAATACTGCTCTGGTAATAACGTTTGCAGTTTAATCATTAGCCCTTTATGCCAGACCTTATCAAAAGCTTGTTTGACGTCTAGGAAAATTGCAGCACATATTTTCTTTTCTTCTAGAGCTTTTTCTATCAGATCTGTGACTCTGTGTACTTGGTCTATTGTAGAGTGTTCCTCTCGGAATACAAATTGATGAGTTGGTATGATATTTTTTCTTTCGATTATGATCTTCATTCGCTTTAAGAGCAATTTTGCAAAGAGTTTGGAGATAACGGGTAGCAACGAGATCGGTCTATACGAGGTAACTTCATGTGGTGGTTTTCCCTGCTTTTGGATCATTATTACTTCTGCTATTTTCCAGATTTTTGGTACGTGTTTCAGCCTAAAGGTAGCGTTTATTAGGTTTGTTAGTTTTACTATCCTCTTTCTAGAGAGTTGTTTGAGAGTTAGACCTGTTATAAGGTCAAAACCTGGGGCTTTTCTCGAGTTAATATTGTTTTTGATGTCATTCTTAACCTCCTTTGGTGTTACCAGTGGGATCTCCTCCCCACCCTCCCGTGGTAGCAGCAGCTGATCTGTATTATTTACACTCTCACGAGTATATTGTTCATTATGTTTAAATGTTTGTTCCAGGTGATCTGCGAATAGTTCAGCTTTATGTTCATCGCTTTTCGCCCATCTACCTTCTTCACTCCTTATACGTGGTACTTGTAAAGCTGGTCTCTTCAGTTTTTTCGTAGCTCTCCATAGTGAGTACTCCGTATTTTTTTTTTGATATATGGCAAATCTAATAAAAATAAGAAAGGTCGATTCAGTTTTTCAATTCTGCCAATTTGTACTTTGAAATTTGGATTTCTGTTGAATAAATTTCTCTCAATAAATAACAATATACATAAACATTTAAAATTTTTAAAATCAAATTGAACGATGATTACAATTTCACAATTGTTATTAAGAATTTTTCGGTAAATAAAACCTACCATATACATATGAGATGTAGGAGCGAGGGGATGCAAAAATAGATAAGAGGCTTGCTATGGAGACTAAGGCTATGGGAATGCTGTCGAAAATAATGAGTACAATATCAATACCTAGAAGAACTAAGAGCAGAATCTGTAGAAAGACGATTCAAACGGTTATGCTCTATGAATGTGAAACGTGAACCCTAAATATGAAAAACGCTAAAAAGCCAGGGAGATGAATAAAAAATTCTATGAAAGATTTACGGCCGGGTGAGAAACCATGAAGAACAGTAGAGACGAAGAACGAATAGAGAGTTGATGGACGAATATGGATACTCAAGTATTAAGCAAAAAGCAAATGCACAGGAAGCCCGATGGCTGGGCCGTGTGTACGGAATAACAAGACAAAGACATGATAAAGAGTGCTACTAGAGGGAGAAGGACGGAAAAGAGAAGGGGAATGCCAGAAAAAAATTGTTGAAAGAAGATAAAGAGGCAATTCAAAATCCATGACTAGGAAGAAAGGACAAAGAATACGGAAAAATGTACCTTGGTATTAATGAAAATTTAAGCTTTTAAGAACCGAACAGCAGTTTATTATTATTATTATGTAACACATATAGTATTTAACATATGTCTTATTAGAAGACTCATTTTTTTTTTTTTAATACGATTGCTCCTTGAGTTGCAGTGTTGTGTTGATTTTGGCCCAAACTTTGAAAATGATGTTCATTAAACAAAAAGTAAAGAACAATAAGCAAAATGAATATTATTCTTACATTATACTCAATTTATGTTAACTTTTACAATTAGTAACAAAATGAGAAGTTTCTTTTATACCCGGTATATAAACTGTACATTTTATATTTTACTTAATAATATATACGATTAAAAATGAAGTTTTAAATGTTTTAAATATGTTGATATTCACGTTTAAATTTGACATCATTTCAATGAGTCGCATACGCATCATGGAAGTTAAAGTGATCACGCGTCATGAATTATATGTGGATTATGGACGTTAAAGCAGTTTAAACAAGCCACAATTGAATATAAGTTTTAAAAGGCAATACGCAACATTATGTATAAATAGAGTTGAGGGTTAAGTTGAATTATTTTTTGTAAGATGTTCGAGTGCAACAAAAATCTATCGCAGACCGAATATAGCCAGTTGGACACTCATACTATCAACGCAAATTTAACCACCACAAAATTCGATTAAAAGCTATTTAGTGATTAATATTTTACAAAAGGCATACTCTTTTATTAAACATAGGTTTTGTTATAATATTTCATTCCAATAACGTTTCGTTTGTAAAACTAAAACAAGTCGAGTCTCTTGGTCCAAAAAACGTATAATAAAATACATATTAAATTCTTCAAACTTTTTAATGATTTCATAAACAACTTTTAAAAGAGTAAACATCGACTATTTCCAACCGATCAGGCGTACTACAGGTAGCTGATTTTTATTGAGCCTTATACAAGAAAAATCGTTTGATTCTTGCTGAGCCACAATTAAGCGCAATTTTTCACTTTAATGGTTTCGCAGACTGCATTCTTTTCGAGATTAGTAGCAATACCAGTTGCTGATGATAACGGTCTTTACAAGTTGATGAATGTTAATTTCAAATAATATTTTTTAAATTACTGATAGGTACAAATTAAGTAAATATAAACAAATTACAAAAGTTATTTAAATGATTATTAAGGCATTATCTTACGAATTGGTACGTTAAACAACTAAAGGATTAAAAAATTCTTGTTAATCAAAACATATTATATTCAGCATATATGATAATATGCTGACGTAATTTCTTAAACACTATTAAAAAAATCATTAAAAGTAGATACGAAAAATTTCCATAAATACCGTGTGCATTATAGTAGCTTATTCAGGAGAAGTTCTTAGGGTGCTACAACCTTTACCCCCCTGATAATATTATTATAATTTTCTTTTTATCAGAAGTTGCGCACTAGATACAGACGACGAAGTTAATTAGCGATATGTTTCCATTAACGGTATTAATAGAAAAAACTGTCTGGAGAAAAATTTTTACGTACTTTAACTTATACAGCGTCATTCAAAAAGTCTGCAACAAATGGAAAAGTTTTTTATTATTGATTTATCAGAACATTTCATTTCTGATAAAAGTTGGTGCATGGTCTAAAACGAATATTAAGATTTTTAAAAAAATTAATAAAACGTCATAGGACACTAGATTTTTAGATTTAGCGATTTTTGAAATATTCGCAAGAGCAAATTGCCCTTATTTTAAGAGATACAAAAAATTGTATAGGAGAGAGTTATTTGAAACCTTAAAATAAAGATAAATTTAAATTTTGACAGTCAAATTCCAATTTTTATTTATAAAGAAATTTTAAACACTTTACTCTTACGAATATTTAAAAAATCCTTAAAATCTAGTGTCCTATGACTTTTTATTAAACTTTTTTTCATCTTAAAATTAGTTTTAGACCATGCACCAACTTTTATCAAAAATAAAATTTTCTGAAAAATCGATAATAAAAAACTTTCCATTTGTTGCAGCTTGCAGACTTTTTCAATGTTAAAATTTCTTAAAAAATAAAAATTGGAATTCGACCATTAAAATTTAGCCCTATTTTTAAATTTTAAATAACTCTTTTTATTCAAATTTTTTGTACCTCTTAAAATAAGGGCACTTTACAAATGCGAAAATTTTAAAAATCGCTAAAATCTAGTGTCCTATGACTTTTTATTGAACTTATTTTCATCGTAATATTAGTTTTAGACCTTGCTCCATTTTTGATTAAGAATAACATTTCTGCGAAATCAATAAATTTTTTTCCCATTTGTTGCAGACTTTTTAAATGACGCTGTAGAGTATAAAAAGCGACATTTATTTTGTTATATTTAGATCAGATTTTAAGATAAAGTTAAACTTTTTTAATATAATCTAAACTTACATACTTGCTTATCCTTGTTTGATGACGCTTCCGCCAAGAGCGTCGTGTACTTCCAGATAAAGGGATTATGCTTCTCATACGGCATCTTCAACTCACCAGCATCCACCAAACTCGCCAGTATTAACCAGATTCACTCTTCTTGGCAATGTACAACTGTTGGAATTTTTGGACTTTGCATGGTAAAAAGGTTTTATCTGAGGTGAAAATTTATAATGACATAAACGAGTTTTGCAAGTATTCCAAAAGAAAATTGGTTGGAAACTTCTAAGGAGTGGAAAGTAAAAAGTGTGACGTGTTTTATTGGTGATGCAAATTACTTTGAACAATTTTAAAATAAAATCTTTCGGACCTTTTGACGAATTGCTCCTGTAATATAATACTCTCAAAATATTGAATTTTTATCGAAAAATTAAAAATCACATTTACAAAAGTTTTAAACTGTTAATTACTACAACAATCGTGTTTTGGCTTGTCAAATACAAAGATTTTGTAAAAAATTAAAATAAATAAACTCATTTTTCTCTAAAATTTTCCCGTAAGTGATATTTTTTTTAACGCTCTATTGCAGTGTTTCTCAAACTTTTTTCTATAAGGATCCCTTCCAAAATTAAAGACTTACAGGGGACCCCAATGAATTGTTTTGTAGACAATATTTTTGTTGTGTTGCTGTATTTGGATGATTTTCGAATATTATGGGGAGGTTAAGGAGGGACCTCTGCAGAAAGATTCAGAAACCTCCAACAGCCCGCGGACCACACTTTGGAAAACACTGCTCTATCGGATTTAAAATTAAATTCTCTATCAGAACAATAAACAAAAGTGATTTAATTTACAAAAAAAAAGTTGACTATCGCCAGTCTAATATATTTCTTCGTAGAAACAACCTTGAGTGTCATATTATAGAATTTTTACCCGATTTTCAAAAATATAAGGTTTCCTTTTAAAATATCAAAGTTGTAGGGGTGCGACACTCAAACTGAATCACCCAGTATATTTATATTTGAAGTTTTAACGTTAAAAAGTTTGCAGTGTGTCCGAATTGTAAAAGACACAAGGGCGATAAATTAAACAAAAATTACAGATTTCATCGGCGTTTTTTTTCTTCATAAAACATATAATTGACATACTAATATTAGCTTAATTTAAAATCTGTAATATCTCCTTTGCCACTGTTAATTAAAAAAAAATTCATTAAAGATGATACTTACCTACTGTAGACGGTAGAGTACAAAATGAAGACATCCATTTGTTTAACGATCACTTTAATTCAAAGATAAATAAAAAAGTTGCATATCTCTAACAAAAACCAATGTTCGCTTTGACATTAAATCATCAACGTCGTTGTTATCCTCTTTTACCCGTAGGTGTCGAGGTTTGTTCTTTCATAATACTTCTCTTCAACAAAGTTACGCCATATTTCCGGCCTATGGCTAGTATTCTTGTTTCCTCCCATGATTTTCCATTAGTAAATATCCATCCCCTATTACTATTGTCCCCTTACCTTTCTTCTTTGTTTCTGTCACAACTATAAGTAGATAATCATTATTTTCAATTATTTCAAGTATTCTATTTGAGGAGCAATCTTTCAAAACGCAGTATTTGACTCAAGTACTGAAATTGAGCAAAATATGGTATCATATGCACAGAAAGCACCTGAATCGCATGCGCTATACTGTTTCTTCCTAACTACAGTAATTGCCGCGTAAAATTAAAAAAAAGAAAGGAGTTTCTTTCAAACTGCAGTTTTTGACTTCTTTTGTTACTTTCAAATCGCAGTTTTTTAATGTTACTTTCAGAACGCAGTTTTTGCTGTGGTTTTTGTTTACAATTTCACTAAGCTTTGATAAAGTAGTTATTGTACCTAGTTTTTGTGCGATGAATGAAATGGATTAAGGACAAATCGAAGTGCAAATTGGAAACTCAGGTGTGCGTAAGAAACAAAAAAAAACAATTCTGAAAAAAGGAAAATCGACAGCTTCCTTGAAATTAAAACCTGTCGAATTGGGCAGGCTAGTCAAACCCAAAAAGTTGAAGGACGTTGACGAATTGTTAGACAAAGCGTTTTCAAGACAAGGTTACAACAATGAAAAAATTCGCTGGAGGACCGTCGAAAAATTAAGCTGGTATAAGGACCTTATTAATAACACCAATAGACACGACAGTGATAGCGAAGAAAATGATGAGGAAGAGCAGGATAAAGATGAAAATTGCGATTGTGGAGAAGACGATCACAGATTGTGGTTGTGATTTTTTTTTTGCTTAGTTTTGTGCGAATTTTCTACTATCTAAATATTTCAAAATCGAGTATGTTTTTATTTCGGAGGATGACATTGTCGTTTGTTTTTTAAGATTATTTCTAAGAATTAGATTTTTGTTTGTTTTTACTTTTAAGAAAATGTTGTGTTAATTTATTTCTACTAAATTTCCAATGAAATTACAAAACGCATTATTTGCATTTGATTTCTTTCATAACGCAGTTTTTTTTTCAAGTAACATTCAAAACGCAGTGTTAAATTTTTTGTTGCAATGACTTAGCAGTAAATTTTAATTGAAGATTTTCCAGTAATGTATCATTATAAGTTTTTCTGTTTTAACTATACAGTAAAGGCAAAAATTATAAAAATATGCAGTTCATAACACTAGGGCAAATGTTATTGATTATCTCGAAAATTGATTTTTGTCAAATACTGCGTTTTGAAAGATTGCTCCTCATTTCTTTTCCATTAAATCCTCTCACATTCCAAACTCCTATTCTCCAATCATAAAAGTTTGTTCTTTAGCTTATTTAATTTTTCTCATTCAATTTCCATTTTTTTATTTCTATTCGTTGCGCTAGTCATCTTTGTATTGCTTCTGTTTTCTTGTAATCCTATTAGTTTTTTGGGTTCTTTTCTATTCTGTCGTTTCCTTTTCCAATCACAAATTATTTCATCGCCTTATCCCATATCCATGTTTCATTATCTATGATTAATTTCTGGTATTTTACTGCCACTCGTTTTCCCATTTCGCGTTGCTGCCATGCATATTCCCTAACTTGTTTCAATATATTCCTTTCGTTCGTAGTAATTCTCATTTCTTGCGATTGCCTTAGTTTAGTTTTGTTCTTCATTATTGCATCTTTTTCTTCAATATTTTTTATTTCAACTTTACATGTCTTTTTATTTAATTTACTGACTGTTTTAATTGTAGTTTGTAGTCCTAGATATTTTTTAATATTGAGTTGAGCCCAATTTTAATTTTTTTAACCAAATTATCAGTCATTTCAAAATACAACCGTAATTTATGTCAAAATCAAAGCGATGCTACTAATTTCTAAAATGTTAGTATGTCATGGAATTTTGAATAGTTTTCAAATAGTTATAAAATGTGTAATTGTCTCATTTAACCAAGTTTGTATCTCTTACATTTTAAAAGTGGTTAATGAGTCTCTTATTTCAGACACACAGTAAAATCCCTTAATTGTTGTTACATAAACTCAAAAAAGGGATTTATAAAATTTTTCGGTTTTATTAAATAACAATACGAATTAAAATGATCTTGGAGCGTGTAAAGTGGGGTAAGGACCGTGGAGCAATTCGTACACGTTTAGTATACCGTGGGTAACATGTTATCAGTAGAGGAGGTGGGGGGCAGGGGGAGGGGGTGTCGGTGGTTCAGTAGCGAGAGACCGGCCATTAATACGGCCGATATTGAATGATGTATCATTGCGCCATAAAAAGCCAGGAAATGTGATATGGGAGCGAGCTGCATACACTACAGAAACTAAATTACTGGATTTTTCGAAATGAAAAATAACAAATAGCCCGGCTTACTCCCTCTCTGATGGGCTGATGGCCATAATTTATATGGCCGCGCTCGCATACATGCTCCGGCGATGAACATTTATTTTCATTTTTATTATCAGGAGATTAAAATTGTTGCAGTACATAGAGTCATTTGAATATTCGGAGGATTTGCTATCGCGTATCGGATTTTGACGAAGCGAGCTTTGCAGGTAGGTATAAGGTCAACTACTGCTGCTTTCAGAACAGATCTACAATATTTAAGCTTTTGCTGCACACACGCGTTAACTAACAAACATAACCAGCCATTCATAACGACTTTACATTTTATTTCATTTCGCTACACGCACATAATAAACGGCCCATAATGCTACAAGAGCTTTTGATGATAACTGCTACTGTGGACAATATTAATAACCTAAATTTAAGAAAATTTAAGGAAATATAATCAAAACTTTCAGTTTACTAACTCAATATTTACAGCGATTGATAAAATACCTAAAGAAATACTTTACAAAAACGTGTTATTTGCAACATTTTAAGCAATTTAAATTTAAATGCCATTGTACAGCAAATTCGTTTATGAAACTTACTTAAACGTTTCTTAACTACATAAATATTTTTAACTACATTTTAAAACATTGTACCCAAGTAAACGTATCCGTTAACCAACTGTTAACACATATAACACCTCTAAAAAAGATAAATACATCAGCTATTTCTTTAAACCGAACAAAACCATGCATAATTATTTAGAAAAATTAGAACCGATTTATAAAACACTATACTTATCCGTATAATACAGGATGTCATTATAAGGGGTATGCATAAGTTCTCCCAGTCACCAATAGAAGATATAAAAATATTTTGACATCTTAGAACCGCGCATATTTCGTAAGGTACATATTTTAAATTTAAACTTGGCACTTGCTCCACTGTCTTTTTTTCTCATTTAATTTAAGTAAATCTAAAGCAGAAGCATAGCAAATGATTGAATAAGCGCATGGAAAAGGCTATATTGGCGAAATAACAGTCTTAAACTGGTACAAAACTAGCTTTGAAGACAAACCGTGAAGCGCAAGACCTCAAAAAACAGGTGATGATGATCTTCAAGCCCTCCTAGATTATGACCCTACCCAATTTACAAATGAATTGGCTAAACAGCTAGGGATCAATTAGTCAACTGTTTTACGCAAGCTACAGGCAATGGAAAAGATCCAAAAAGTTAGGAAATGGGCTCCCCATCAGAGCGCAACGGTAATCAGAGATTGACAACAAGCTTCGCCCTTCTTGCCCGACACAAAAAAAAACTTTTTTCATTGATAGAAAAAACCATCTTGCAATTGGAACGGGAAGTGTTGCCTCATGCAGCCTATTCACCCGATATGGCTTCTTCAGATTTGTACCCTTTTTAATATTTGCAACTCACATTGGCTGGTTCAGTTACACTGAAGAAGTGCGAAATTGCATCAAGGAGTATATCGATTTAAAGGAAGAAGTTTCTTTTTCGAAGTGGTATTCAACTTTTGCCTGAAAAATGGCAAAAGTGTATGGATACTGATGGGTGGTATTCCAGTGATTAAAATATTATTATTGTCTTCCTTGTTTATCCATACAAAAAAATTAAAAACCACGAGAACTTCTGCATAACCCTTATAGTTTACTTTTCATTACATTTGTTTTAATTTCAACGTCCAAAGAGTGACAAAATAGACTAACAAGAGTCGAAATAAAACAATAAAAGTTAAAGTTTTACCATGAGAAGTTGATTTTTATCTTAAATGTTGCAATTTGATAATTATTTCGCTTATTATACATACAATATTATGTCACTGTAGAGAAAAAAAATCTGTATATCTAATCATCGCCGACTAAGACTGCCATAAAAAAAAAGTAGGTATTATTAAATATCTCGCACGGTAATTCATAAATAAAAATTTGACTATCACAATTTTATAGCAAACAAAATCAAGCAATTTTACTTTGGCATTTTTGTGTTTTAGCAAAAATAGTCGAAAGCCGAAATATTTAAGTTTAGTTTTTTTTATCGATTTCGAATTTTTATTACATCACGCAAGCTATGGAATTTTAAAACAAAACAATATCTTGTTAAAATACATTACTATAAATAGTCAACTTTTGTTGCATTTAACCAATCTTGTATTTACATTATTTACGGAGATGGCAATAGTGCCACATCGAAAAGTAAAATACCCTGTATATTAACAAATCAATTCTTTTTGAAAAAACCGGAAAATACGAATTATGAATATCATCTATGATTCCTTTGGAGTAGGTATAAAATATTGTAAATTTGTAAAAACATTAGGTACCTAAGCAACTATTAAGGGTAGTTCACACGGTGACATTTGATGTCGCGACTTTTGATGTCACCGTGTGAGCAGCCTGATGTCGCGATGACACGATGTCACGACGCTAGTGCCGCGATGTCGCGACATCGATATTGACAGTTCGACATTTGACGTAAGTCTACCATACTTAGATAGTTCACACGGTGATTTGAAAAAATCGTTCTACTTAAGATATTTTATAGGTACTATAATTTATAATACTAAAGTATTTGGTGTACAGTATCCTCTGCGCTACCAAAACGATTGGCAAAATCTATCAAGACCAATGACGTCTTCACTGTGTATCTGATAGAATCTATTATTACAAAATGCATAAGGGCATTGCTGTCGAAACTGGAGTAATGCGTCTAATCTTCTCAACCATGACAGTTGTTTAGGCTCTTAAAATCAGATACTTAATATCAGACGTAGATTACGCAATTAAATTTATGAATTTAAGAAAAAATAAATAAGGGCAGTCGATAAAACAAATATAAAGTGTCTCATCACAGTATTTAAGTACAATTTACTGCTCTTAAACAGTCTGTAAGGATTATTATTTAACGTTTTCTATCAACAAATCAAGAGATTAAAATTACTGGCCAGTTGTTCAATGTAGGGAAGAAAATGTGTTTACAATTTACACAAATAGACAAACGCCTGGCCATTCTGTAAATATGCACCGGGATCCAAGCACACGGTGATTTCCAATTCTACCAAAATATTAAAACCACGCGGGAAAAAGGTTTCTATTCATAAGATTCTCTGCAAATAATTTTTTTCAACTTAACATTGATGCAGTTTAATGATAAGTTCATTTTTCTACAAAGTACCTACTTACTTATTTTCGTAAGCTTGAAACAATGAATTTCTTAACATTTGCTAGCATAAATTCAGCAAATGTATTTAAATACTAAACCACTATGAATCGGTGAAATTATATCTATCGTGTTTCATATTAGGTAAATCAGACATAGATCTAGCATGCGTGTCCACGACAGCATATAACTGCATATGGAGAGTTGGTAGCACCGGACAGGGTAAGACTGAATTATGCGCCATGTTTAATGTTTATTAGGTCGCTGCGAATGACGGAGCTGCAATTAACAACAAGCTGTGACGTGCATAATAAATACATTAGTAAATTTATTAACAATCGAACGATGATATTTTAGAGAGCAATAAATCAGATGCATCTGCCCTTGTTGATATTTATGGAATCTTAATCAATTATGTTTAATTCAGATACGCAGATGTGCATGCCCTTCTGATTTAAAACAAAAAAACCAAAACTGCGAACATTTGCTGGAGTTAAATTATGTTTAAGATGGCTTAACAAAAATCCTTACAAACTTTAAGTTAAACTATTAAAACAAAAAAAAACAAAAAAATATGATTGGCAATATATTTTTTGATAGCAGTAAGAACAGGAAATCTTACAAAACCAGTAGTAAATTTAAGAAAGTACGATATTAATTACCCTTCAATCACACCAATAATTGTATTGTGTGGTTACTCCAACAGTTAATAGAGAATAAACACGGAATTGAGAAACTGTTGGAGCAGATGAATGCGTTTCAAACCAAACACTTCAAAATGTTTATGAAAATACAATTCTATAAAACTTTTAATTTTCTTCAGACTTACTCTGCAACTGCATCCACCCTTGCATAGAACTGGTCACACCTCGGTCTTGTCTTGGATTTCGCCACGTCTAAGAAAACTGACCCATAAAATACAATGTGCAGGGTGAACCAAATTCGAATGTTTTACGGGGTATCTCGATTACGATAATATTAAAGTTAGCAAAAATCTGACATCGGGCTTGGTTTTTTTTTAATAAATACGCTAGATAATAAACAAAGCATCAAGTATGACTGAGTTATTAACGATTTAAAAAATAATGCTTATTTTGACTTTTGTTTATTATCTAGCGTACCATGGAAATTTTTGAAAACTTTAAACCATCATTGAATGGGTCTCCGAACATGGACCAGTTTGTCTCATTTAAACTTCTTTGTAGTTCTTACCGTTTACGAGATCCCAATGGTGGCCCTTCTATGTGGATCACCCTATTTATAGTATTATATATTTGTTGCAAAATATAACCAAGATATGGCTAATTTTGTAAAATATTATCAAAGTTTGCCATGGTTTCGTAAACAAGTGATGTTTGCAATTATTAATAAACAACTAATCGTCATTTCCATTTACGAAATCATGGCAAACTTTAATATTACAATTTATACAAAATAAGCAATAACTCGGTTATTTTTGCAACATCAAACTATATTATTTACAAAAATTGAAAAAAAAAACGCAGTATTATATAAAGTCATAGCCTATAAGGGTTTCCATTTAAAAAAATATAAGTTTACTTCACATCTTAAAAATCAAGTCACTAACAAATTTTTAAGTTTGTTTTTAACTTGAGCATACAAATATTTATAAAAAAAAATTATTCATACAACATTTAGTTAAATTTTCATCGATGAAATTGCATTTTTTTGACTTAGTGCCAAAATGGAAAATCTAATAATACGGGGTGTTTATCTGAAAAAAGTAATCCAAGACACTATTATTAAATGTTCGCTATTTTTGATAGTATTTGAGATACCCCGTAAAACATTCGAATTTGGTCCGTTCTGTAGAGGGTGGGCAAATTTCGATGTTTTCATAGGGAATCTCGGCAACTATAAGAGGTATCAAAAAACGGACCGCGCATCCTCGATCTCTTTTTTCGAGAAAAACTTAATGGTGAAAACAAAAATTGGGTATCGTCTTTTGTTTTCGAGTTATCGCCGATAACTCGATTTTTCGACTTTTCGTTTTATGACTGTATCTCGCTTGTTTATGAAAATAAACGAAAATAATTTTGACGTTCTACAGGCAATTTTTTGATAGAAATGCAGTGGCGTAGACAATTTAAAAAAAAAAATCCGAAATTCGAGTTGTGACATAAAGTTCTATTTTTTCAAATGGAACCCATAGATGGCTATGGCTTATTTCCTTATTTTTTTGTCATTCCAAATATATAAGGGTTGATGTATTTATTTTCAATAATACGCAAGTTACGGAGGTTTTTTAGTTTTTTTTCGAAACAAAATTATAGTAGGCTGTGAAAACAAAAACAAAACAAGGTGTAAAACCTTTTAAAACTCATTTGGTACAAGTTACGAAGGTTTTGTAATTTGTTGTTGTGATAAACATTACAAATATTTGAACATAAGATAAACTACAATAAACTACATTACTGCAGATTCCGACTTTATCGTTGTTTCCTTATTTCCATATATTTACGATGTTTATCACAACAACAAATTACTAAACCTTCATAATTTGTACCAAATGAGTTTTAAAAGGTTTTACACCTTGTTTTGTTTTTGTTTTCACAGCCTACTATAATTTTGTTTCGAAAAAAAAACTAAAAAACCTCCGTAACTTGCGTATTATTGAAAATAAATACATCAACCCTTATATATTTGGAATGACAAAAAAATAAGGAATTTAAATAAGTCATAGCCAACTATGGGTTTCATTTAAAAAAATACAACTTTATGTCACAACTCAAATTTCTGATTTTTTTTTTGAAAAATTGACTACGCCACTGCATTCCTATCAAAAAAGTGCCTGTAGAACGTCAAAATTATTTTTGTTTATTTTCATAAACAAGCGAGATACAGTCATAAAACGAAAAGTCGAAAAATCGAGTTATCGCTGATAACTCGAAAACAAAAGACGATAACGAATTTTAGTTTTCACCATTAAGTTTTTCTCGAAAAAAGAGATTGAGGATGCGCGGTCCGTTTTTTGATACCTCTTATAGTTACCGAGATTCCCTAATAAAACATCGAAATTTGCCCACCCTGTACAGGCAACGAAGGTAATGATAAATTTTTAGATCTCTAATTTAATAAGCGTTTTACTTAAACAATTATATTATATTTTCATTCATACTTTCGCTTCTAGAAAGAGCACTTTGCATATGCATTAACAATAATAAATCAAAAATAAAGACAATTGCATGTGTATACACACGGGAAAAAAAGATAAAATAAAACAACATCATGCTTTTTTTGTGAAAATGATTACAGAACTTACTTGAGGTTGCAGATTTTTTGTAATAAATTAACAATTGGTGGACGCGCCGTAATTAAAATTCGTTTAACATGCATTATTTTCTGTACCATCATATTTGTTGTAATGTGAGATTGTTTCTATGTTTTTGCTTATGAAGATCTGCATGATCACAACACAAAATCGACAATAAAGTCACTTGGGGTTACGATCTAAACATTCTAAACCCTCAAATATTATTTAACAAAACACAGCATATTCTAAGAACAATAAGCACGTTGGTGGACTTTGCCGATAGAAAAAGTTTAGTACGCTTTTAACGGAGTGACAGTGGTTATAGGTCTGTTTATTTAATTACTATAAAAAAATTCATTTCAAATCACTTATCTTTCTTATGAAAGATATCTTGTAAAAATGCAACACTCTCCTTACTTTATCAGTGGTTAATAATCGATATTAATAACCATAAATAAAACTTGTTTCTCGTGATATTGTTTCTTAATTTAATGCCAAATTAAATGTTTTAATTATAAACACCTTTACAGTTTAAAGCGCAAACAATACACACTAAAAAATGCGATTTCTTACAAAAAAAAACAAACAATAGGGGATTTGAAGTGTACTGTTAACTTAGATTCTTGACAAAAATGACGGTGGTTCTATCAAAGATAAACAGGAAATTTGACATGCTATAAAATGTGTAGGATTCTCAAACTACTCAAACAACAAAAAATACCATACGAGTGCCAAAAATTTTATTAATTTGACTTCAGCATAATATATATGCTTTATACCTCGCTTTATATCTTGCACTTTGATCAGGAATGTTTTTTAATGTGTTTTTTTGAGATAGCCTTCAATTCACCTGTCATATTTTTTTATTTGTCGGTATATAATTCAAACTTCTCCCTTTCGACTTCAATTTCAGATCTCAAATTTGGAGACATCCTGCAGATGTATGTTGTACGACGGCAACCCCGTTCTTTTCAAATAATGCCGACAAAACTTCAGTCATGTGAACTGGCGCATTTTCATGACGCATTATCGTGAAGTTCAGGCCTAATACGTAGAATTTTTTTAATTAAGCAATCCTCGACCTTTACATAAAGTTTATTAAGCACTGTTTAATCGTTGGGTACAAATTAGTATTCGATTAATCAAGGTAAAAACTTATTTTATAACTTTTTTTTTTACAAAAAAAAAGTATGTTGTGGTATATTTCCGAGTACACCAAAAGTGTGGTTTCATCAAGGTGGAACTCCGATGTACCCCAAGGTAGTGTTCTAGGACGGTCCTTTACCTCATATACTCAAGTGACCTGCCGATAACAAGACTCATGATCTTCGCCGACGATACAGCTATACTTGCTACTTATACAGATTTCAGATCGGCTTCGAGTAACCTTCAAAACAACCTGAATATGATCCAGGACTGACTAAAGAAATGACGAATTAAGACCAATGAATCCAGATCTAGACGTCACGTTTACAATGCGCAAAGAAACTTGCGCATCGGTCAAAATTAATAACTGGCAACTTTTTCACACCAAGGATGTAAAATATCTGGAAATACCTTTAGACGGGAGGTTTAATTGGCAAAAAAATTTATTTCCAAAGCGCAGTTGAACCTTAAATTAAGCAAAAAGTATTGGTTCATTGATTGAAAGTCCAAGTTATTCCTTGAAAACACGATACTCCCCTATTGTCCCTCTGAAGCTAGTCTGGACTTGTGGAATCGAAGTATGGGCACCGCTAATAACTCCAATATTGCCATCCTACAGAGGCTCCACAACATGGTCCTGTGCCTCATCGTCAACGCTTCCCATTACGTATCCAATGTCATCCATCGCGACCACCCACTAGCCTCGGTTTTTGAGGTGGTCACATAATCTTATGAAAAGTACCGTGAAAGAGTGTCAGTGCACCCAAACGACCTAGCTAATCAATTATTGTCCCGCGAAGCGAAGTGCGACGACTAGAGTTTACACCAACGGACCTAACGAACAGATTCCATCAGATCAGAAGTCCCCAAACTACGGCCCGCGAGCCAAATTCGACCCGCAAAGAGTTTTCATCCGGCCCGTGGCCTTTTAAAAGCATATACCTGTATTTAATAACTACTGCTAATGTCACACGGTCGCAAGGCTTTTGATATGGTGGATAGAACTATTTTATGTGAAAAACTTATTAAGCAGGGTGTTAAAGGGAAGATATACAATGTAATTTATGATATGATGAACACAAATTATATGAAAGTAGATAATGGGAAAGAACTATCAAATCCAATCACTCAAAAACGAGGAGTGTTACAAGGAGATACCTTGATCTCGACTCTATTCCTGGCATTTGTACAGGACTTGCCAGACTTTATAAAAACGCAAGAATCATACTCCCTAATGTACGCAGATGACCAGTTATATACTCTAAAGACCTGCAACAACTTCAGATAAGTTTGAACCTACAATACCTACAAATATAATTTATTATGATTTGGTAAATTTGCAAAAATACGGAGAAATAATTATTTAAAAGTGAATACGTGATTTAAGTTTTATTTTTTGTTGCCAGACAATAATGTAGCTGCATCTAAAATTTTGTAAGAAAAATGATTGCTGCATGAGGCAGTACTTACATCTGCAATCATTTTTAAAAATGAAACAAATGAAATGAAAAATTACTCAAAACTAATCGACTGTAATTATTATTTGCATCAAATTTTTCAAATAGGTAAGTGTTTAAAATTTGACAGCAAATATCGATAGAATGGAAGATACTCGTAGAATTTAGGCATCAACGAAATTGCATAGTTCTCAGCACTATATCAATATTTGACGACGATTTTTGATTGTTATTAATCCCAATTTTGAGAATATCTGTGTTCACTTTAGTTAAAAAAATATTTTATTTATTTTATATAGGTTTTCAGTTTAATTTATTATTAAGAAAAATCTATATGTTTAGTTGTACTTACATTATTATTGTTGTTATACGGGGTGCGGAAAATTGCTCGAATGGAAAATTGCTCAAATAAAAATTGCTCGAAAAAAAATAACATTTTTATAAATACAAAATAATTAAATGTACTAGAAAAGTTTACATTTGTTTACACTTAAAAACATTTATTTTTAATAAGTTGAATAAATGTACATGTATTTGTAAATAAATTTAAGTAAATTTTTTTAAGTGTACACAAATGTAAACAACTTTTCTAGGAGGTACATTTAATTATTTTGTATCTATAAAAATATAATATTTTTATATTTTTTCGACCGGAGTACCCCAAGGTAGTGTCCTTGGCCCAATACTGTACTTGCTATTCACTTCTGATATACCACAAACACAACATGTGAAAGTAGCCACTTTTGCCGACGATACCGCAATTCTAGCCATCGGAACAACTATTGAACAATCAACAGATAAACTCCAGAACGCAACAAATCAAATCTTCGAATGGACTAAAACATGGCGCATCAAACTAAATGAAACTAAAACAGTGCAAGTGAATTTCACAAATAAAAGATTAGTAGAACACCTGCCAGTGATATTAAACAACAACAGAATTCCACATTCTAACACAGCTAAATATTTAGGCATGAACCTGGACATTAAATTAAAGTGGAAAGAACACATTAAAAAAAAAACGTGAAGAGCTAGGCATCAAATATAGAAAACTATTTTGGCTAATGAATAGGAAATCTAAACTTTCAATTGAAAATAAACTTCTAATATACAAACAAATACTGAAGCCAGTATGGACCTACGGCATACAGCTTTGGGGGTGTGCTGGTAAAACGAACATTAAAATAATACAGCGATTCCAAAATAAGGTACTCCGGGCAATTGTGGATGCCCCGTGGTACGTGAGGAATGTCGACCTCCACAGGGACCTGAGGATGCCAACAGACGACGAAGAAATCCAAAACTTTGCCAACAAACATGAACAAAGGCTGCATGATCACATCAACACCGAAGCCCTGCAGCTCTTGGACAACCAACATCTAGTGAGAAGGCTTAAACGGACCAAGCCGTTTGAGTTAGCGAGTTAGTGTAAAGCAGAGCACTGTGCGGTTGTGTAAAGTGTCGTTCTTGAAAACAAGAATACAGAAGAAAAAAAGAAGACACCAACGGGTGGACTCTTAACTTAAGTAGAACTATCATAAAGACATATTGCTGGTTGGCTAAAGTAGCTAGGTGCAATAAAACAATACAGTTTAAAAAAAAAAAAAAAAAAATTTTTCGAGCAATTTTTTTTTCTAGCAATTGTTATTCGAGCAATTTTCCATTCGAGCCATTGTATTCGAGCAATTTTCACCAAACCTTGTTATACTTATAGAGCTATTTCGTGTAAATATTTTTTTAATTCGGCCCACTTAGCACTTTCCATACCCCTATGTCGCCCTCCTCTTAAAAAGTTTGAGAACCCCTGCACTAGATAGTTATAATATAATACCGCAAAAACCAATGGTTAAAATTTAAGTAGGCTGGTTTATTGGAATCGCCCTATACATGTTATTACTAATATAACAAATTATTTTTGATCTTAGGCAGACTGCAATAAAAAAAAAAGGGAAAAAAGCAAAAAAATATGAACTTCAGTTTATCAAGCCAACAACGTAATTATTGTTAAAGACGATTTTGAGTATCGCATCGTATTCAAATTAGATGGCGTAAATTGCTCTGGGTGTACGCCTAACCTACAGCATCCTCGACAGCATCACGTTTTCTTTCATTTTTCTTTAACATCCACATTGATAACAAAAGATCTGCCCGGGCTAAAACAGAACAGAATAACATACATGATTTGTAGATATACAAACGCATTTTTAATCTTTTGTAAGTCCGATATTTTTAACACCAAATAATTGTCCCTTTACAAATTTTCTCCATAACTTACGGCATCCCAAATTGAAAGAATTCGTTAACATGGGCGCAAATTAATAATTTTGATAAATATCAACCAACAAAACATGGTTTGATTATTTTTTTATTTGATTACTTTACGTAACGATTAAGTACTGATAACAAAATGTTACAAATTTAATACTTTATAAAAAGTTTACTGGTGGTATCACGTTGGGTGGTCGGCAAAATATTTTAACGCTTCACATGTCGAACACATGTTTGAATTTCAATAAGTGCTAAAGAAAAAATTAATTAATAATGTAACATGAAAACCGCACGGAATGTAATTAGAATATCTTTTAGGTGAGTGTGCACTTATTATAACTTGGAATAATTGCATTGTTTCAATTTATCGTAATTTGTTGTTGTATTATAGTAACTGATATATTGTGTCATTAATTATTGGGTTAATTATTGCTATTGACATCCACACCTACGTTTGTTTTCATTATCCGTACACCTTTTACTTTTGTTAAGTGTTAATATATTATTCCCTTTTTAAAGGTTTTAAATTATTTTTCAATTTGACATTCCACAGTCGTTTTTGAGTGCCTTATTTTGCCTGATAAGAAAAAAGTGACGGTTTTAACACTTGGTTAATCTTTCTATCTTATAAAATTAGTAAAGAAGATTACAAAACTTCGCCCTTTTCGACTAAATTGTTTATAATAAACTTTGGAAGGAACCAACATTAATGTCGAATTGATAAACGCTGTGAAAACGCTTTATTACCAACCTACAATAAAAATTAAAGTCGGAAAACAAATAACATCAGGTTTCATATCGTCTAAGGGATTAAAGCAAGGTTGCTGTACATCACCAACCCTCTTCAAAATATACCTCGAAGAGGTTTTAAAACACTGGAAGAAGAAGTGTGGGGCAATGGGTGTACCCCTCACCGATACCATACTTTATACACTATGCTTTGCAGATGATCAAGTGGTGGTGGCTCAGGAGTATGACGATTTGAACTATATGACGAGAAAACTTATCGAAGAATACAGAAAATGGGGTTTAGAAGTGAATTTTGAAAAGACCAAATATATGTGTATAGGTGGACAACAACAAGACCTAATACTAGAAGAGGGAGAACATATAAAAAATTGTAAAGAATACAAGTATCTGGGACTGAAGATTTCACGAGAGGGCACGCTGGACGATGCAGTTAAAGAGAGAAATAGGCTGGGAAGAGCAGCAATCTCGATGCTGAACAGTGTTATATGGGATAAAAAAATTACAAAGGAAAATAAAAAACTAATTTATAATACAGTAATAAAAAGCATTATAACCTACAGCTCAGAAGTATGGCCGCTAAAAAACAGAACAGAGAATATATTGAAAGCAACAGAAATGGATTTTTGGAGAAGAGCGGCAGGAAGATCAAGGAGAGAACAAATAACAAACCAGCGTATAAGGGAAATAATGCATATTACACATACGATTACGGATGACATCAAAAATAAACAACTAATATGGTATGGACACGTACAGCGAATGGAGGAATATAGAATCCCTAAACAAATTCTAAACTGGCAGCCCAAAGGCAGAAGAAAACCAGGCAGACCAAGAAGAAGTTGGAGAGAAGGCATAGATAAGGACATCAGGGAGAGAGAACTAGAAGACGATACATGGAATGACCGAGAAAAATGGAAGCTGGAAATCGGAAAACGTCGGAGAACGTTATAAACCGATATATATATATATATATATATATATTGTTTATAATACATACAGTATAGTAAAGAAAATAACCAAAAGTAGCCAATTGCCAAGTCAGGTGAGTACGGTGGATGCTCTATAACTTTTTATCATCCAAAAGCTGGAGAGAAGGCTGCCGTATGAGTAGACATTGTCGTGATGGAGCATAATGCTCTTCTCTTGAACTCTTCTGAATACTTCAAGCAAACGTTTTTTTTATGTAATACTTCACTGTAATTGTCTTTTGTGCATCAAACTTACCTAATTACATTAACCAGACTCGTACTCCTGTAAATGCAGGCTTGTTTTTTTTTTATTATTCGCTGCTTTTTAATCATTTTCGAAATTTATTTTTCTTCGTGAATTTGTAGAGACTTTCTTGGCAAGTACTTAGGTACATGAGCATGAGCATGTATGTTTCGTCATCTGTAAGAATTCAAAGTATTATTGCAAACTTCTAGAAACTTTGCTCTTTGGAGCTTAGAGAGCTCATGTGACATAAAACAACTGCCATTTTTTTAAATGTAGATGATCGTGAATGATGAAGAGCTGAATTACATTTTAAGTTGATTTTCTTTTACCTCATAAGTGGCTTTATTCTGTGGTGAGCTGTAGGGGGCTCGCGGGGGCTCGCGCGAGCCCTTTGGTTAATTATTCCTTAATTTGCGAGCCCTTTGTTCTTCTTGTTAACTAACCATTTTCTCAAGAAAAATTAAATCTTAAAATCATTGTCATTACATACATTTGTAAAGCGACCAAGTCATGCCTATCAAGCAATGACGATTAAATTTAGAATAACCCGTCGCACAATAGAATTTTTTGAATTATGTACAATCACTCGATTATTAACGTTTGAATTTAAAAAGCCATTTTTTTCCCAACATATACCTAATTAACATTATTTTTTGTTTTTATTTAACTATGAGCGAGCCCTTTGTTAAAAATTTCATAGCTCACCACTGGCTTTATTGTCATCTTCAATGATCTTTTCAACATCAGCAATGATTTTTCGGGAATAGCCATGAGAAGGCGTCCTGCTCTTTTTAAAGCTAAACAAAACTCCGTGTTCAAATCATTTATACCAGCGGTAAATTGTATAGTCAAGGAACTTGTTCACTCAGAGTTCAGTCAAAATGCAAAAAGACGTTTGTGAGAATTAAAAATAGTGACTTAAGCCTAAAAAACGATTAAATACCGGTTATTGTGAACAGCATGAGGATCTCGCAAACAATAAGAGATAACGAGTTGGTTAAATGGTGAAAATGATTCATAAAAAAACAAAAAAATGACCTCTCGATTTTTGGTTATAACTTGCTTATTTGAAATCATACTTAATAGTTATTAATGTATCAAGGCCAAAAAGTGTAACTTTTTCGGCCGCGTCTGGTTTGCTGGCTGAGACGTAGTCGAAGCCAGCAAACAGACAAGGCTGAAAAAGTACGTTTTGGCCAAGGTGCATATTACATTTTTTGTGCGATCGAATTTAAAACAATTTAAATTTTTAGTATTTTTCAAAAATATAGGTTAGAAACTACGTGACATTCTGTCACTGACAGATGACGGCGTATGCTGTTATGGTGCCTGTCCACGTGAGAGTAAACTACTCTCGATAGCATCGTCGCCAAGGATACAGCCCCTGAGAGTAACTCGCGATTGGCTGTATCCTTGGCGACGCTGCTATCGAGAGTTGTTTACTCTCTCGTGGACAGGCACCATTAGCTTTAATTCCAATTTACTTTTTCGTACGCTGTAGCGGCCGAAAAAGTTACTTTTTAGGCCGCTGCTAAGGGTAACGGCCGGAAAAGTACTTTTTAGGCCGCTGCTAAGGGTAACGCCGGTAATGCAGTACTTTATGGCTGCTAACGCGTCCGTCAAACATCTGTTTCTAGTACGATCGCACAAAAAATATTTTTCGACATTATAGGGACATTTTTATGCGTAGATTTGAAATTTGTTAATAAATTTTACCTATCTTCATTTGTTTTTGTTATTTTAACATCAACTTTCTTATTTTAAGCACGGGTTGTAGTTGGCTGTAACAACATTTAAAAGAGAATTTTTTCTCGTTTCATTGATGTCTGAGTTGTTAGGTTTGTCTTGGAAAATAAGTAAGTTAGTACAATATTATTGTGTTTATTAAGTTTCTTAAAAGTGGTCATTGAAAAACAAAAC
This sequence comes from Elmis aenea, assembly GCA_947652605.1. Classification (NCBI taxonomy): domain Eukaryota; kingdom Metazoa; phylum Arthropoda; class Insecta; order Coleoptera; family Elmidae; genus Elmis; species Elmis aenea. The sequence goes on along the minus strand of OX393579.1, from coordinate 43,083,437 downwards.
AAAACATCACATAAATAAACTAGCTGTACTTATTTAAACACAAAAAAAAAAATTTAAAGATATATTTTACATTTTATAATAATTGATAATAATTTATGATTTTTCTGTTACTATTACTATTGAATCTAAATTGTAACATGCCTTCAAAGTGTAGCCCTCTTTCCATGAGTACCTAATAGAAATTTGAGATCTGCACTTTCTTTGTAGATAATAATATTTTCCTAACCATATTATTTTTTATTTGATAAACTGTACCTACTTAAAATAGCTAATCTTAATAAATCAATCGTATTCAACAGTCTTTTTAAAAAAATAAATTTTGATTTATAAGATTACAAAAATCAACCACAATGGTGCAGTTGTACCTATTCACAACTGCTTTCTTTTTCCAAAAATGTAAAAATACGCCGGGTGTTCTATTTGGAATAACAAAGTACAGTAACTTCCGGCTAAACCGGAAGTGAAGCAATAGTGTACATTGATTCAATCCGGTTTTCGCACACATTTATGTCTTAAATTTAATCTAAAATCAATACTAAAGTTAAAAAGGGTGTACCAAAATTCATTTACACCCGGTATAATACAAACAAATGCCTTTGTTCGATAACCCTTTCACCTAAAACAAAAGAAATGTAAAGGAAAAATAAACTTGTATTTTTCGAAAATACGAGTAGGTACTTTCGTTATGATTCGAGTTACCTGAAATTTGAGAATAATTTTTAAATCAGCTTGAAATGCTATACGCTATCGCCAATTTAACCGACTCAGTAGCGCTTATAGATTCCTAGATTTTAATGATTAGTGAGCACCCTTCATAATAATTACTAAATTACTTAATTATATACCTAATATTACTGAGCACTTTTCAATAAACAAAATTTTTAGTTCCTTTCGTTATTCAGATATGCACAGAATATATTTTGTAGGAGCGTTATTCGCATTATACATCAGCATTATGATAATCCCACAATTACTGAAGTGTAACCATGAGTCATAGGGCAAGTGAATGAGAGACGGTTAGTCTTAGCTGGAAAATCGATATGTCCACATTAGTGAAATAATAATTATGGTTGCTACATAACGCATTATATTAATTAGGTCGGCGAAATTAGTTTCCATTAAGTATGGCGCTTAAAGTTTGTTTCCATAGCACAGAAAATGACGAACTTTCTGTGATTGCGTAGTAGAAGAAGTCAAAAGTCATTAAAAAGTAATAAAGATTTAATGCTAACCTTCCACACGAGTTAATAATTATAATAACAAAGGATAATCACATACAAAAAAAAGCGAAATAAATTATTCTCTTTATATTTTTGAAATCATTGGAATAGAAATAAAGCCGATTCAGTCATTATATCAGCGCGCCCACACCCGACCGTACGTCAGCGCAATCTATATAATTACAGTCTTGGCTTAGTCATAATATATTATGTTAATTTGTATTCGGTAACAAATGCAGTATCATTATGCTAATTTATGACTTGCACATTTTTACTTTGTATTGTTGGCCGGGTCGAATTCGCTGTTAAACGAACTCGCCACCAGTTAAACTTCAGCACAACAACAAACCAAATTCAAAAGATACTAAAAGATATCGTGAGTTATAAATAATTAACTTGCAACTGTATTTATCATACATTATTACAAAAGAGTTCGCATTTTCATTAAAAATTATCTTTATGTGTTATTCTACAATACACAAAAGGCCTCAATATTCGTCAAAAAATTACATTAATTGTCTATTAATAAAGTCATAATAATTGTTTACCATGTTACATAACTAAAATTTCAGATTAGGGAGCGAAACGACTTAAGACTACCAAAATTAATAAAAAGAAATACTCAGAACGTATTGTTATATCTGTAATCAAAAAATTTCGCGCGGTTTTTGATGATAAAATATAAAAATTTATTAGAAACCAATAATAAATTTTATTCATCGAAAAAAATACCATCACACTCAATGACTTTTGCCAATGTGACACCAATTTTTGTATGCCGTTATTGTAGAAATCCACGGATTTTAAATCAAAAAATTGACAGGCATTTATTACATCAACTCGAGTTTTGAACTACCTATGCATCATGCAGTTGTCAAGATTCAAGTAAAGGTGGTAATCACTTGGCGAAATGTCAGGAGAATAAGAAGGGTGTGGTAACGTTTCCCAGCCAAGTTCAGAAAATTTTCCCGGGTCACTTTTGCGGTATGAGGTCTAGATAAACTGTAAGAAAAGCACTTTCTTTCGATTGATGAAAGAAGGTTGTGTCTGGATTAGTGCTGCTTGCACTCGCTAAAGCTTTACCACACAATAGGTTTGTTCCAACAAGCTTGCTGACAGTACGCCGCACTATCAGAGTGTGCGCAGTATCAATATCGCGTTTCAACACAGTCTCTGATAGTTCACCGGACGGTTTAGTCGGCTGTTCCATCATTACAAAATTGATACATGAACTAGTCAGTGAACGGTCAGAACAGTTCTTGGATGAGAGCGTGTACCAGCATTTGGATTTTTACACGCAAGCGCTGTTCATAACTAACGTGAGCTCAGCTAGCTATGCATCGCTTCCCAACCCCATTGCGTGCTAAATTCTTAAGGTGTTTACCCTATCGATGCGTACATTTGTATGAACCCAATAGACGCAAATGTCATTTACAGTTAGGCTAGTCGTAAAAGCGTTCCAACAACGACTAATACTGTGCAGTAAATTTCTTAGTACATAGCTCACGCATGTGAATAAATCGGTTCATGAACTAATCAGAGATCGGTTTTAAATCCCGTGTTGGAACAAACCTCATAGAACACAGCAGTGATGGTTTGACCCGTTTCCAAAAACTCATTTTGGACCATTCCGGCTGATGTCCACCACACATTAATTTTTTTTGGGTGCAAGGAAGCCTTTGGAGTTGTGCTATTGGATCAGTTTGTGACAACCAATGATAAGAACGCTTAGAATTGGAGTGCAGTGTCCACTTTTTGTCGCAAATTAACAACCGATCAAGAAAGGATTCATTTTTATTGCTTGATAAGTTTACCGAACAAATCGTAAGACGACTGCATTTGTTATCATTTGACAATTCATGTGGGACCCATTTGCTCAACTTCCACGTCTTGTCTGTCTGGTGAAGGTGCAAACGAATGGGTTCATCACTCACATTGAACCTTTCTGCAATCTCTAAACGCGTTGCGCTGGAATTTGCCTCCACAACTTCTTTATGTCCTTGTTGTTAATGATCTTCGGTCTCCCAGAGCGTGCTTCGCCTGTCAAGCTGAAATCTCCCGAAGAAAATCTCTTGAACCACTTCTGCGCTGTTCGATCACTTACAGCACGATCTCCGACCGCGGTACATATTTCTCGCGCCGCCTCAGTAGCTTTGGTGCCGAGTTTGTACTCATAGAGTAAACAACCTCGAATTAAAGTTTTATTTGTTGCCGCTTTAAATTATTTTTAAATCGAATGAAAGAGTGATTAATACTAAAGTAGAAAATATTCATGGCAATCTGTATTTAAAAAACCGCACGAACTTTTTTGGTTACCTAATATATTAAATTTTTTTAAATTAAATATTATAAGTATCTTGTTATATATTTATAGAAGAACTTTTGTACAAATAAATATTTTATTAGGGTATAAATTATGTACAATAAACCACACAGCTAACGAAATATTTTATTTTAGTTTAGCTCCACCTCAATCTTTTTTGCATAATTTATAAACTACTGTCAAATTGTTTCCAATAATCTTTTTGTAGCAATCCTATTGAGGGATTAGTCGATATTACCTGCTTATGATTCTATAATCTTTTAACAGCACTTCGAGATGCATGACTCAGAAATTTAAATTATTACTACATATTTTTGTAATTGCTCAATCTAATGCTGTTGTAGCAGTCATGAATAATATATTTTGAAATAGTTAACTGTCTTTCAGTAAGTAAATCATAGAGAAAGTATTTTGAAGAATTTTTTAGCTTAAATATTATGTCACTAAAGTGGTTTTGCTGTTGTATTTCCTGGCAATATTTAAAGAATATAACAACCTCACCTACACTAAGTAACAAGTTTTTGAATGTTTACAATGAAGCTAGATTTTACAAACAAATTTGTAGATACTTTTTTGTTTTTTAATGCAAACTTTTAGTAACGCAATTGGCCTTTTAATTGTATATTATAAGTATAACGTATAACATTTATCATAAATACAACAAAGAAATAGACGTACTAAAAAAAGTTAGCTTTATATCGGTAATTGCAGGCAATTATGCCGATTACCCAAATGCCCCCTGGTTTGAAATAATCATTTAATATCAGTAATATTTTAAATAATAGTTGCAAATTAAACCTAAAAGATTTGAAGTTATTAATTTCAGTTATTACCTAATTACCAATCATATTTTCAAAATGTGGATCATGAATTAAAACAAAATTATTGTTAAAGAATTGTAATTTTCATTGGTAAATATTTATTTTCAAATTGCATTTTTTTTTAATCTCTCCTATTTTGATTGTTTTTTTTTGTGAATTGCTACATTCTCATCTTGATGAAAAATTCATAATGAAACAATTAAAAGGGCTGAATTGAAAATTAACACACAAAAATAAATGAAATTTGATCAAAAATACCTAAAATTCTAATATATCTGTTAGATTAATTTCGTAAATGTGTTTGTGATGAATATTCTGTAACGAATTGAATTACGTTCAGCGAACCGCATAAGTAAATTTTGCACTGAGAACCAATCTGAACTAGTTTGAAATTTGTGGCAAACGACAACTAAATGATCATTTATTTTGTTTGTACAAAGCATCGTAAACTTGCTGTATATTTGCAATATTTTTTCAATTAATTCGAAAATAATAAATTTATCTTCACTTTGTTTAGCTCGAAATTATCGAAGACTTTCTATAAAGATGTATCAACGGTCAGTTAAGAATTAGTTTTGAAACGTTTATAACTCCTATAAAGTAAATTTGTTAATTGATCAGATTGAAGTTTTGGAAAATAGTATAATTGCTTGAAAAAACAGTTGTCAAAAAGCGTTTGTATCAAATAACAAGAACCGCTTTTTGAGAAGCGTAGGTACTGTTCTTGTGTTCTCCGTACAAAGCTGCAACAAAGGACCGTGTTTTTAAATCACCACAATAATAAAGGATAATTTTTCTGTTCTTTTTCAAATAAAAACCTGTGCCAATTGATATTGTTATAATCAGCCGTAACTAAGTTTTCGTAAATGAATTTTTGAAATATTCGCAAGAGCAGTGCTTAAAATTTCTTAAAAAATAAAAATTGGAGTTTGACCGGTAACATTTAAATCTAGCCTAATTTTTAGATTTTAAATAACTTTTTCTTATAATTTTTTTTTGTATCTTAAAATAAGGGCACTTTACACCTGCGAATATTTCAAAAATCGCTAAAATCTAGTGTCCTTTGACTTTTTATTACTGGTTTTAAACCATGCACCAAGAATAAAATTTTCGGAGAAATCAATAATAACAAACTTTTCTATATGTTGCAGACTTTTTGAATGTTAAAATTTCTTAAAAAATACAAATTGGAATTTGATTCTCAAAATTTAAATCTGGCCTTATTTTTAGATTTTTAATAACTTTTTGCAATAATTTTTTTTTTGTATCTCTTAAAATAACGGCACTATATACTCGTGCGAATATTTTAAAAATAGCTTAAATCTAGTGTCCAATGGCTTTTTATTATTTTTGTTTAAATCTTAAAACTGATTTTAAACCAAGCACCAACTTTTATCAAGAATAAAATTTTCTGAGAAACCGATAATAAAAAACTTTTCCATTTGTTGCAACTTTTTGAATGACGTTGTAAAATCGGTTAAAATTGGACTGGGATCCCAAGAACCAGAAATCCCGGGATCCTGGAAGAGAAACCCTAGATACAACAATATACAAAATTTCAACATTTTAAAGTATTAATACTTTTTATAAATTTTTTGTGACCCCCCTGTTAAGAATCGTTGGTCTGAGACAGGGGTGGGCAACCCTTGGTACGCGTGCCAATTGGTGCCACACGACAATGTTGAGTGGCACGCAGAAAAATTTTCTAAATTGTTATTGGGTAGGGGCGAAAAAATTTAAAATGTATAGGGCCAAATATGGATATAATGAATTAAATCGAAGAAAAATTAACTTTTAAGCGCTTCTAAGCAAAGCTCAATGTTGTAGGTGCCCTTAAGAAATTTCCAAGGTTTAAAATTGCTAACATACGGCACTCAAAGTGAAAAACTTTGCCGTCTAGCACACGCCGTAACAATTTGCAAAATAAATTGTTTCAGAAAAATGGACTCTGCGTTCATTGTGCGCACAAATATGTTAAGCTTATTAATTGTAGAGTTAACAAATTCCATAGAGAAATATGACGCCGTTCATTAACAATAGATAGTTATTCAACTTCTTGAATTACGTCATTGGCAATTCGAAGACGCATCGCTAAGAGCATTAATGTGCATGTATCAATGGGAAAACCGATTTACAGTTAGAATAATGCCACCACCCAAATATCTGAGCCGAATAATAAGAACAATCGACGTTAAGTTGAAAGTATCATAAAAAGCGTTTAAAATTATACGAAATTATAATCCTAATTCCACCACTAAAACTACAAATGAACTCGCTATAACTTTGCTACTTCAGCCGCACTGTCCTTATCTTTCAGCAGTTGTACATATTTGTCTTCCTCGCACTTCCACTGTAACTCCGGTATCCAGAATAACGAACTGGACATTACGAATCTAATTACAATCTTTGCTCATGCGTGGCCGAGCGAGCATGGATGGGGTTTACTCATGGGGGCGAACGGTGCGCCTCGACGTGAGGGGCAAGTGAGAGACCGCGACTGGGGTAGGTAGGGGTAAGTGGCATCGCGCACCGCGAGCGCCAGAGAATTCACTTATTTTGAATGCCAGTATCGCTAGTAGCCGCTCGCAACTTGACAAGCGTGCGCCAGCCAAGCAGCAGTGTGGTATCCCCCGCATGGTGTGTCCCCCACAAGCACATGGTTCTACAACTTGCTCTGCGTGTTTTACATCACTCGCGTGCGTGAATCTATTAAAATGAAAATAAAACATTTGTGTTAATATAATTGTTGCATTCCTAACTAAATTGGACGTTTGTAAAAGTGGTGTTGTTTTGATTTGGTGTTCGATTATAACACAGAACTTAAACAAAACGTTTATAATCGCAGTTACACAATAAAAAAAAAACGAATCTAGAAGTGAAAGACTTAATTAACAACGTTTTAAGATTAGGAACATTAGATATAATCGACGTTACATTTAAATTAAAACGCATTCTTGCACATGTTAAAGTGGCGCTAAACACACAAATACACATTTACTTGGAGAATTGCGCCTGCAGTGGGTTCATAAACACTTTAATTAATGTGTTTGTGTATCAATTCGGTAGTTTGACTAGCTGCTGGACACTTTTAAACTGTTGAAATTACGTTAGTCAAGACGGCTACGAAATTCAGAGATACATTATACTCAAACAAGTCCAATACTTCAACATCAGGTATGTATTTGTTTGTGTGATATAATTAATAATGATAGTTAAAGTAATTATAAGAACAATTCGTAATTACACATTTTTACGCGCAATTATTCTTAATACGTGAGTCACAAATTGGATAAGAATTTGTCGCATTACAGTAATTTTACTCTGGATATATAAATTCTTATTTATATCCTATGAATCATGCATAACTCCGCAAATTAACATATGTATAATACTGGTATAATTAAGTATGTTTATGGGTGTGTTAATGTTTTATTTAATTTATGCGCGTTTCTAAATTTGCCAGCAAAATAAATCAATTAGTTTTCGTTTACTAATGTAATTATGCCTCTGTAAATAAAAAACAGGCTTTCAGTTTTGTATTTTAAAAGCGGTTTATTGTTTATTCCTGTCGGTAGTGTATTTACGTGCATTGCTGTGAAATAAGTTTATTTCTCTTCTTGATATTTTAATGAAATCCCAAAACCTTTATTATTGCGCGTGGAACTTATTTCGTTAAAATAATACATGACGAATTAGTGCTATAATTACTTTTAACTCGAGATTTGAAGCGTGCTTGTGTATGAAATACAATTTATACGCACCTTCAAGAGGATGGGATATAACTAGAAGATTATTTTATTCATTCATCAAAAAGTATGAATTAAAAACAGATTTTCCTGCTGAATATTCTTACACGTACAATAGTACAATGTAATTCTTACTAAACTATTTATGATTAAGTGTGTTGTTGTTCCAAACTCTTCACTTTTTTGCGCTGAAATTAGGATTTTTTTTTTTTTTAAATTAAAAATCGGAGATTTAACGATAACTAAATCGGATTAATTGAGTTTTTTAATCAAATTCCCTAATAACATTAAAATTACTAAATAAATAAAAAACTGTTTCGGTAAATCCTTAATATTAATTGCGTTAAGTGGTTTTAGGTATTTATTTTCTCACAACACATTCACATTTTCATTCACGGAATCAGAGCTAAAAAATGTTTTACAAAATATGCTTCGGTTTTTACGCCCAATAAAATTAATTTCCCTTGTTTGTTAACTTTGGCAAATTGCTTACACCGCCTGGTCTATCAATATTGTAGACTTTTTGATGATTTAGTAAAAACTTTCAATGCGTTGTAAGCATTGCACCATTAATTGAATTCTTTATTCTTCTGCTTTGCATTCTAATATCCATGTATCGGACTTTTTAAAACTAAATATGCACTTAGCTCCTTCATATAAGTATGCAAATTACTAAACTGATTACTTAAGTAATTAACTGAATCACTAAGACGACATAATCGTGTAAAAGTATTATAATTGTTACATACCTTTGTAATTATACCAGCATTACTTTTAAAAAAATTATCATACGTTGCTAATACAATAATGGTTGAAGCCTAACAATCGTTTTTTTATCGATTAATTAATTGGAATTAATTTTTGTCTGGACAATTTTTGTTGTACGAATTTTGTTGACGTCGGCAAAGCACGCATTTCGAAGATATAATGCGCAAGATTGCTTTTAGCAAAATTGTTTGAAGTTCAAATAAAGCACGTGTTTATGCGTGTCACAGAGTTACACGTGGTCGCGTCCTCTCACTTTCCGCGAGTCGACGGAGCTTTCAAAGGCGTCGCGAGCGTCAAGGTCGTCTGTGGAAACACCTTATCTCCTGCACGGTTGACTGTGGCTCCGAAATGAGTCGAATGTGTGGCGATATACGAGGTTTACATCGTATTTCGCGGTTTTTATATGTTTTGGTTTCGTATAAGGCGAAGTTGCTCCAAAAACAATTGTAAATTTGTACACTTAAAGTTGCTCTAGATTGAATTAATGTAATTAAGTAATTAATTTTTATTAGAGCAAAATAAAGCAGCAAATAAATGTAATTAGATATTAAATCGCAGTGTAATGGGCAATTCTACTTAAATCGGACTAAGCTTAGTTCACAAGCGATGTAAACGTAAAAGTTAATTTCGTTATTCGTTATGTTATTTCAAATTTCATATTATTTTTTACGCTTACGCTTTATGTAAACTTAGCTTGGTCTTACTTTATTCAAGATCACCAGCTTTTATTTTTACAGAATCAAATTCTTCATTTGGTTTCGCTATTTACAACTTAAAAAGTGCCCAAAATAATGAGTTATAAACCTACAAAAACAAGTAATCAAATTTTTTAGTCAACTGAGAGAATTATGATTGAAAAATAACATTGATTTAAGTTGAAATTTTGGGTTTGATTCACTAAAATCGCTTTTTGAGGAAAACCAGTTTCTTAAAGTAATATTTATCATCATCAGGTCTATCGATGTTGGTTACTCCAATATTTTTTAAATTATTTTGGTGTTCTTTTTTTATAAATAAACTACCTTAGTTATTATTTTTTATATATCTCTTGCAACCATCAATATTAAGAGACCAATTAAGGATAATCGCTATATTTTCATTAATTTTGTGGTTTAAAAACCGTTGCTTGTTAAAGTTTTTTTGCTTCCAGAGGTGGATAAAACCGTGGTAAAATGTATAACCCACTAGAGCAGGGATGCGCAAACTAGGGGGCGCGCCCCTATTTGGGGGCGCGACGAACGATGCGGGGGGCGCAATGACAGCCATGATATAGTTTTTGAAGAAAATGTTTAGTTTTTTTCACATTTTATATATTTTTTCTGTTGACAATGTTGTATTTCTGTAATATTTCGTATAGGTTGATCGAAAATTATTTATGCCTGCTAACTTTTAAGCAACACAAAAAATTGCGGGGGCGCAAGTTGACATGTTGAAAAAAATGGGGGCGTGGCATGAAAAGTTTGCGCACCCCTGCACTAGAGCACAGTTAGGTACTTATATAAACTGGCGTCGGAACCTCAAAATTATTTTTTTTAAATGTTTTTATCGTTAGGTACATTTTTATTAACTTGTAGTTATAAAATAACATAACTTTTTATCACTATTGATAGAAACAATTATTACTTGACATACACTTATTGTGAAGTAAATATGTATAGGTACCTAAAGCTGGGTTAAAATTTTTGTTGTTGTAAATATTTAAAACTCACTATTTTAATGCTGTCTGCAGCAATTTCAATGTCTGATTGTAAATTTGCTATTTTTTTTGCTCACAAACCTGCACGATCGAAATTGAACGGGTTGTCTGCGTTTACGAATTGTTAAATAAATTCCATAAAATAAAATAAAAATTTCCATAAAAGCAGATCACTAGATTAGTTTAAAGTTTTTTTGGTAATGACACTGATCAGTTCAATAAGAAAAGGGAAACGTCAAAATATTGTTTGTGCATTTTGTAACGGACTCTTTTATCTTTAATGTGTGAAAAGTGTTTTTCTTACCATTCCCTGGTTTCATTATTATATGATAGCGTATCGTATACGAATGCGTAGCTAAACAATATCAGCATTAGTGATACATTAAAAAGTAAAAAATATTAAACAAGTCAACCCTGAAGCTGTCCCGTACAAAAGAGGACGAAAAGTAGGCTATAAAGAAGCTTTTAATGTGGTTCCAACCCAAAAAAATCACCAAAAAATCAGGGGTTTGGAGCAGTCCGATTTTTTATTGCTTCGCTCCGGCATCAAAATGCCTGCTCCAGCTCCGCTCCATGCTCCAAATATTGTTAACATTGTTAAAAGAAAGTATTTTGATTAAAAAAAATTGTTTTTAAAAACAAAGTTTTAATTTTTTTGGATATGTAGAAGTTGGTCAAAAATAACAATATTTGACCCTAACAAACAAGTGAAGTTAAATAAATGTTTAAAAAAAAAAAACTGGTTTTCAAACGTTGAAAAAAAGGGGGAAAAAGTAGTTTTTTTTTTAAATTGTACATAATAAACCGGAGCAGTGGAGCAATCAAAATTATTTGCTCCGGGCTCCGCTCCTGCTCCGGGCAAAAAGCCATTGCTCCACTGCTCCGAGCTCCGCTCCAAACCCCTGCAAAAAATAGACACTGGCCGCGAAAGCCTTTAAAATAAATTAACAAAAACTTAATTTTGTGTTTGGTATTAGATTTACTTTTATTAACGGAATCCTACGGTTGCACAGAACTTTTAAGAAACGCTGATCTAGAGTAAACTCTCGATTAACCGTGCAGTATGAGACGAAAAATCGCCGGTTAAGCGCGAAATTCGATTAAGAACGGGCGCCCAAACAGCAAGCGTGATTCGTCGGTACTTTGTTCGCTCGCATTGCGTTGTGGAAATGGAGTTGTACTGAGAGCGGGCGATCAAATGACTCTTGAGTTAAGGTTTATGCAGTTAAGATTATATGTAATTAAATATGTGGACAACTTCATGCAATACTTATTTAATACTAGTTTTCCACCCACGACTGCGTGAATTTCTGTGCCACATAGGTGTACCCATGAAGCTACCCCTAGCCTATAACTACTGCTAGTTTATTCGGGTTCTACTCGCTTAACGGTATTAGTCGTATTCAGCCATGTTCGGGCGCTACCCGCCAAATAGTATTTAAGTATATTCGGTTGTCTTCGGGCGTTGCCCAGCTAAGTTTCATTAGCAATCTAATTATCTATGAGTTAAAACGTATAAAAAGTACTCTAGTATTTGCTCTGAAGACCCTTATGTACACCTACAAAATTTTATTCAAATCGGCCTGGTGGTTTTCGAGTCCGAGACAAAAACAATCCAAGTATGGTAACTCAAACCGTACCCAAAAGTAGAAAAACCTTTGAAAAATAAACAAAATTACGTTAAACGTCTCCGCACAGTTAAACTTGAATGTATATATTTTTTTATCAGTATTAATGATTTTAATAATTAAAGCAAAGTGTACAACACTGTAGAGGGCGGTCCAAATTAGATGTAATTACATGGATATCTCGCTTAATAGTTAAGATAGAGAAACGGTTGAATTACCAAAAATGTGTAGTTTTTTGAGACAAACTCAGAACCGTTTTCAAAAATATTCTGTTATTTCCGTTTTTTGAGTTATTAAAGAAAAACTGTTTTTTTTTGTTATATTTATAATGTGTCATATCTCCCTTATTGTTTTAAATATCGAAAAAGTTTATGAAGATTATTTTTAGATACCTATTTTTATGTAGTACTACTGAGTCGTTCACAGTGTTTATGTAATATATAGGACTGATAACTCATTAGCATTTCCTCGTGATTATTAATTATAAAATATAGTTCGAATCGATCGGTACCTACACCTTATGTTACATAAATTATCCTAACGACTCTTTCGTTTCGAATTTTATTTAATAATTTAAGCGGCAAATACAGCCAATATAATTGCAAATTTATTAAATATCTTAAACATTTACAAATAAGTTGATCGTATGACCGGACGTGCTAGTACTGATTTAAATAATTATTTTCGTTCGCATTGCATTCAATTATAGCAATTATTATTTAATTCGAGTTATGTAAATACTTACAAATTCCACTTAAAAGGTCTACGGTAATTCACTTTTAACCGACATTGTGCGTAAAAAACAAATGCCGGCATGGGTTTTTGTGGAGCGGTTTTTGGCGCGCGAAATATTTCAGCTCGTGGAGGAAAGAAAGAATACCTCACTTATCCGATACCGCCTTTCCACATTTCTTTTCAGTGGGTCAAAGCGCAAACTCAAAGAAACTTCAAACTTTATTTTACACGACTTTTATTTCAAAACTTTCTCCAGACTTTTACGATGAAGAAAGCTGCGAATGAATTGCGCTTTTTAACGAAATAGCTTTGTAAAAGGGAAGTCTACGATAAATGTTAGTATTTAACTTTTTATTGGAAAAAGTTTGTATGTTACAAAATGCTATATTTACACTCGGATTGTATCGGAGTAGCAAAAGTATTGTGTCTTTATTTGTAAGTATTTTACGGCTAACAAATTGAACAGAAAATTAACACGGCTTTCTTTAAAATATTAGCCAAGGATAAGCTAAAGCTTTTTAAAGTTTTGAAACGTGAAACTGACTAATTCTGAATTATTTACAGGATCGGCTTTAGTTAATTTTGAACAACAATTTCCAACAACTTTACAGTGTTTACGCTTTTAAAGATTTTATAACAAAGTAAATTTAATTAAAAATCCAGATTTTAAAAAATTGCCGGTTGTTTTTGAATTATTTGAAATTCCCAGCAGTACAGTTAATAATTCCCAAGTGTTTACCGATAGTCAACAAAAATTACATTCGAGTGTTAAGCTTTATGCCCGCTAATAAAATTATATTATACAAACCGGCAAAAAAGTTAACTCCAAATACATATTATACAGGGTGAGTCATTAGTGCGGGATCGGTCGATTATGGTTAAACGGTTTGAGATAGAAAGTTGATTCAAACGGTATTTCATACAGGTTTTCTTCCGAACACGATAAAAATATTTTTAAATATAAAGGGCGAGTCACGTCTCTGGAACTAATAGCAACTTTTATATTGCAAATACAACACCCCATATTTATTTAATGTTTTTGACCGCCTTTATTTTAGCTTTGCATCAATATAAAATACTACAGGTTGTTATGCGGCGTTGTCACTAAAAGAAAATTAATTTTCATTATTTTTATTAAAAAAAATCTCCTAAAGTTATTTTTCGAAGTAAAGAACTGCAATTTGGTAAAGACATGCAGAAAAAAAAATCTCTATTCGCTCGATATGAAAAAATTTGAACCACACGTACAGGGTGTTCATAAATAGGTGACAACTTCCATGATTTTCAAAAGCTCGTATCTCAATTTTTTGTAATGCAAACCCCTGTATTTTCTTATGTCATCGAATTCGTCTTTAAAAGAGCTTCATTTTTTGTTAAGTATGTCCTATACCCAAAACTCATACTTTTCGAGATATTCGTCATTTTTTCTTCTAAACATTATTGAAGCAAATAGAGTGCCGTGAAAATCGAAAAAACTGACTGTTCACTTCACTAACGTCAAAAACTTGTCATTTATTTCTTGAATTATTGCATTTCGACAATGACATTTTTTGTGAGTAGCTTTGCTCTGCAAGATAGGCATAAGGATGCCATTAATTTTTATATTGCATAGGTGTATAATTTTAATTAGTTGCTCCGTATACTTTAACTTTAAGCATGTTTCTTCACCGGTTTTTAAATTTTATAACAAATTATCAAGTGCAGAGTACCTTAACCTAGGCTTTATGCAACTATAAATTAGCAGACCGTGGACCAGTGAATGTAAAACCTGCTCAGTGCTTACAAACTATGCACTTGCACATATCTTTATTGGGATTCGATGGTCACAAAACTATATTTAAATTAAATATAGTTAAAAACGTTATTTTACACATACGTTAATATTGTGGGCTGATATAATGAAAGATTACAATTACAACTTAATAGTCAATAAGGAGAAACCTAAGGTAATGGCTATCTCCAATAAAGAAAAGAAAATCAACATCAGACTTGTTAGAACAAGTAGATGAATTTAAGTATCTTGGAATAATTATAGATAGTAAAGGAACACCAGAAAAAGAAATAGGAAAGAGGATTAAAACAGCAACAAGGACACACAACGCGATATATAAAAATTTTCTGAATAAAAAAGAGATATCAAGAGAAACAAAAATAACATACAATACAATTTACATACCAATATTAACATATGAGGCTGAAAATTGGGTATTGAATAAAGGACAAGAGAATAGATTACAGGTTGCAAAAATGCAGTACTTAAGAAAGGTGGTAGAGGTAGTGGCGCAGTGGCGGGAAGGCAATGGGGGTATCGATGCCCCGGGCCGTCAGTCTTGGGGGGCGCCGCGAAGACAAAATATTTTTGCGTTTATTTCACTTATTTAAAGCCAGAAAACTAAAATGCTAATTTAATTTCAAAATTGGTTCTCATTTTCATTACAGTGTATTTGAATAAATAATGCAACATTTTTTACTTGAAAGTCACAAACTACAATGAAAATACGACCGAGAGGGGGTGGGGCGCAAAAAAATAATATACCCCGGGCGCCGTTTACCCTCGCTATGCCACTGGGTAGGGGTAAGAAGAGCAGATAAAATAAGAAGCAAACACATAAGAGAAAAACTTAAAGTGGTCACTGAAAAGTAAAATAGATGAAAAGAAATTAAAGTGGACAGGCCATTTAATACGAATGGACAGTACGACAAGTATGGGAAGCCAGAAAAATAGGTTAAAATAGAAGGGGACGACCTACCTAGAACAACCTGGAACAACAGCGTAGTGGAGATACTAAAACGTAAAGGAAAATGATAGTAGTAAGCAAGGGTGCTGGCCAGAGACCAGAAGGGGTTGCGTAGCTTTATTGAGGGGAAGTAATGTGAAGGAACAAACCTCGACACCTACGGGTAAAAGAGGATGACGGTTTATCAAGAATAGGGATTGTAATACCGGTAAATCGCAAAAAATGCTCTTCAAATTTTACCGGTAATTTGACAGTTTTTTACCGGTAATTCCGGTAATTTGACAGTTTTTTACCGGTAATTCCGGTAATTTTACAATGTCTTTCTAATCGTGATAAAAATCTAAATCAAAAATTCGAAAAAAAAATGACGTATTTTCAAAGAGAAAACATAAGGGGAAAACATACAAATGGCATATGATTGTTTACTCACTATTCGACCAACAAATGTAGTAGAACCCGAAAGAGCTTTTCCGCGGCTGGATTATTTTGTACAAAAATTAGGTCGCAATTAGGAAACGATAAAAATAATTTTTTTGTAATGCTGGATTATATTTTTTTTAATATTTTTATTTTATATATTATCTATATATTGTTATTTTATATTGTATTATATAAATATTACATAAAAAAATATTACGTTGATGGGTGTTAACTAATATATTGTATGAAACTGATTGGGATAGTTTAGGCTTCAATTATCTCAATCAGTTCCATAATAAATAAATGTATATAAATATATTTATTTTTAATATGGTTTTCGGAGTTTATCCGGGTAATATTTAAATTGGCTCGACGTTTCGGCAAGTTCTCACTATAGGGGAGACGCGGATAAACTTTGAAAACTATATTAAAAATGTTAGTAACCGCAAAAATCTAAAAAGAAACAATATAATATAAATATATATAATAATATGGTTTACCGGTAAATTACCGGTAAACCGGTTTTGATTGACAGTTTTACCGAATTACCGGTAATTCAAAAAGTCGGTAAATTTACAATCCCTAGTTGCGAAGATCAAAAAACTATCTTTATTATTTTTGACATACAGTGTTTGCAAGCAAAAGGTATGATGATACAGCCAACTGATAATATAAAAAATTGTTATTCGATGGTTGCTAGAACTGACAAGCAAAATCTTCATGATAAAGTACAGTAATATTACCTATTTCTTTTCATTTTGAAGCAATTTGTATGTTTGTATATAAGTCCAGTTTTAATTGTTTTGTGAAGGTTCAAACAATATTTTTTAATAAAAAGCAAAGTACCAAGTATATCAAATAAAATTAAGTTGATTTATATGTGGCTGATTAAATCGTATGTAAATCGTATTTGCGTAGGCAACAATTTACGTCAGTGATACCAGCAAATTTAGTATTAAAATTCATAACGAAAATTCCACTTTAATTGCTTAAATAACCTAATATTTCTAAGTAGTGTCATATTTATCGGTTTGCCATTTTACTATTTTAATTCGTTTTTTGTTGATATGTATTTACTTTTATATAGTTTACTTTGTTAGAGTCATGGTTTACGGTAACGGTAATTCGTCTTCGACCTAGGCTCTAGGTCCTAGGGTGATGATGAAACAACATATCAAATTTTAGGTTTCTAGAGTGATTAGTACATAATCGGTAAATATGTTAACTATTCATTCAGAGTTATAAATCGAGACCAACTGTGTAACTAAGGAATTGCAATCCCTCCCCAAACATTTAAACTGTTTCTTTATCTATTAGGGTTCGTAATTTAAATAGAACCAAAAGTGAGGGTGAAAATTAAATCCTCTTTCTCCCAATGTGTAAGAAATTAAACACCTGCTTATGAAACACCAACTTATTGACGAAATTTCCTGCAAACTTTGTTGCTAAGTACATAAATTTGAATTGTCTATTTTAAAATAACAGTCATTAACATTTTGTGTTTTTTTGGTTATTACATCGAAAGTTGTGGTTTGTTTAAAGTATGTACTAACTTGAACACAGCATTCAATTTTAACTTATTATTTTCATTTTATGCTAAAGCAATGCGGGTGGATTATAATTAAATTTATATTTAGATCCTTAGTTTTTTTTTTCAATTGAGAACTTAAACATATGTCTTGAGACATAATAAAATTGTTGCTTTACAATAGCAACAAAGTTTGTGTACCTGATCAGCAGTAGGTGTAATGTGACTCATTGATATAGTAGTTCTGCTGACTCACAGATATTGCGTGAGAATTATTTGATTCGGTTTGAAATACGATGCTTCAGAAGGTACCTAAAAATTTGAGTTGGTTTAAAATTTAATATGTGAAAATTGTTATCAAGATATAATTATGTAACTAAAGTTAACGAAGAGGAACGTTAAATATTAGCAGAGTATGTATGAAGGAGTATAGCCCATAATAAACAAAATAGAAGATAAAATAAAAACATTCGAACTCTAGACTACATGAGAAGATGCATACAGCCATACCTGTATCATCTCCTATATTGCGCGTTCCCTAGATGTATATGTTACCGCTAGAGTTCGAATTATGTTAATGGTTACATAACCTAAGGGTTTCAGTTAGTTGAAAATGAAAAATGCATTTTTATTATTTAAAAGAAAACTTTATTCAACCTTTAATCTGTCCTTATATTTCTGACCAAATGAACGAAGGTCAGGTTAACGATTAGTTAAAGCTTTTGTCTTCAAATAAATAATAAAAATGTTTCAACTTTGACTAAAAGGCTTAGGTGATGTTAAGAGCATTATTATTATTATTTCCGCGGAGGTGGTTCCCTTTCGGGTTCCTGTACTGCGACCTATTGGTCTATTGTACCCTCTGGTGATAGCCCCTTAAAGAAGTCTTGTTTTTGAAAAACTCCAGGATTTTCTTTAAGGGTGTTTTTCTTAGCTCATCTTGGTTGGCTTTTTCCATCCCTAGAAGTCTGCGCCGATAGGGTGTGAAGCCTTCACACTGGCATATTACGTGCAGAGGAGTTTCTTCTTCTTCACCACATCCTCTACATTATATCGGTCTCAGAGAGCCCTATTATGTAGAAGTGTTTGTTCAACCCACAGTGCCCTGTGACAAGCCCTGTGGCTGCTCTGATGTCTGCTCTGCTCATCCTGAGCATATCTTCTATCTTTTCTTTTGAGACCATTGACAGATTAGCTTTGAAATGGGCTTGTCCTGCAACTTTTTTCCAATGAGCATTATGCTCTTGTGTTAGTATGTCATTAAGACACCGCTTGGCTGTTCCATAGGATGTACCAACTGCGGATTCTGGTCCGAAGAAAGGTGTCTCGCTGAGAGCAACTAGGTAATGTTTTCATTAACTTAATTTCGGACGTTAACGGTAACATAATAATACAGATACACAATGAGCGGTGACTGAAGCCAATAAAGCTAGATAAACATATATTTCTCTCTCTTTATTCAGGACAGTTGGCAGAATTTATAGAAAATCATATTAAACTCAGGTGGTTAGCAAAAAAAACCCTTGACAATTTTTAAGGTTATGATTACAAAACGTATTTTTTTGTCAAATTATGTTTGCAAATATCAACATTTAATAACCCAAAACGAATTACTACAAACCTTAAAACTGAATTTCATATACTTTTTGTAACATTGTAACTGTACAAACCGTAAATCATCATTATCACATCATAATTTTTTTAGGCGGAAAAAATAACGTGACTTTTGCGCGCCTTTTATGTTTTTTAATCCAATATTATATGTTACATTCGGGAGGTGATTCCTTATCGAAAATTGAGGGATTATTTCATATAAAATTTTTTCCTTAGACATCTCCTAAAGGGGAGCGGTAAAATTAGGTTTTTATTTTATTTCTCAAATTTGAATAAATTGTAGGAGAATGATATTTGGTAGATGTTTTATACTTATTTAAAGGTTTCCCATAGTAATTTTTTAAATCATCTCCCACCTTCACAGGGGGCTGAAATATGCGAACATTGTTGTTTTTTATCAGAACATTTTGCTGGGTTATTT
Source organism: Elmis aenea (assembly GCA_947652605.1). Classification (NCBI taxonomy): domain Eukaryota; kingdom Metazoa; phylum Arthropoda; class Insecta; order Coleoptera; family Elmidae; genus Elmis; species Elmis aenea. The sequence continues at coordinate 43,063,779 of OX393579.1, read as the reverse complement.
GGGGACAATTAAAATATATTTTTCTAACAGCTTGATTTATTTAAAAAATTTCTTTTATTCATTAGTTTTTCTCGTAAAACCTACCGTTTTTGAGTAAAAAATAAAAAAGGAAACATGAACCATCAAATATTGCAAGATAAAACCCAATTTTACCGCTCCCCTTTAGGGGGGTGTAACTCCGAAAGGAGACGTCTAAGGAAAAAATTTTATATGAAAGAGCTCCATTAATTTTCGATAACGAATCACCTCCCGATTTTTTTTGAAATACTTCAGAAACCCCCTGTATATTATTTGTCTATGGAACAATCGGCGCTTAGAAGATATAGGATATATATTTGTACCGCAATGTATGATACACAAAATTGCAAGTATCAGCAATATAGCTGTTAGTATTTTATTAAGAATATAAAAACTAGAAATAACATCAGTTGCGAGACAACATAACATCAATTATGATGGACATGTCGAATGGACATGTCGATTGTCGAATGTTTAAGGTATAAAAGGTGGAAAATAAAAATACAAAACAGTTCACCCAAAAGAAACAGCAAGAACAAACATTTAATGAAAAACTACTTAAGAAGTCTTAATGTTAAAAAGGATTGATACTGCAACTGGAAAACAAAGCTATGGGGTGTGAAAACCACCGTCCTGTAATGGAAAAATCTCAAAAAAGAGAGAAAAATACCGATTAGTGAAATAATTTTTTAGGTTTTTAACTATAAAAAATTACACTAAATATTTTCACTTCAAAAATATTAACATTTTTCTAGCACATCCGCTATGGACTTCCACGTAAATAACTTCAACAGGTTCGCTTAGAACCGTTTTGCTTGTTATAACAAGCCAAAAAGCAAATTTCGCTAATTAAAATTACAGTTCATACACAAAAATTCTAAATTGACGAAACTTGATTCAGTATCCTAAAATATATTTTATTAACGATTCTTTCAATTTATTTGACAAACCATTTACCCAAGTCTCGTATTATTTTTCTTGGTCTCCCATACATCCATTACCCGGCTTTGTCCCCTTAACGAATTTTTCTATAGTTTCATTTAAAGGGAACGATCAATTCAGACAACCCCTAACATGCTGAATGACCTGCTATGCAACATCGAAAAGCCTCCCTATAACACATTTCTTACATCTACGCTTGATTTTTCGCAACATGCTACGTTGGGTAAATAGTAGATTGAATACCGTTGCACCACTAGGGGCGCCAAAATATTTGATTGTGTTTACCAGCAATTCGGTATTTTCTTCAAGTAACTTCCAAACAAGTTTATTTTAAAGACATTTACCTGCTGTAAAAACAATAAGTTATCACTTACTGACTTACTTGTTGTCCAATATTATTTTGTTTCGTTTTTATTTTGTTATTTTAACACAGTAATGTAATGAAACGACATTCGTCGATAAAAATGTTAAAACCCGTTTTCCCTCTTGTCTTAACGGTCCTCCATCATAAGGAAGATAGAAATCTCGGAAACCGTGTGAAATAAAATGACCGTTAAATTTGCAAAGGAGTGTGTTTTACGTGCTTAGTACAACTCTAAACTGGAAACGTACCTACATACAGAAAAAACTTCAGTTTTACATTTTTTATGATTACAACTTGAAATAGTCGGTTAATTTTGTTTTTCAATTAATTACGAAAGTCTGTATAAAAAACCCCTTTAACATTTATTTTAATAAATAAAAAACTTATAGTAAATTTTCAAAAGCGATGATATTTAATCTTTCGTCAGTAGTGCCGAAATGGAAAGCGATATACAAAATCTGATTATATAGACGTTTTTTTTTTCTTAAAAAATAGCCCAAGAGACCGCTATCAGATTTTCGCTAACTATTACGGTAACCGAGATACCCCGTAAAATATTCGAATTTGGTCCACCCTGTACAGTGTGTTTCCATTAGATCGCAATATCGGGGAGAATAATGCGGTTATTAGCGAATTTACAAAAAAATATATCGGTTCGAGGCATTCTACTGATACGAATTCAAATTCCCATAATTAAGTTTTCAATACGGACTTTGAACCAGCTACCCAAATATAAATTTTCCATTTTAACAAAGCGATCTATGAGTTTGTTATAAAGTTATCATAAGGAAAAAATCAAAAGTTATGGTAGTTTATAAAGAACCGATTATTTGTAAATAATTAGTGGATAACATTATAGGTAATAGAATAGGCAATGTCAATAGATTAGTTGGAAATTAAACTTAGGCTCAGCTTATAAGAAATAGAAAATTAAACTACCAAAGCCAATCAAAAATTAGAATGCATTGATAACTCCATCTGGAAAAATAAAAACAAAAACAAGAACATACAAGATATACACATGTAAGATAAGCGGACAGTACAAGAACAAAAAGAGTTATGGGCATAAATGAAATGAAAATATTAGGAAACATCACTAAGAGGAAGAATTAGAAACGAGGAGATAAGAGAAATTTGTAAAATAACGCCAAGAAACGCACGTTTAAAAATAATTAGGCAAGATAAGACCAGACATTACAAGAACAAAGAGAGTTATGGAAATAAATGAAATGAAAATATTAGGAAACATCACTAATACATCACTAAGAGAAAGAATTAGAAACTAGGAGATAAGAAAAATTTGTAAAATAGCGCCAAGAAACGAACGTATAAAGAGACAAGAATGGGATGAACACATATCCAGAATGAGTGATTACAGATAAGTAAAAAATATATCACATATCTACAGATCAAAGAAATATGGAACGTCCACCAATAATATGGTGTGAAAACAAAACAAAAAACTTGTCCAAAACAGACGGCAACCCTAAGAAAAAGACAAGAAAATTAATAGAACATTATTTACTTAAATTAAAGAAAGAAATCTAACATTGAAAACGTAAATTAAATATCGAAATCCGTTTTTTAGATACAGGTACAACACTGATTTTTCGACACTTGGTTTCAAATCCTTAACGGATTAACCGTTTTGCCGGATAACCGTAAAGCCGTAGATAGAGTTAATTAAACTGAAGCAAAATATGTTAAAAAACTTACAAAATTGTGGCATCATCGCCAATAAGTGCAGTGTAAATAATGTAAATAACCGCGCCCTTCACACGACGCTATGTGTGACCGTCTAGACTGCTCTGGTGGCCGCGGAATTTTAAAATGTTGTCCGGACTAAAGGAGGTGCCGGACCATCAGTTGAAGGAGTATCGGTTTTGTACCTGCATATGAAGATAAAACGCTGATGTTTAACATGCTCTTGTATATCATTTGTTTCTCAGTATATTAAAACCGTATAACAGTAGATTTTTTCTTGTTTTTAAATATAAACGACTATAGTAACAAGACATTTCTTTGCCAATTTAACCAAACTTCTATCTCTAGCGATTTCGGAAATATCCACGTACTTCATGATGAATCATACACCCTGTATAAATAATTAGTGGTCAATTCGTTAAAAGCAGTTTATCATCAGCTAATAACAGGTTATAAAAGGGCGTTGTTAATTTATTTTATTACAAGTACCGTCCAGCTACTGCTCAACGAACGTTTATGGTAATACCATTACTGGCTACTTACTTTTTAAATTAACCGTAACCCGGAAATTTGCACAGTACAAACATTGCATTTATGCGCGTCTTTGCGATAAGCTAACATACGACATGCATGTCTGATATTCTCACAAATTATAACCAACAGGTTTTATTTCGCATTATGCATTTCATAGAAACCAATACGCTCTTCTTGAAATTGCTAATGTAATTAAGATTTTTAGAATTAAACAAATGAATTACTTGCATAACAAATGCAGCCATGCACGCGCTTATTATTTGAAAACTTGATAATAATCTCTCGCGGAACTTACCTAATTGGTTAATGCATTGTGTTGTGTTTAACTACAGTGTAGACAATAATGCATTATGATTTATAATAAACAAAAGGTGACAGAAAACTAGTATAGTACTTTTATTCTTAATATTATGTTTTTTTAAGCAATTTGTATATAACTTTTAAACAGATTAAACACTAAATGAGGTAGCCATTTCTCACCAACTGCGACGAACAAACATTTAAAAAATACTCTGCTGTCGTAAACAGATATTGGACATTATGTAGTAGAGGCATATCTTCGATATATAAGTAAATAAAAATATGATCACAACACAGAATTAGTATAATTATAATTTGTTACAATTGACTACGATTCTCATTCACAAATGGGCAGTTCTATCCAGGGGTTAAACAGCGACACACTTGATAAGTCTTGTAGGGTTTTAAAAGTCCCAACATTTTGAAATTTTTGGGAATCTGGAACGAGAAATCGTATATTTCGGAAATTCTTGGAAATTCTCGCTATCTCTTTTTTATTTAGTTTTCGTATAACACCAATAATAATGACTATAAAAGTAAGTGTTAGTAAATAAGAATTATTTTGGACAGTGACGTAGCAAGAAGTGAAGTGTGCAAGCAGAGTTAATGGACCCTTCGGATAACGTTTTTGTCTTGGGGTAGATGCGAATAATTAAAAAACAAGTTGACTTTTGTATCATACCTCTGGCTCGTGGATCCGTGTTCACCACACCCGCTTCACCGCCGATGGTTACGCCATATGTTTTCCCTGGAATATTTTGACAGTTGATGACAACATTTTTGTATAATTACTTATTAGTAGTAAATGCCAAATATTTATGTTAAATTTTATTTTGCTTGCACTATTTTATGTTATGACAATGTACTAAAAAATATAATCAACTTTGCAAAGGATAGATACTTGTAACATTTGCTGCTCTCAGGAACGGACTGACCATGCTAAATCGCTGGAAAGGATATTTTATCATCGACCCTTGTACTTAATAAAAAAATTTGAACTATTAATTAGATGGACCAAAAAAGTTTTAAAAGTAGAGATGTTAGTTTATTTAAAAAAAAAACTGTCACAAAATTAAAATAACCCAGAAACTAAATTCAAATTATAAGTTCGATAATTCTGACAGGTTGTGATAATGAACTCTTTTTTTAAAGTCCTGTTTAAGAGCAATATGCCAAAGGACAATGAGCTCACGTTTTGGCATAGTTGACATTTGTAGTTAAGTTCCAGTGAACATCACTACCCAAATATTTTTTTTTATAGTTATGTCAGTAAAATTAATTACTAATTTATTATTCTATAGTACTTGCATTGAATAAACTAATAATCTTTTGTTGATCTACACAGTTTATTTATATCGATTCTAAGACTTTTCAAGGATTCTAAATTTTCTTCTTTTAACCTACTTCTTAATCTATATTTTACTATACTCGCGTTCGCAAGAATTAAAAGTAGTTGAAGGATTAAAAAGAATTTATAAGCAAAAAAAGTTTGGAAAACAGTTTTTTTTCTTCTTAAGTGATTTAAGTTGTAATAAATCCGCTTGTCCGACCTTTTTGATGCTTTACCTTAAAGCATCGGTACATAGAGCGATCGCCCTTGAAGCTAATACGCCACTAGCTGCTGTACGTATTGATATTTTAAAAATACGTTGCAAAAATGTTTGAATAAGCAAATACGTTTATTTGAAAACGTATAAAAAATTTATTAAAATTCATTATAAAGGTGTGCCATAGTACAATAACCTGTTTTATTCACCAATCATACACGACTATTAAGTTGTAAAATACTTAACCTTTAACTAGTCGCGTGTACTGTGTATACATAACTACTCGCATGGCGCCTCGGAGGCACCATTGGGGTTTTATAACAATATTTTTGACTTAAAATCTTAAAAATGTGTTAAACTGCTTTATTCATGAAATATAAGCTAAATCTTAAAAAGAATAACAATGACTAAATAAATTATAAGATATAAAAAATATATATCTGTATATAAAACATAACTGTAAAAACAGTTTGTTTTTTTTTAAATACGAATCAAACATTGGATGCAAAGCATTCACTGCACAATTTTTTTGTATGCTCTGAACAAATATTTTTATGGCATTGCGAACAAATTTGTTGCGAATGTCGATTTTTAGCCCTAGGGCATAAATGATAGCGTTCATGCCGAGTAGCACATAATTGCATTTTACGGACTGTAAAATAGAGAAATATGAATAATACTATATAATTCGTATTCCTAAAAGTACAATTGAGGAATACATAAACAGATATTAGTGACAAAAAAATTATTAAAAATGTAACAACGATTTAAAAAACGCTTGGCGCCTCTGCGGCGCCGTGCGACTACTTAAAGGTTAAACGGTAGGGTTTGTGAAAGTAAAATGGACGAAACAAACAAACAAATTTACCATTCACCTAAAAAAATCAAATGACAACCAGTGCAATATTTTACTGATATTTTCATCAGCAAATTTCATAAAATAATGTCCTACGGAGCAAGCGTATATTCTATTATTTTAATAAAGATGTTTCTTTTTGTAAGACGATTAAAAAACGCTGAAATTATTGAATAGGATTACTTTTAAATTAAACCAATATGCAGTGTCTATCAGTATTTCCGTTTATCACTCCTAAGGCTAGACGCTGACATGCAATTAATCAGTTTTGCAGCAGTTTGATCCGCGAATGGTTAAACCGCGCTCAGATACACAAAACTAAATCAGGAGTCACATGGATGCAAGCACACAAGCAACTACATTTTTTGGTTTAAACATGGGTTTCTTCGAGTTAGCTACTGCGTATGCTCTTGAGATAATAAGGAGGACGAAACTCAAACTTATACGACACAAAACAGTAGTATCAATCGTTCAGTTTGTGTCAAAACCAGGGCTCGAAACCGAAAAAATTTTTGGTTAACGGTTAACCGAAATCGAGAACTTTATTATTATAACGGTTTTTGTTGAAAAACCGGTTTTATTCGTAAAAAACCGGTTTAGAAAAAACGGGTTAAATTAACCGGTTTTTAAAATTATTTAGATCAGGAATGCAAAGTATGAAATGATATTATTTATTTATAATTTTATAATAAATGTACAATCAAGACTTCAGTAATGACTTTTGGTAAACTAATCGCATTTACTACAGATTTTGTATTTTTCATCGTAATTTTTATTTAAAAAAAGACGTTAAAAAAACCGGTTTTTTATTATTTTGGTTAAAGGTTACCGTTTTTTTTGCCTTTAAAAATAACGGTTTCGGTTTCGGTTAAAAATCACTTTTTCTGACAAAAAATAACGGTTAACCGGTTTTTTAAACCGGTTTAAAAAACCGGTTTCATGCCCTGGTCAAAGTCAAAACACAAACTGTTTAGTTGCAAACTAATGATTGCATGTTAGCGCCTAGCCTAAGAGATTAGAATAAGTTGCATTTCTTATTCTTTCTTTGTATAGCTTACAAGAAATATAGTAAAGACATGAATGCATACGTTTAATACGATAATTTTGTTTTGATTTGCAGAAAGACAAAAGGGCTTTCTCTGTATAAACATAAAAAGTTTTAACTATTATAGCATTTCAATAATATTATTTTTGGAATACTTTATATTTGTAAAGTATATTTATACTTGTTGTAAGGTTAAGACAATAATTTAAAGTGTATTAAGGTATCACTTTAAGTCATTTGGTTAAGTAAAGTTTGTGTGCAACTGAGTGCGACTCTGTGCAAACGAACCGCAGAACAGGATATGAAAATGACTGTGCAGTAGAAAATGTCTTATCTACTACAATTGTAAATTAAGTTACACCCAAGTAATTAATTCAAGGTGTAACTTACGATTCGTGTCAATCAGCTATGCGACATAAATTTGACAGTACGGTATTGCGTTCGTGGTATCGGTTTAAATGTATTAAGTAGTTGTAATGTTTTGAGAGCTGTATGTGTGTCGGTCACTGCCCCGGCTCTTAATTGCATTAGCATGACCCCACCCACCGATGCATATTAATAAAACACGTTCCTTAGTGATTTATAGACAAAGCTGTAAAATTCAAACGTGCCTTTTTAATTTATAAGAATTAGTGTCGCACGCGGATATTCTTAATGCGCACACATGCGTGAATTATTGTTGGTATTTTAAGAATTCGCAAATATTCCGGGTGAACACCCAACCAAATCATTAATAGACGTTGCGATATGCACATGTACACAAATGATGCCTGCCCGTTGACGTACGTCCAATGTAATAGATACGTAATGAGTAATTCGTATTACAAATTTGATTGATAAAACCGTTGGAACTCGACAAAACTGTTTTGTTATAATCACAAAATACAGGGTGTCCCACATTCGAGGCTCGACATCGGTATCTTGATTATTTTAAGAGCTACGAAGTTGGTTAAATCGGAGCAAAGTTTAGAAATTTGGTGCTGAATTCAGTTTTTTGTTTGTCTGCATTATATCCATTTACTAAACCCTACCTTAGACACAATTTATCTGTGAGATATTTTTCACCGAATTTTCTCGGTAGCCGAATCGTGTCAAAACTAAAGCGTTCAGCTAATTCCTCTCTGTACCTTAACTGACTTGTCGGAATAGTTTCGACTGTTATATCTTGCTCTATGATTAAAAATATACAGGGTGGTCCACATAGAAGGGCCACTATTGGGATTTCGGAAACGGTGAGAGCTACAATGAAGTTTAAATTAGACAAATTGTTCCCCTTTTTCAGACCTATTCCAGTGATGCTTTAATGTATTCAAAAAGTTCCATGGCGCGCTAGATAATAATCTAAAATCAAAATGGGCATTTTTCTTAAATCGCTAAACCCCGGTTCTGCTTTATGGTACAAAAATATTTTTGCGAAAAAAGTTGTAGATTTTTTACCCACTATAAAATGAAAACATTTATTTGTTTCAATATTGTTTAAATTTTTACAAACTTGCAATTTTTTAAATGGAAACAATAGTTGGCTATGACCTCATGAAAAAGCATTTTTTTCTCTTTTTAAGATACATGGTTTAATGTATTTATTTTGATATTTAGGCACTGTAAAACGAAAAATTCATTTGTTACAATATTGTTTAAATTCATGGCACTCTATGTATAGTTTTATAGGGACTTTATGATGAATTTTATCTGTTTTGAGCCTAAATATTAAAATAAACTCATTAAACCTTATATTATTGAAAAGAGAAAAAAAATACTTCATCATGAGGTCATAGCCAACTATGGTTTCCAATTAAAAAAAAAACAAGTTTGTAATTTATCTAAAAATTTTAGCAATATCGAAACAAATGAATGTTTTTATTTTACAGTGCGTAAAAAATCTACAACTTTTTCCCCGAAAATATTTTTGTACCATCAAGTATAACCAAGTTATTAACGATTTAAAAAAAAACATTTTAATTTTTGTTAATTTTCTAGCGTGCCATGAAACTTTTTAAAATAATTTAAGTGTCACTGAATAGGTCTTAGAAAGTGGAACAATTTATCTAATTTAAACTTTTTTGTAACTCTTACCTTTTACGAGATACCAATAGTGGCCCTTCTATGCCGACCACCCTGTATATCATTACATATAGGATTTTCTAAACTACCTTTTTATGCAAAGAAATCTACTATAGCATCTGTAAGAAATAACAAAGTTGATGATGGTCTAAAATAGACGAAACGTTTGACAAAAAGTCTAATCATATAGAATTACTTCCAGATAGTTATTTTAATATCTCCAAAAAATAAAGAAAAAAGCTTTGGGTAAAAACCGCTAAACCAAGAGAACCCTGTCATTTTGTTTTACAGATTATAATATAGCACCAAATTATGCAATTTAACCCTGATTTAATCGGCTTCCTAGCTTTTAAGAAGTTAATTCTTGAATTTGGGACACCCTGTATCATAAAGTGATCTGATAGATAAAAAATTGAACAAAAAAAAAACTATTGTGTAAATCCATCTTTAATTTTAAGTCGTACATTATTAACTGAAAAGAGAATAATGTGGACCTAACGTGTCTAGATACTCGTATCTTAGAACCCATGGAAACAGAACAATTGAACTTCGCCTGAACTAACAATTTTTTACAGAAAAGTAATAAATACTACAGTTTATACTTAAAGTAATTTTTTTTCTAAAACAATATGATTCTTTACTTTATACTTTATTAAAAGTTTCTTAAAATATTTATCGAACTGGTATGGTAAACGTTGCAGATAAGCAAATGTTTGGCGCCTACTTGTTGAAACAAATGCATTTTAAATTAATTTGTATCTTTTACTATTAAACCTACTGTTCGCTAATATATGTATATGAATCGACTGTAATAAATTTATGTTGTTAATTAAAAAGTTGCGGAAACCAATTAAATAATTACAATGCACCTTATTCACGAGTAGCCTGTATAAAAAACGCAAAATTTAAATGCTTTTAACAAAGTTGTTTATAAATGACCTGCATTATTTTTTGCTTCTTCTTAATCTAGCATCATAAACAACTTAAATCACGCGGGAAATACTTTTGCGTGAATCAGTAGCGTAACAACAAATTTTTATCTGGTTATCAAAATCATAAAAATGCACTGTTTATTACTTGATTCGAAGAATATTTTTTTTCTGCTATACTAGTATGAAAACTTAAATTTTATCATTAATTTGGAGTTGCTAAAGTCGCTAGCCCTTAACACTATTTATAAATTTTTATTAGTACATAGTAGTTACAATACTCTTATAAGTTGAATATATCGTATGAGAAAAAAATTCATGTGCAAAATAGAAATGTAGATACGTGTTTTTTATTTGTGCTATTTTTTTTATTTGTAGTGTTACCATGAAAAGAGTTTATATTTGTGCTTTTAGGTTATTATTGTTTTAGTACAATGGTTTTATAAAACTCGTCTTTATCATGTACTTAGTCGATTTATGTTTTAAGATTCCAAAAGGTAATCAATCATGTTTCGTTACAGGTTACAGGGATACGAAATAAAGATAGAAATGATTTAAAAAAGTAGGGAATTTACACGTAAAGTTTTTTATAATATAAGCAATTAATATTTATTGAATAACAAGTACTACTATTAATTAGTGGAAATAGTTAAGAAGTATTTACTAAATGAATGAAATTGTTATTGGTTTGGTATTGGTATTGGTATATATTGTTATTAGTAAAAAAGTTATGGTGAAAGGTGCTGCCGTAAATGGCTAACGCCTTTTTCAGTTTATTTTTTATGTCCTTTGATTTTAAATTCCTAAGTCCTTTTACATTAAAATATTTAATGTCAGGTATATAACGTCATTGGTTCGTATAATAAGCACTTTTTGTCATATTTTAAATTAAAATGTTTAGCGATGACAAATAACAATCACTGATACAGTCATATCATTATTAACGCTTTATACACGTTACGTCTGGAATTACCAGTTTAAAATTAAAATAATAATAGGAATGATTACCGATATTTTGAGATTGGATTACAATTAACTTACCTAAAATTCAATTAAAATTTTGTAAACAATGTGTTAAAAATATCTTATCCTTTACGTCTTTAGTGTCTTAATTTCGTATGTGCAATTTCGTTGAACGTAAATGGAAAATGCTTTTTTAATCAGTACTATTTTTGTCTATAGAAATTTTATTGCTAAGCAGATGTGCAAATACATATTTTGAAAATGGCATAGTGATGGATTTACTGCCCTTATGCTTCCAATTTAACACATATTTTAAAAATTTCAAAACAAATGAAATGTCCGAAGACTTCATAACTCCTAATAATGACAACGATTCGATACTTGAATAAACTCTTATATGAAATACGTTATATAAATTACTAATATATCACAACTTTAAAATCGTCGTTTTAAGTTTTAAACTATTTCGCTTGATCATGTGACAGAAAAGGATGGAGATTGCAAATAATGTGCTTAATATTGCACGAATAATATCGGATTAAAGACAGCCGTGCCCAGTTAAATCTTGATTTAGGAGAACACGAACTATTGACAACATTTTTGTGCGACTTTATTACCAATTTAAGGCAACATTTCAACTAAAAACCATTAACGTGATATGCGGTCTAAAAATAGACCTCCATTACTGCAAATTTGTGTTAATTACTGACAACTTCTAGTTTTTGCAAACACAATACTACATATATTTACAATACTTATGTATACGCATTAGCAGCCCATAAAGATGATTAAAACCAGTTATTAACAACGAAAAAACAGTCGCATATTTTACACTTGAAAAGTTTTAATTACTGACTGACAGTGTTAACAGCGAAGTTATAGGTGTTGACATGACAGGTGACAAAAAAGATTATATAAGGGGCAACCAACGTAACAAAAAATATCAACCGAAATAAGCTGATAACGGAAATGTTAATATCTTAAAATTTTTAATATTGGTTTTCCATAGTCATTAGTTTTCAAAAAGTAATAAATACTGCTGTTTAAATTGTAGTAATAAATTTTTAATTAATGCGTCGATTGAGTGCAAAAGGCGATCAATAAAAGACTCTACAGGGTGTTCCAAATAACTGGTTCTACTTATCCTAAGAGTTTCAGAACTATTTAATTAAATAAAAGTAGCTTCGTTTGTTGCTCGCTATTATTAGAAATTATTAAGAAAAGCAAAAAAAAATATTTTATTGTTTCTTTTGCTTCTAATTTCTTGCTTAAACTAACTTCTTATTTGCTACATAACTAATACGATTTATATCATAATATATGCTTCGTCTTTTGTGGAACTTGATCATTTTTGCCACCTTTAGTGAGCGTTGCATAGAATTTTTGCACTTAAAGATAAGCAAAAATTTTGAGTGCCATAATAGCACACTCTTAGTGAAATTTGGAAAGTTACCTATAAATATCTAGAATTAGTTTATTATGGCGAAGTATATTTTTTCCCAGCATTGGAATACTTAAAAGGATTAAAGTACTTTTATAAAAAAAAGGACTATAAGCAGCCAAAATTCTATAACATTAAAAGTTTTAAATTAATCATTTCATATGTAAACCATACTATTCGCCGAAGGACATGTTAATAAATTACGACACCTCATTAAACGCTGAACTGTTGATCTATCGTAGGTTTATGAACTTTCTTAATTGGTAAATTAAGATTTTTAAAATTTTAATCACGGAACTCCTAGAAATATAAATATCTAATTCGCTTTCATTTCGTATAATCTTTACAATGTCTTAAAAATTTAAGGATAGCCCCATATGTTTGGCATCTTAAGTTTTTCTAGGTTTATTTTTTTGTCGGATATTTAATTGACCAAAATACTTTAAAATGAAATTTTATTACATTTTGCATATCTAAAGTTTTAATATACAGGGTGTGTAAAAATTGGCGGAAGCGCTACACGTGGCGATGTTCTTCGTAAAATTCCAAGTCGAAAATCTTAATACGAAAATGTTGTACCATGCTTGCTGTGTCTGCAAGAGGTCCTCAAAGTTTTGACATTTACTCCTTTAATAAGCGTTATTATTTAATATTTTTTAATGAAAAAGCTGCAATTTGGAATAAAAATAAATTTCGAATAGTATTTTTTCCTAGATATTGTGTTCTTCCTTTCAAAAATTGGTGTTGAAAATATGTAAGTCACTGATTTGAATGAAAATAATACATATGGCAACATTGTCATTAGCTGTCATCTCTGTTTTTCTCGTAATTATTTCTAGTTTGTGTTTTACGATACCCAAAAGTTTGTAGCTATGTTTACGAACTGAAGGCTTTTAGTTCGAACAAAAAATGTAAATACCTAAGTAAAAATTGCTGATAAAAAAATGTCCAAACGCAAATCTATGTATGCAATGTTGCCAATTTTTTTTTCTTTAAATGGTTCTTGAGGCCATAGGAAGCATGGTACAACATTTTTGTATCAAGATTTTCGACTTAAAATTTTACGAAGAACATCGTCACGTGTAGCGCTTCCGCCAATTTCTACACACCCTGTATATAAAATCATTAAATAAACCGGGCAAAAAAAAAAGAATATATTAAAGCGTTCTACAGAATATTATGAAGTGTAGGATATAAGAAGACAAAACAAACAACTACGTTTTACAGAAGTAGGCTGTCTAAAAAGAATTGTAAGAGATCTAGACGGGGTATACTTGGATACGATCAAATAAGGCAGAGCATAGTAGTATTATAGACCAGGCTTCTTTCTCAGTCAACACTTAAAAGGGCCACAAGCTCCTAATAAGCGGGCCACTTTTTTAAATATTAAGAATTTTTCTTTTTTTTACTTGCCTTTAAAGCTTTTCAAGTTTTTAATGTTAACTTATTTCGTAGTTCTAACCTTCTAACGCTATTAATTTATTTGAAAAATGACACTCCAGACCGTTTAATAAACTCCCAATACAAGTGGGCCACATTGAATTTGTAATTATAATAATGTCAGTTATGCTTTGTTGGGCTAAATGAGCGTTTTATTTAATTTTTAAATTTTCCTTTTATTGTCGCGCCTTTTTGGTTGGTTTCATGGCTGCCCGCATGCCCGCCATATAGGCAAGGAAAAAAAAATCCGGGCAATTGCCCGTGCCGTTGAATGTGGTCACCTTATCGGTAAGTGAACCCAACCTTTCATTTTGTAATGTTGAATTCAACGTATGGTCCTTCGAGTTTGACTGATGTCTGCTCATACGCAACAAATAACTTGGCGGGCGCACAAAATATATAGAGGAAGCTGCAAGCGATCCGTGGGCCGCGTGTTTAAAGCAGTATTGATAAAAAATCTACTGACATGGTGTGGACATAAGAAAAGGATGCAGGGAACGAGACGCTCACGAAAAATACTAGAATAGGTACATCCGGAGAAACAATGAAGGAAACACCCTATCCGTATAAGAAGCCGGAGAGATGACATTGATGAGGCAGGCAATGCAATGCAGTCAAGAGGTTTAGAAGAAGAATATAGTCACAACAAAAAAGTATATCAGCTGTGGGCGGAAATCAGGGGTGGGCGATAACGAAATTAGCGACTTCTTTGTGATTAAAATAATTTTTTATAAATAGGTTTAATTTTTTATTTAGTGAAAAATAAAGTTTAAGCAAAAAAAAAACATCAATTTTGATTTTATTAAGCTATATTTAAATAAAAGCTTTTTATTCATGTTTTTAATATAACGTTTGTAGCTGTGGTATAAAAAACAAGCAATCTTAATTCTCAAGTTTATTAACTATTGTGTAAGATAGCTTGACAATTTTTGAGAAGTAACTTCTTAGAAACTTAGTATTATGGCCAAGTTGCACAATGGGAAAGAAACACACATAAATAAGTATTCTACTTTTGTTGTTTAACGTTACTACGCAATATATTGCAAAATAGTAGTTAAGGATAAGCATTCATTGTGACATTACTAAAATGAGACATTTATAAAACACGCTATTTAATAATGCTAATAAAATCAGATTCTTATAAAACAGGATTTATAGTATAATAGGATAAAATTGTTGTTTGTATTTGTATGTCAATAGCAGGTTTTCTAAAGTGGAGCAAACGGTTGTAGTTTCACTTCTGGAAAACTATTCCTGACTCATCACGCATTTGTAGGTATAAAAAATGCTGTTGATTCGGTTATTTTATACACCGTGGTAGATTACGCATTTCAGGGGCCCGAGTAGTCATCAAAGTTGAGGACCTCACCCAATATCTACCCATTAAAATATTGAATAGAGTTATCTTTGGTCTGTCTTACCTAATAACCTAAGTAATTAATAGTTTTTTTCATGAAAATGTCTCAAATTATCTACACGAAAATTAAAAAAAAAAGCATTCCATTTAAAAAATTCGTGTTTAAAATTTAGCAACATGGACCGACAAAACCAAACACCTTGTGTGTTATTTAATAAGTTTAATTGTTCAGAAGGCTCTATAAGAGTATTGTTAACAAAACTACCAAATTATTTTACACTGACGTTGTTAACCTGTTAAATTTTTTTAAAGAGTATTCAATTTGGAATCTAAAAAATAAAAAATATATATGGTGTTGTATTTAAAGTAAAAAAGTTACACATCGGTGCGCGGTAACCAAACACTCTGTATAGCTGAAAATAACTTAAGAATATGTATCCTATGATCTCCAACAAATTGTGTCTTAAACCTTTTTTTAAATTTTGAATAATAAAGCAGCTATGAAATAAATACGCAAAGTAGTCCGCAAACCGCGGCTCGCGAGCCACATGCGGCTCTTTGGCCCCTTGAGTGTGACTCTTCCACAAGATACCACGTGCGGACGCGCACGTACAGTGCGATTGAAACTTCGTGATGACTGGTTTGTCTGCTTTGAAAGACCTGGAGAAGGAAGATATGTTGATTTTTAACACCTGGAATAGTATTCCTGGCTCATATCAGCTGAAAAAACTAGCGTTTGCTGTTCTTTCTTTATTCGGGTCTACATATGCATGCGAAAACAAAAATTTGGCTCTCAAAAGAAATTTTAATCGTTGTTCTGTTGATATTTGGCTCTTTTGACTAATGAGTTTGCCGACCACTGCCACTAGGTGGACACCCTGTACTATATACGATCCAATGTACTATTGGGATTCTGCGTAGTATCGATATCGCGTTCCAACACAGTCTCTGATAGTTCACCGGACGGTTAGTCGGCTGTTCTAACTGATAAAATTAATACATGAACTAGTCAGAGTATGGTCAAAACAGTACGTGAATGAAGGCATGTACTAACGCTTGGATTTTTACACGCAGCGCTGTTCATAACTAGCGTGAGCTCTGGTAAATATGCATCGTCCTCCCAATCCAATATTAGCACTGGTTTCTTAAGATGTTTACACTTGTGATTAGGGATTGTAAATTTACCGACTTTTTGAATTATCGGTAATTCGGTAAAACTGTCAATCAAAACCGGTTTACCGGTAATTTACCGGTAAATCATATTATTATATACAGGGTGAGTCACGACGGACGCGTCGGAGTTTTATGGCAAAACGCTTTATATTTTCCAATTTCTGTCGCTGTTAGATTATGTAAGTCAATAAGGGCTACATTTTAAAAATATTTTCAAACATACAGGGTGCTCCAAAAAAGAGTGGCATATCAAAGTTATACTTTTTCTTATGGAACACCCTGTATATTTTTGCATTTTTGGATTCCTCTTTAAATTTAATTAAAAAAATGTATAAGGTCATATGGGTCTAAAGTTAACCGTTCTCGTGAAAATCGCATTTTCATGAAAATACAGTATTTTCAAAAATTTTCAACATTTAAAAACTTTGAGAAGTCTGAAGAAATTCGCTTGGAGATAAGATTGACAATAGATTATGTAACACTTTGCACCACCTACATTTTTAAAATATTATACAGGGCGTTTTTTACGCTTGGTCAAACTTGTGAAACTTTAAACATCGATAACTCATTTTTTTTAAATACAACCCCTTATATTTTTTTACACCGTCTTATAGAAAATTAAATTCTCTTTCGAAAACATTAATACTGTTTTATACCTAAAATTGATATTTTCCGAGATATCGCGATTTTATTGTTAATTATTAGGGCAATGTAATATTTTCGAGTAGGCTACAAAGGTAGACAGCGGTAATTTGAAACAATTGAACGAAAAAACAAGAAAGGTTTAGTTTTATCTTTTGCCTACGCATTTTTAACATTTTTTTATAGTGAAGAGGAATCTCACGTTTAAATCGAGATTTCTTACAATTATTTATGCATTTATTTATTGGACCAGTATGATAAGATGATTAGTAAATCATATAAACTATTTTTTTTGTATGATACGACTCTCGGTTCTACCAAAATGTCTTTGCTTAACTTCTGGTTTCACGCATTTTGCAAACATTGTGTTTTATACAGTGTGCACAATGTTTAATGAAGGTAAGTGTTTATGGTGTGTTATGTAAAATATAAATACATAATACACAGAAAATATTTCAAATTGGGACCGTAGTAATATTAATTGTACATTTATAAAAATATTTCCAGTGATAACTAAAATGTATGTAATAATAATTCAAAAACTTTTGAGACAATCACTCCTAATATGTTGCGTAATGTAAGGCGTTCACTTGAAAAGAGGATCACAATGTGTATTCAAGAGGATGGTCGTCATGTTGAACATTTATTGTAATCGGCTGTTAAATTTTGTTTTTGAATTATTATTACATTTTAGTTATCACTAGAAATATTTTTATAAATGTTCAATTAAAGTTACTACGTTCCCAATTTGAAATATTTTCTGTATTTATATTTTAGTTAACACACCATAAACACTTACTTATATTAAACATTGTGCACACTGTATAAAACACAATGTTTGCAAAATGCGTGGAACCAGAATTTAAGCAAAGACATTTTGGTAGAACAGAGTGTCGTATTATAAATATACAAAAAAATTGTTTATAGGATTTAGTAATCATCTTATCATACTGGTCCAATAAATAAATGCATAAATAATTTTAAGAAATCTCGATTTAAACGTGAGATTGCTCTTCATTATAAAAAAATGTCAAAAATGCGTAGGCAAAAGATAAAACTAAACCTTTCTTGTTCTTTCTTTCAATTGTTTCAAATTACCGCTGTCTACTTTCATAGCCTACTCGAAAATACTACTTTGACCTAATAATTAACAATAAAATCGCGATATCTCGGAAAATATCAATTTTAGGTATAAAACAGTATTAATGTTTTCGAAAGAGAATTAAATTTTCTATAAGACGGTGTAAAAAAATATAATGAGTTGTATTTAAAAAAAATGAGTTATCGATGTTTAAAGTTTCACAAGTTTGACCAAGCGTAAAAAACGCCCTGTATAATATTTTAAAAATGTAGGTGGTGCAAAGTGTTACATAATCTATTGTCAATCTTATCTCCAAGCGAATTTCTTCAGACTTCTCAAAGTTTTTAAATGTTAAAATTTTTTGAAAATACTGAATTTACATGAAAATGCGATTTTCACGAGAACGGTTGACTTTAGACCCATATGACCTTATACATTTTTTAAATTAAATTTAAAGAGGAATCCAAAAATGTAAAAATATACAGGGTGTTCCATAAGAAAAAGTATAACTTTGATATGCCACTCTTTTTTGGAGCACCCTGTATGTTTGAAAATATTTTTAAAATGTAGCCCTTATTGACTTACATAATCTAACAGCGACAGAAATTGGAAAATATAAAGCGTTTTGCCATAAAACTCCGACGCGTCCGTCGTGACTCACCCTGTATATTTATATTATATTGTTTCTTATTAGATTTTTTGCGGTTACTAACATTTTTAATGTAGTTTTCGGAGTTTATCCGCGTCTCCCCTATAGTGAGAGCTTGCTAGGGTTTCTCATATTTGACCATTTTGCTTGTCCCGGGATTCCGGGAAGAAATCGGCCTTTGTCCCGGGATTTCCCGGGATCCCGGGATGTAATAAATTATGTCAATATTTTAAAATTAATAACCCAAAAAATTAATGGAGCGGTTTATTATTTAA
The DNA here is from genome assembly GCA_947652605.1 of Elmis aenea. Classification (NCBI taxonomy): domain Eukaryota; kingdom Metazoa; phylum Arthropoda; class Insecta; order Coleoptera; family Elmidae; genus Elmis; species Elmis aenea. The sequence goes on along the minus strand of OX393579.1, from coordinate 43,044,458 downwards.
AAACAACTCCAAGTCATATATGTAATGCATTTGCTCCATGATTATTACAAATAATTCAATAATATTGGTGAGAGAAACATACATTTGGGAATTATAACCTTTCTATTGCAATTTCATATTTATGAATACAATAATATAATTTTTACAATGAATTTTTGTAATGTGATTTAAGAAAACAAAGGTGATCTGTGCTTCAGTCAATTAGTCTTTTTCTTAATTTATTAACAAAAAGTCCTGCTGCATAAAATGCTCTCTCAGTCTCTATTGATGTAGGTGAAATTGTCTTGAGAGCATCTAGCAGCAAAGAAACATCGTTATTAACAATAAAATTTCATTTATAAGCTATTTTGCTTTGAATTATCAGGGTGCACAAAAATAAAACTGTAAAAGTATTTTGAAGATATTAACTTTGTAATGGAGACCGGGCTTCTTTGCGCCATACTAAAAGAGAAAAATTATTTTGAAGTTTTTCCATAATTTAATATTAGTAAAGACATTTTAAGTATGAAATTCTGATAAGTTATGATAGTATTACAAATATCTTAGCACAAAATAAACGAAAACAACACTTTTTTAAAATCCCGGGAATTCCCGGGACAGAAATCATTTCCCGGGAAATATAAAATAGCTTAAAATGGACCGGGATCCCGGGATCCCGGGAAAGAAACCCTAGAGCTTGCCGAAACGTCGAGCCAATTTAAATATTACCCCGATAAACTCCGAAAACCATATTAAAAATAAATATATTTATATACATTTATTTATTATGGAACTGATTGAGATAGTTGAAGCCTAAACTATCCCAATCAGTTTCATACAATATATTAGTTAACAGCCATTAACGAATCTAATATATTTTTATGTAATATTAATATAACACAATATAAAATGACAATATATAATATATGAAATAAAAATATTACAAAAATATAATCCAGTATTACAAAAAACACATGAAAATAAAACTATTCTGAACATAAAATATCAAATCATTTAACATAATATACCTATATTGTCAAACTATTAACAATATTTTTTATTTTAAACTTTTCTTAAAAAATAACCACGTAGAAAATATAATTTATGTAAACTATCGTCTCCTAATTGCGACCTAATTTTTGTACAAAATAATCCAGCCGCGGAAAAAGCTTTTTCGGATTCTACTACACTTGTTGGTCGAGTAGTGAGTAAACAATCAAACAATCATAATGCCATTTGTATGCTTTCCCCTTATTTTTTCTCTTTGAAAATACGTCAATTTTTTTTCGATTATTTGATTTAGATTTTTATCATGATTAGAAAGATATTGTAAAATTACCGGAATTACCGGTAAAAAACTGGCAAATTACCGGTAAAATTTGAAGAGCATTTTTTGCGATTTACCGGTAAACCGGTAAACCGGTTTACCGGTATTACAATCCCTACTTGTGATGTGCTCATTTCTATGAACCCAATAGACGCAAATGTCATTTATAGTTAAACCAGTCGTAAAATAGTTCCAACAACGGCTAATACTGCCCAATACATCTTATGTAGTTCACGCATGCGAATAAACAAGTTCATGTACTTATCCATGAACTGATTTGAAATCGCTTGTTGGAACAAACCTATAATAAGCGAGATCCCCATGCTAGAAATGTAGTCTGGGACACCCTGTTTATTCTAAAATTTGTACCATTTTGGCGTTAAAATTGACAACGTATTTTTTTTTTTCACTGTGCAATAATTTAAATGTATTTTTAATTGACTTAGCAAACAGTCCGATTACTTAATGAACATTTAAACTTGAAACGTTGCCGTAATTAATTTGCTTTTAAAAAACTGCTCACTATCAAGCACTTCTAGGGTTTGTCTATGTGTACAAGCGTGCGTGCCGGTTGTTAAAGTGGTACCATGCGTGACCCTCAACAATACCGAGCAGATTTGCGAATACGCTTTTAACTGGTGAGTAGTGAATATATCACATGGGGCTCTTTCACAGCCCTTGTTCTATCATAATTGATCCCAGTCAATGCCTGTATAATTAATCCGCCTGCGTCTTACAGCTGTCGGGAGTTTATTTTCTAAACCCCTCGCTATTGTACGCTGTATTTTTCTTTGATTCGTTCCCAACCGTGTATTCATATATTATGTGTGATATTCAAAAACACGTAGTGTAATAAAATATTTATTTGGTAAGGCGCCAATTCCATGCAATGAAATATGAGTTCATGAAAACATTCGTCATTGTTCGGAGGATAGTTTTTGTTCGTCCTAAAATGTCGACTAAAACTAAAGCAAATGTTGAATTATTACAACGAACAGACTTATGACAAAGTACGCAGGCTGCATGTTTCAACATGAAGAACATGGGAATCTCAGAAACCGTTAAAGATTAAAAAAAAGAATAGATAAATCAGTAAAGAAGTGTGTTTTCTATGATCGGTAACAATACAACTGAATATGTACATTTTGTGGTCAGTTCCTGAAAAGGTCAAGCCTGAAAAAAAATTAGTTTTAAATTCTTGATAACTTTTTCATTATCAAAAAAAAAAAAATGGTATCGGTGGGTTAGGCCAAGGCCTTAATAGCGTGGAGATCTTCAAAATTGACCCAGCTTGCCTAGTTTTTAGAAGACGATAGTCATTTTTTTACATACTTTCGCAATGAATAAAATGATGCATTTTTTTTTACGTACAAATTATATATCGTTCGCATTATTAGAGAAGATATTGCGTTGATTAACGAAGTTACCAACAAAAATATGGTACATTATTCACCCACTATACACAGGAAAATTAATATCAAATATAAGCCGTTTATTTTAAAAGTGGCATAAGTTACTTTTATGTTATTTTGAGATATTAAATGTTTGCATTCTAATGTGCATAAAAATATTTATGCTAAGTATAAAGAATTTCACTTATGTTTGTTATCTCGGTTACTTCCATTTTTCTCAGTATACATAACTTCGCACAGACGTTAACGAATCGCCATTTTTCATTACTGTAAAGTGACTTAAGCATCTTTCAAAATTAATTGTTTATAAAAACTACGGACTTGTGTTGATTTTGTCTGTTTAACTAAAGTGATGTTTGGTAAGACAGTAATTTAACAAAGATGAGTAAATTATAGAATATAAGTAATTTATATAATGCATTTCATTATAAGTTTAATTAACTATTTTTTCATTATCAATAATATTCATAAAATACATAAAATACATCAGTACATTTTGAAATATAAGTATAAGTAATTTATGTAAGTACATATTTCATGTAAAAGTTTATTCATGTATTGAATCACTGTCATTAATAGAACTGATAAAGTCGTCGGAAATTTCACTTGTTTTAAATTTTTAAAATTACTGGTAAATTGGGAGTGTACAGGCAGGTCCAAATTCGATGGGATTGCATGGGTATCTCGGTTAATATTCAAGATAGAGAAACGGTTAAATTACCAAAAATGTGCAGTTTTTTGAGAAAAACTCAAAACCGTTTTTTAAAATATTCCATCATTTCCGGTTTTCGAGTTATTGAATAAAAAGTGTTTTTTGTCTTAATAATAATGTGACATATCTCCGTTATTGTTGTAAATATCGAAAATATTCATGGAGATTATTTTTAGATATTTTTATGTTTAATTTCATTATACTTTTTTAAAAAAATTTACGCTTGCCGTTAAAAAGTTATGACACAAACTTACCTTTTTTTAAATGGGAGCGATAGTTGGCTATGACCTATTTAAATTCCTTATTTTTTGGTCATTCCAAATATATAAGGGTTGATGTATTTATTTTCAAAAATACGCTAGTTACGAAGGTTTTTTAGTTTTGTTTTTTTAAGAAAATCATAGTAGGCTATGGAAACAAAAAAAAAACTAACAAGGGAAGTATCTCGATAGTGACTCACCGATTTTTACACAAATTTGCACAAACAAATAAGACATAAAATAATAAATTTCGGCAATTTCAAAAGTGGCTTACGCGTACCGGAACCGGGTGAAAAACCGGTTTGAAATATTTTTTTTAGCCTATATTACTATATGTAATTGAAATAACCACTGAAACATTCGATTGGTTGATAGCTCAGGCGGTAGAGTAACTTTCAGTCAAACAGACAGGTCGGGTTCAATTCCCGGTCCCGGCAAAAGTTTTTTTCTTTACTTGCAACATTTTAATTTTTATAATAACTCTTTATTATTTTGAACTTTACCCAAACTGAATAATTTTTTTAAAAAAGTACAAGTTTTATGAAATGGATATAAAATCTTAATCACATAAAAACTAGTTAAACAGAAACAGCTATTTAAAAAATCAGAAAATTGTATAACAAACTTTTTATTAATTTAATTGACAACAATTGAATCTTAAAAACCAAAATATTGAAAATTATTTAGACAACTTATTAGTCACCGAAGTAAATAACTGATTGTTCGCTTTGGAAAACAACACTAAAATTAATTAAAGAGACCACTACAACATAATCCTTCTATTAAAACTAATACTAACAAAGGGGCAAGGAAAAGTAACGAAAAACTGACGTATTTGCAAAACATTCACAAAAATTGTTCCAACCGTTTCCCTCAGAGAAGTATGTACAAAAGAAACAACTTCATAAAAGAATACCTAGAAGTTTCTTCCAAATGACTTACCTCATAAAAACTTCAGAACAAAAGGTATTAAATACTAAAATGACAGTAATCAATATTAAGAATACCCCGATACTAATCTGATCACCGGTAGCAAGAATTATCTGTAATAAAATCTTCGTTTCCGGGTTTGGAACCGCGTCTTCTATATTTAGAAGTAGTTGACGTTTCGACCATTGTGTCTTGGTCTTTTTCAAAACGACTAATTTGTGAGGGATGTTGCTGGGTTTATATATCCAGCTCCTGTACCCAGGACACAACATCCTCTTCAGAGAAACAAAACTACTGGCTCACGCAAACCATTTCTGGCCAAGATTATATCGAGAATCATTGGAAATCATTAAGAACCCAAACAACTACAACAGAGACACAGGCATACAACTCCCAAACATCTGGAAACCAGTCATCACAAAATCACTGAGGCAGAACAAACCCATCAAGCGGAACGCCACGCCTCCACAAGCTGGATATATAAACCCAGCATCATCCCTCACAAATTAGTCGTTTTGAAAAAGACCAAGACACAATGGTCGAAACGTCAACTACTTCTAAATATAGAAGACGCGGTTCCAAACCCGGAAACGAAGATTGTATTATGGATAACGGCCGCGAAAGCCTCAAGAATAAAAAAGAATTATCTGCCAAGTGCTACAAATAAATAACTGTTATTTTTAATGGTATTCTTCGAACTAAATATTTACCTAGCGATTGGAAATGGCTCAAATCATTATGATCTTTAAAACAAAGAAACGACAGTCTCATATAAGTTTGTTTAAGGTTTTTACAAAAATCTACATGAAAAGGTTGAAACTAGTATTGGAGGAAAGGAAATAATAGCGCAAATCCTTAAAAACTATCGTGATGGATTGCTTGATGTGTGGAGTTAAAAAAAGTTAATTTTGCTCGTGAAAATGAAAATTGTTTTTACCAAGAATGTGATTAAAACATAAAGGTTTGTTGCACCAGGAGCACTTAATAAATGAATAATTTGCACAATCAAAACATTTTAGGCCTAAAATGTTTAAAAAGGATATTTGATTGACATTTTCAAATTCATCTACTTCAACGTTGAATCCACTTTTCTTCCAAGCATATTTAATCATAGATGTAAATTTGTTGGATGACAATTGATTATGGCAAAATGAATGCATCCTAATAATTCCATTTCTTGACGTTATATCTACATCAAGTTGATGTAACTGTACATAAGTTGCAATTCTTTTTACCATTATTTTCAATTGTCGATAGAAATACACATCTAGTGGTTGATTTATGGGAGTGCAGTGTGGTGGTATTTTTAGAATTTTACCGTTAAACTTAATGTCGCTGTACAAATTATTGTCTTGTTGTCCACCCCATGAATCGACGATTAGCGCATATTGATCGGTAATTGCCGGAGCCAAAACTTTTTCGTTAAACATTTTTACGAGGCCTTTATCTAATTTGCCAGATTTTGAACACGTGATTACAACATTCTTATGCTTTTCAGATAAAATTTCTACCTCTTTTTGAACTCTTGGTCCAAAAACTCCCTTTGGTTCTTGTAAACAAATAAAAAAATTTGGTAAAATAGATCCATCCATACAACATGCATATTGGACAGTGTACGAATGATGGGTGGCGTTTACACTTTTAACTGCAACAATAGTTGTTTTCTCACCAGACGTTGACAATGTCCTAGTTGATGCCACTTCAATGTTAAATCCAGACTGATCCGTATTTAAAATAAATTGGTGATTAATGTTCTCCAATTGTACATTAGCATCAACGATAAAAGAATTTGAAGCCAGCAAAACCTCTTTTGTGTTGGTAATGTACTTTTTGCCAACAATTTTTGTAATTCGTCGAGAAACGATTTTGTTCCTAGCTTTAAAATGATTGACCCAACTGTGACTAGCTTTGAAATTATGAAAGTTAACTGTTGAAGCACCAGTAATCGCCCAACTTTGTACATCAATATCGTGAATTGCACAGTTTCTCTCCCTTGCCTCTTTAAACTTGTTTAAACAATAACTTTTAACAAGTGTCATTTTATCTTTATAACAACTGTTTGACAGTCTTTGTTCCCACTTGTGAATTATGCCCCATGATGAATACTTTTTCATCTTTTTGTACCTACGTTGTATTGAAGATAATGTCCTTCTTTTGCCATCCTTTTTTCTACTATACTTAACAATATCTTGAATTTCATCCAATGCTAATTCGCAAGATTGTTGGTTGAACGGACATTCTGTTTCCTCTTCGCTCTCTTCGAAATCAGCTTCTGCTGTGCAGTTCGTTGCATCTGGTTGTTCATCTGCGTCCAAAAATACCAACGTAAAATCATCTTCATCTCCCATCAACAGCGAATGAAGATAACTAAACATATTATCGGCTATTTCTTTTTCCTTTGCTGTGGTTTCACT